>CAOKZL010001485.1:0-342706 GCA_948472985.1 Iguana delicatissima | reverse complement strand
GCTTATCCGGGGGCCTCTCAAGCACGTGGAGGGAAATAGTTTGAATAGCCAATCTTTTTATATCGAACTATATTTAGTAGACCCCGGAATAGGACTATGGACCACAGTAACAAGGCCATGGCAACAATTCTAACTACATGTAGCATTTCCTGACACAGCTGTGATTACAACAGCCAGAATCTTTGGAGCAATGACCTCCAATATGAATCATAGAATCATAGAGTTGGAAGAGGCTGTGGGGCCATCCAGTCCAACCTCCTGCTATGCAGGAACACACATCAAAGCACTCCCAACAGATGGCCGTTCAGCCTCTCCTTAAAAACCTCCAAAGAAGGAGACTCCACCACACTCTGAGGCAGCATATTCTACCGCCGGACAGCTCTGACTGCCAGGAACTTCTTCCTGATGTTCAGGTGGAATCTCCTTTCCTGCAGCTTGAATCCATTGGTCCATTGAAACATGGCTTGTGGAAAAAATGAATATTCAGGAGTTAAAAGCAGAAACCTACTTTTTTTATTTTTAGCACAGAGGGGAAGATAAGGCAGAGTCATAATTTGGATAGCTGCTCAAATATATGTCCAAGAGGCAATTTAAGTGTGTGTGTGTGTGTGTGTGTGTGTGTGTGTGTGTATTTTTCACAAAGGTGTTATCCCAAAATGTGGGTGCCACAAGGGCCACCCCGTGATGCCAGTACCTCTGTGTAAAAGTGGGGAATGAATTAGCTCAAAGGGGAAGCTTGCGAGAGGGGGGTAACTTAACGAGACCTTTCCTACCAATGTTTACGGACACAAACAGGAAAAGAACCAAAGATTAAAAAGTAAGCTAAAAATGTGTTTTATTGAGGGCATTTCACTCATGCATGCACACAAGGTACATACAGTCACACATTGGGGAGATTGATAATTACCAGTCCAGAAGAGTAGTGAAGAGCAGAAATATGTTTTGGCTTAGGTATGAGATAAGGACAATCCTCATTCAGGAGCCAGACAGACAGAGTGACGGATAGACCTTTGAGAGACTGCACTGGGCATCCTGAAATCAGGGGTATTTGTACCCTGAAAATAGCCTGTGGTAGTGAAGGTTCCAGATGCAAGACAAAGGGAACCTGTTGTGGACAATGGGTGTTTCGCCTATTGATGGGCTTAGTGCTTGACTGACAAAGACATGACGGATGTTGTAATAGCTGTCTATTGTGGGTGCTGTGAGGAAGGAGGAAGCAATCCAGGTGTACAAAGGATGGACATCTGTCAATCAGTGTCCTGGTGGGCTTCTCACAGTTGGGTTCCCTGGAAAATTCCAGTTTCTATTTAAGCCTAGTACTCACAGGAATGGTATATATTTGCCTGACAAATGACTCAGTCTTACCGGGAGGAAGTTTCGAGTTGACCTATCCTTCTCACATTTACAGTGAAATTTTTTCCCTCGCTTGACCTCTCCATCACCTCTTAGACTTGAATTTGATATCAGAGCCAATTAATACAGTTGCCAATCCAATATCGTGCCAGTTAGGTATGGTGCCCATCCAAATCATACTAATATCAAGGACTCCCAAAGCAGGGCCTTACAAAGGTGCAGCAGATTCTTTCTTTTGAGAATGAGATATTTTCCCACCTTCATTGCTCCTGCACCAGCTGATACCTGCTAACCATTATTGTGCACCATAATAAACCAGCGCCTACTGACACCATTATGTCGGAGATGATGAAAATCTTCCATGATAGAATAATGACATGAGCGAGTATGGACATTTTTCTGACAAGCCCTTAGGATGAAAGTATCATAGTAGCGCTAAAGGAAAGCAAAGTAGAAGATTAATTTTTAAAAACAGGTGCAGTTGGAGCAAATTTCCCCAATGCAATAATATAGCACATTTTAAGAAATGTGAGCATATTAACAAACATCACTTATAAGCAAGCAAGAGATCTGGGCAGGAAAGTGGACATGGAACGGATATGAACAATATTGTACAAGTCTGAGGCTTTCTTTCTTGGTAGTGCTGTTTTCAGGGTTTGGATCTCTTCTTTTTCATCTGCACGGCTCCAGGTCCACAATGAACATTGGCTGGGTTCCTTTCCCTGGTCATTTCCGCACTACAGTCTTATAGTGTGATTATTCCACTTTCAAGCCCCTATGGAATCCTGGGATTTGCAGTTTAGGGAGGGGCCTGAAAGGGGCCTGAAACCCTGAAAGGCCCCTCCCTGCACTGCAAACCCCAGGATTCCATAGGAGATGGAAAGTGGAATAATCGCGCTATAAGACTGTAGTGCGGGAATGGTCTCTGTGTTCCTTACAGTAACTATTTCAAAACTAACTAAGAGTTGCTTCTGGGGGAATACTGAGACAACATATCTTGGACATATCTTTCATCTTCTTTTTCCTCCTTCTCTTCTGAGGACTCATTTCAAGGGTTCTAGAATGCTGAGTTTCCAGATTATTTCAGTCTTCATATCACACTTGGCTATTTTTTTTAATATCTCTCTCTCTCTCTCTCTCTCTCCAAACCCCTCTGCTTTTTGCCTGCCATTTTTGTCTAATTTGGTATGTGCCTTCTTTGGGATGAGAGTGCCTTGTAGAAACTGAAACTGAGATGGATTAGCTTTGGTTCTTGTTCCCCTAAGACCTGACTTTAGCAGCAGAACAACTACCTATTATGTGTGTGGTGGTAGAAGGCTGAACAAGGAGCCAAGCTGCTCAGTTTTCTTCATGAGTCTGAAATCCCTGGAGTACCATGGTCTCATCTAGTTTAGTCCCATTCTTAGCTTGACCTCCAGGTGGAGAAACAATTTCCCCATCAATCTCTTCTCTGCGTGCTGTACCTCCAACATGACAGTGGCATGGGAAAATGAACATGCATTAACCTTTGGCTTGGCTGGTATAATCTAAGTTTCAAAAAAGAGTTTACTAATATAGAAACCTCTGAACTATTACTGCCCTATCAACATGCAATGGAGAGGTAGATCCACATGCTTTAGTGATTCCAGCTGTGATCTTTGGCCTATTTCCTTCTTCTTGCCTTCACCAGACCTATTCCAGGTGAGACAAAGGTGGGAAGGTGGCAAGAGACAAAATGGGTATGGCCTTACATCCCCCCCCAAAAGGAACTTTGCTACTAGGATTCTCTGGGGCTGGAAACTCACTTATCAAGAGCTAGCCAGCCTTCCTATTGGCTTAGGGCAGTGGTTCTCAACCTGTGGGTCCCCAGATGTTCATGGACTTCAGCTCCCAGAAGCCTCAGCTGCTATGGTCAATGCTCAGGGCTTCTGGGAGCTGAAGTCCACGAACATCTGGGGACCCACAGGTTGAGAACCACTGGCTTAGGGTATGTCAGCTTCTAGGCAGTTGCCTCGCAGAGCCACAGCAGTGCTGACCATACTAAAGGTAAGCTTATGTCTACCTCTTCTGCTTGGCATGTGTATGCAAACAAGAGTACTTGAGTGGGCACCCAAACATTTCTGTGGTTCTGAGTGTTTTAAAAACTGAAAGGTCTTCATTCTGTAGTGAGTAATGTGATAAGTAAAGTGTGCTCTTTCTTAGGGGTATAGACCCCTAGCAATTCATTGTTGTTTTTGTTGTTGTTTACATGCCGATTTGAATCACAGATAGTTGCCTGTGGTTCAGAAAGCAAATAAGCAGTCTTTTGATGGACAATGGTTTGGAAAGCAACAAGAAAGTATCAGGAGTGCAGTGCAAGTCTTTGTAACATTGGGAATATCAGACAGGTGTAATAGTCGCTACAAAATTTATGTGTTACTTCTTTAGCTTCATATTAGCTTCATATTGAGAAAGCTGCCTTGGAGCAAAACAAGATAATAATATGTACTTGTCACATACTGGAATTGTATACTGCCTGTGTAGTTCAGGCACAGGTGTGATCATTTGGCTGTTTGATTCCAAGAAAGGTTTCTAAGACAAACTTGTAGGTTCACAAACAAATTGCTGAAATATCGAACAGTAGTTAGAACACATGGACTTTGTACCAGTTACTAGCTAATAGCTTGGCTTCTCTGAGACCAGTTTAGGTCATATGAAAATACCCAAATTCTCATTTGCCCATAAATTTCGCTGCTTCAAATTACTGAAATTACACTTTTTAAAAAATATTATGCTTTATGCTCACAATCCAGGTAAATGCCTGAACATACCCCGAAACAAAGTATAGATGAGTTACTTGTGGCATGTTGCTATACACCAGACAGATCTTGGAAAGATAACTTTTAAAAGTACTTAGTAACAGTCATCATTCTGAAGCTCCCTAAGTAGTTAACCATTATAGTTAATTTTTAAAAAGTAACTCTTCAGTTTCTCATTTCTTAAAACTAACAAAGACTGTTGTTTTTAGTTAGTTTTTAAAAATCCCAATGTTAAAGGAGTTCCCTGTAGTACAAAACACACCTAGTTGCCTAGAATACTATTAAAAATAAATGCATTATGCAACAGCATAAAGCAGCAGCAAGAGGCACTATATGAGACTAGACTAAAACTATGCCATATTTCTTTAATTAGCGAGGCTGCCTCCTTGGAACTGTAAAAAGTTAAGTCACATTGCAGAAGAAGTGAAGTTATTCCATATTATGGTATGATCCATAATGTGATCATAATTACTACAGTTCTGACTGTTACTACACCACTATCATAATTACTATATTTCTAAAAAAATAAAAAGTATGATTAGATAGAACATGTGTTCTATTTTAAATACATATGAAAAACAATCCTTGTATGAGGATTCATATGAGATCCAGTGTGGTGTAGTGATTTAAGTGTTGAGCTAAAACTCTGAAAGAGCAGAGTTTGAATCTCCACTCTGCCATGGAAACCCATTGGGTGACCTGGGACAAGTCACAGTCAGCATCAGAGGAAGGCAAAGGCAAACCCCCTCTGAACAAATCTTGCTGACGAAATTCCATGATAGGTTTGCCTTAGGGTGGCCATGTCATAAATGACTTCAAGGTACTCAATTACCCCACCCCCCACCCCCCACCCCACCCCCCCACCCCACCCCACCCCACCCCCCACCAACATCAGTAGTCTTTGACCTGGAAACCAGATAGAGAAACTTCAGTTTGCCTGGGAACACAGAAAATTGCTTCAATACCTACTGCAAGTCTTACCCACTACAGGGATTTGTCATTTTGGAAGTTACTGTGGGCTACACTGCCCCTGAAATTTGGCAGCAAATTGTGGAAGATAATTAAAACAAGCAGGAAATGCTTATTTTAATGAGGTTTTTCTAGTTCGTCATCAGCCGTAAATGTAAAAACTCATTTAAAGCTTATTTTAAACGTGTTTGCTGCTGAAATTCAGTGTCACAAGTTGCTGCTAAATTTCAGTGATGTAGTTTCAAGGAAGGCCTTCAATATTACAGAATATTACAGAAAGGTACAACTTGTAAACATTTCTTTATTACTAAAAAATATGTGTTCCTTGTATTAACAAATCATGGAAGTCTGTGAACCTGTCAGGATGCATAGCTACGTCTGATGGATGTGTACTGAGCCAATGTATTTAGCCATTGTAGAAGTAGATGCTATGTATCTCTACTAAGTTTGGCTACAATTACTACAAAGTACCTGGTGTTAATTGATTGTTGCAACAATGCATCTGTGCTGAGATTTGTCTAGATTTGTTACAGGGTGTCAACTGCTAATTGCTTCATTGCCTATTGATACAACGTATCTGGTGAAAAGAGGGGAAGAACAGACATGAGTGAAAATGAAAGTGTAGCCTGAAGAAGCTCTGTGTTTTGAGAACTTGGTGTCTGTGAGATAAGAAGCAGGAAATATGTGTCCGAGCCAAGCCAGTCAAGGATGGAGAGATGTGGGAAACAGACACAGGTCTGGGAATTTTCTGGAAAATAGTGAGATGCATGGATTTACGGCTCTCATCAGTCACAGCTTTGCACATCCAAGTTTTGGAATGGTTATATAAAAAGATGTAAGTTCCATGTATGCTTTCATCTCAGCAACTTCAGTTGAAGTGTGCTATGTTGCTCATACCTATGTATGTATAAACTACTAGCCTACCTTAGGGTGAATTTTGTGGAGTGCGGGTTCTCCAGTACATGACAGAACCATATGAATTACCTTGTACTGTAGTCCTTATGAGGATCCCTAAGGGATACTATGTCAGCTGAAAATTTATTTTGTGTGGTGGAATGAGAACAAAATCTAAATTTAATTAATACTGAAGCAGTAAAAAAACTTTATCTAACTATTAATCCACCAGTGCAAAACTGGAACAGGAATTTTAAATTTAACATCTAATTAGTTTCACTGGAAATATTAAGTCAGATGCCTAAAGTGTGCTCTTGAATATATAAATACATAGAGGAAACAATTTCACCAGCATGTGTTGATTGCCACTCTTTAAATTATTCATATTTATTACTTAATATTTTTTTGAGTTTAACAGTTCCCTTCAAAAAGATAACCATTTTAACTTCAGATTTATGAAGTCCTCTCTACAGTTAAATCAACGTCATCAAGTGAATTGCAATTCATGTTGAAAAGGCTAAACATATTTTTAATAATACATGCGAGAAGAAAAAGGAAAAGCTAGGCTAAAAAACTTAGCCTTGCTCTATGTGGTGCCATTGTTGATCAAGCATAGAATAATGGGGCCAGACACAGATAACTGCATTGACTAAGGACCACTATATTTAACTTAGCACATAGTTGAACTGAACAGAACTTGGAAAGATACAAGGGGTGTGGAGCAACCTAGTATGGGATCAGCTGAGGCCAAGCATCAGTCCATGCCTTCCTCCTGTCCTGGGTGAACCTGCTGAGTCCTGAAGGCAACCCAATAGCTGGGTTGCTCCCTGTCTGGCCTCTACTGGAAGAAAGATCCAAGGAACTCCACCACCATATTGCAGGACTTAAATGAGGGCAAAGCTACTCCAGCCAGCCACACGGCTAGTCTCCTTCCCCACTGTCCAAGTCTCAGGACCTACAGAGGCGGTTCCAGAGCTCTCCCCTTCTCCAAAAGGGTGCTAAGGCATGCAACGTGTCTTATTTTTCCTTGCACTACCTGCCAAGTGACCTCCTATTTGAAGACTCCACCCTTAGTCAATTGGCAATTATCAGGACCTTTTTGCCAACCCCAGATATAATACAGGATTGGCAAAAAGGCCCAGATAAAAGGGATTTGCTCTGAAGCAATCAGCAAAGCTCACACTGTACTGGAAGTGGGAGGGCAAGTCAGGTTTAGCCCCCATAAGAGGACACAAAGAGGATGGAAGGATGTTAAATATCCTCTGGCTCTCTTTGTTGCTGACAAAAGCTGGAGCTAAAAATATTGATTTTTCTTAGGGATGGGCCAACCGAATCTGCAAATCCTCAAATCTTTGGGAAGGATTTGAGATTTGCAAATCCAAATCCCTGGGCCAAAACAGGCGAATCGAATCTTTTGAATCCCTGCACACCCCGGGGCCTGAGCCGGTGCAAGAGCCCTGGATCTGGCCTGCAAGGGTGTGCAGAGCCGGCAAGAACCACTTTCCTGCACGCCCAGAGACCTGAGTTGGCTTGAGAGACCCAGATCAAGTTCACTCCTGCTGCCCGCCCCTGTGGCTGCCTCCCTCTGCAAGGTAATTATTCTCTTCTTATTCTTTTGACTTGAGACTAGAGGATAGGGATTAGGACTGGACTAGAGGCTTGTGTTTGTTTTTGTTAAGTGCCTTCCTTGTTTTAAGACTTCAGACTGGACATCAAGGTAGAGAATTCAGACTGGGCTAGAGGCTGGTGTTTTTGTTTTTTTAAAGTGCCTTCCTTGTTGCAGGTCTTGAGACTTGACTGGAAAGTACAGTGTTCTTGAGATTTCAAGGACAGCTGAAGAAGATTCCTTTGCAGAGCTCCCTTGCAAAGCTCTTTCATATACAATTCTGGGCTTTGTAGTTGGACAAGGTGTCACAGCCTTCTCTGCAAAAGTGTGCTAGTGCATCATCAAACTACAAACCCCAGGATGCCATAAGGAGCTATGCAAAGAAAATCCAGTTTTGACCTGGATTATCTCTGTACTGTAGTATGCGGCCTTGTTTTCACAGGCAGGAAATTGTGGGATTAATAATCCACATTTTCCTGCCTGTGCAGAAAGGGCCTTCATGTCATTTTCAATCTGGGGAGATCCTGAGGCAAAACTATGACAATTGTCCTGGCCAGATTTCTTCAGAGGGAGGTTTGCCTTTGCCTAGGCTTTTGCTAAGGCTGAGAGAGCGTGTCTTTCCGAAGATTATCCTTGCCCTTTTGTTTTGTTTTGTAATAGTCAACCCAGTAAATGGCATCATCTCGAGCATCCTCCAATGTCTGGAGCTACTTCCAAATTACATGTAATTCTTAACAAGAAGTATATGGGTATGTTTTCCTGAAAGTGAAAACTATTATTTAATTTATTTTTCATTAAAAAAAGATGTCAAATTCTGCTTCAAAACACTTTTCAGTAGAAGTGTTTTGTTTTCCTTGCTTTTTAAATCCTTTTGTAAAAAAGAATTCGAAAGATTCGAGATTTGTGAGATTTGTGGATTTGCAGAACCTTCCAGGGATTCGGAAAATTCTGGATTTGTCCCATCTTTAATTTTTCTATTAGAAGAGAAGGATTGATCATAATTTATATATCTAATAGGAAATACCAAATCAAGCACACAATCCACCATATGTGTAAGTCAAAACTGAATTTGGAAAGGCCTATACATTTCGTGAAAGTCTTTAAAACCTGAGCCACACTAAGAATTTTGTGGTGTTTGCAGAAGGGACACAGGCATTCTGACATTCTTAGTTACACAGCACTGTGGAGTAAAATTTGAAACCTGTATAAATAAATCAGGTGCTACCAAACTGAAAGTTTTTGTGTACCCTAAGAATCCCATAATCGCTTTCTTTGTTTTAAAAGTAGCAAGTTGTATGATTGTTAAAATTCATGCCATTGTGTTTGTACCTTTCTATTTAGTGCTATACAGCTACTGCTTCAATTAAAAGACTCACATTCATGGTCTTTTGTTGAAGTATTAATTCGACTAGCATTATACACATAATTTGCAAGCACAGTGCGATACTGGAGGAACAAAAGAACATGAGCACAGGAAGACAAGATTGTTCACATAAACAGATAAATTGTGCAAAAATCAAATACCTTGGCACACTAGGACAATCAATTACAGAAATAATTGCATGTGAAAATGAAATTCTACTCAGTAAATGTCATCCTATTCAATCGAACAATTGAACAAGGTTTCAAACATTCAGTTATTAGGTTCCCCCCATTAAATTCTCTCTTTGTTGCTTCCAGATTACAGTTTAACTGTGGTTTAGGCCTGTTTAGTCTTTCTTTATTCATGGTGGAATCCTATCCTTATTTTTGCTGGGTACATGAAGAGAGGATATCAAGTCCCCACGCACAGACCAGTAATGGAAAAATGCTGGCATCAAGGAGCCCTGCTAGTATGGCATCAGTGCCAAGCCTAAAACAAAATGTAGTGGATTGAGTCACCAAAACTTAGGAAGTTGCATTTAACAAGTGATTTCTTTTTCCAGTCAGGTTAATGTTGAATAAACATATTAATTTTCAAGAGGGTAAGATAAGGTCTATAAGCAAAGGCACATGAATGAATTGTTAAGAACAAGGACATTTCTGCATTACACTGTTATTGTGTTATTATTCCACTGTCAACATCCTATGGAATCCTGGGGTTTGTAGTTTAGGGAGGGGCATTTAATATTATCAGCCAGAGAACTTTGGCTTCAGTGAACTACAAACCCCAGAGTTCCACAGGATGTTGAAAGTGGAATAATAGCACTATAACAGTATAGTGTGGAAATGGCCCAAGAGTGTCCAGGGCAGCCCTATCTTTAGACAGGTAAATGTCTCATTTCACAATGGCTGGCCTGCCATCAAGACAGCTACTTCAGGCACCATGTTTGGGATGTCATAAGAAGCAGTAACTATTAGTCCTTTGCACTGCTATTTTTGTAGTTATACTGCCAGGGATGGGGACAGATCCTTGTGGATCCTTATCTTCCTCCACCTTATATGCCAAAACATTTTGCTTGGCCTAAGGGATTGTGCACCTTGACTTGGATGGTTGAGAAGGCAGACCATTTGCTGTTTTGCCTCAGGCTTCAAAATGCTATAAGCTAGCTCTAGCATTATAGTTAGATCAGCACATCACGCTTTCATAACAACAGTGCTGGGACAAGTCCCTTCTACAAAGCAGCAGGAGGCTGGTATAAGGAGGACACCCCAAGATTTAGTAGTAATATGCTATTTGATTCTGTCTGTCCCATGCTTGGGGTTTAATACAGCAAAAGAAATATTCACCCTCTTCCAGCTGCAGCTCCGCAACCACAATGAACCACAATATTTCAGCTAACTGTATGCTGCCCCTCATACAACATAAGCATATCAATAGTGATACATCAACCCAAGACAGAGAAAATGGATCTCAGATAGCTGGGCATTTAGCACGGTCTTGAAAACAGTGTACACAACTAAAATTTTTGGAGATAGGAATTGTGGTGAGAAAGTACTGAATGCTAGAAGGAAGTATTACCACCGTGAATTGGCCTGGCCTTTGGTAACCTTTAGATATCATTTCAATATCATAATTCAGCCCTGCTCTATCACTAGCTAAGTGTTTGTGAGGCCACTGAACAAGCACGACGCTAGGCTTGGCTATTAAATGCTGAATCATTTCTGTTTACACCTAAGCAAGCCAGAAACTGCCAGATCTGCTTTAGGAGATCTCCTGAAACAAACATCTTTATTACAGATGCGCGTCAAAACAAAGAGACCCCTGCCCTGGGCAGGCACCCTGGCAAGCTAAGTGCTCAACTGCCAAGCAAGCCACATCTGCATACTGGCTATCCTATTGCCAATTCGGACCTTAACTTAATCATGTAAATTCTGACCTTTCGGAGACATTGTCCCCAGCCCAAAACTCATTGGTTTCGCCCAAGACCAGACTAGCCCACGGTCATTCCTTCTCCTATAAAAATCCCCAGTTCCAAGAGTTCCTCGGACTTCGCTGGACTTCCATCCCGCCTTGCTGCCACTTCTTCTGTGAGCTCCCCTTGGCCACCACGCTGAGTTTCCTTCCCTCCATTGGACTTCTCCAGGACTGCGAGATAGGTGACATATCACCCATTCCCCCAAAACACTCTATTTCCTATTTCTAGTTAGCTGTGAGGTGGTGTTTTCTTTATAATTGCTTAATAAGTACTATTGCTAGTTTAAACTGTCTGACTGCTCACTGACCTGAACCTGTATACACAGGGTAAAAGATTCCCGTAAAGTTACCCTGCCTCTCGCTAGTTAAGAGAGTGCTCCAGCTAATTTCCCCATCTTGTTTGTGTTGATTTGGTTATTTGGGCGCCCCTCCCGGGACCCCCAATTCACAGGGTAACAGAAGCACTTTACACAAATAACAAGTAGCCTGGACTAATTGCAAAGTAGGAAGAGTAGATTGTTAACACTTATTTTTGACTGGTAACACTTGTTTTCTTGGAATACTTGTAGGTATTTTGCTTCATAACCTGAGGCAGACACATTCAACCGAAGGCATACCACCACCATTACAAGGTGGATAGTGTTGCATCAAGCCCTCTTAGGAGACCAGGACTGGGTATTTTATCGTTCTTAGTGGTGGCTCAGAGTGGTGTTCCACAAGTCTCACAATAGGATGGACATCATGAGATTTAGAAAAGGATCCAACATTTCAAAATCTCATGGGATTTCGGGTGAGACTTGGCACATGTTTCCTGTGGTTCTGACTGTACGTACTCTACACTACAGAGTTGGCTGTTTGCCAGATGCTTGTTTCTGACAACCCTTTCAAAACAAAGTATTTCAAAAATAGCCAGCAGTGCTGAATACTACTCTCCATAGAGCCTTTGCCCAAACGAGGCAGAGGAAGAGTAACACAGAGTTGGTAGTTTAGTAGGGAAAACAGATGGTAGGGGCAGGAGTGATGTGGTGGTGGGGGCTAGTGTTTCTGTTGTTGGCTCATGTGGTGGGAGAACTTTGCATCATGTCTAGGCTCTAGCCATTTGAGGACTAACAAGGAGAAGGGTTTTAGGTTTGTACTCAGAAAGTCTGTGTTGGTATGATCTGAGTATAATAAAGTTAGTCATTGTAATTAAATGAAAAGTAGGTAATGTATTTGTTTTATCAACTTGTTTCTAACTTATGGAGACCCTAAGGCAAAGCTTTCAAAGGGTTTTCTTGCCAAGATGTGTTCACAGTAGATTTCATTCTTACCTGTCTCTCATGCTGAGTTTGATTTCCCCAGTGGATTTCCATAGCTAAGTGGGTATTTGGTCTTTCAGACTCAGTGTCTAACACTCAAACCACTATACCACACTGGCTCTAGATAATGTATGATACTTCTAAATACATTATTAAATAGGCTCCACATCCTTGTCTGAGAATAAATATGCAGGCATGCATGGCCAATGTGAAACAAATGGTCAATCTCTGCTCTAGGAGGAGAAACCAAGGAGATGATGGGGGCAGTTGTGCTTCCATGGCTATGGCCTCTTCTTGGATTGCACTGCCTGATATAAAAAATTTAAATTGTTTCTGAAAATGTAATGAACTATGAAAAGTTAACTTTAACAAATTACTTTCAGATTTTGCATTGTCACCAGTTTTTTGTACTGTGTACCATGTCTTCAGATTCTTTTGTTATTCCACAGATCTGTCTGGAACAATTTGTTTCATAAAATTGACCGTAAAGTAGCAAAGTTAAAAAGCATTCATACAAAATAAATTTTCATCAATTACTGTAAATTACCATAGGTTGTGTGGAATTCAAAAGCAGAATTATAGTAAATTATCCTCTAACAGTAAATTATCCTGCTTTACAGCTTGTTGTAAACAATTATAGGTTTGATTGGTACAGTTTAATAACTGGAAAGAAAAGAGTCAAAACTGTTATATGTATTTGTCACTTAAGGTGGTCCAAAAGGAATTGCTGTTTATCCCTGATTTAAAATACATTTTGTTTTTGGGTTGGTATAAATTCTAAAAGTTTATTCTCTGACAGGTTAATTTTCTTCTGGCATATTGTTATGCCAGAAATGGAGAGAGGAAGAAAAAGAAAAGGAAACCTCAGTTCCCAACCATTTTTTTTTCTATTTGCTTGTCAACATTAATGTGTGTCTCTTGATGAGGTATTGATGGATGATACCACAAGTTTAAGAGGCAGCATGATGTAGTGGTATGAGCATTGGACTAAAACTATGGAGAGCAGGGTTCAAATCCTTACTCAGCCATGGAAACCTGCTGGGTGACCTTAGGCAAGTCACATTCTTTTGGCCTCAGAGGAAGGCGAAGGCAAAGTCAAGATGATGACGACGATCTTTATTTATACCCCACTTTTCTCCTCAAAAGGACTCAAAGTGGCATTACAATAATTTAAAAGAGAACACAGTTAAAACTATAGCATGCAAAAGTTAACACACATTTAACAAGCAATAGTGCTTAAAACAATATTAAAATACATATTAAAAACAACAAACAAATGACAAAATAACCAGCACCTTTCTTCATAATAGTCATTTATTAAATGCCTGCTGAAATAAGAATGTCTTTAATTGTGTCCAGAAAGCAGGCAGGGATGGTGCCAATCTGCCACTCTGGAAAGGGAGTTCCAGAGCCTGGGAGCAGCCACTGAAAAGGCCTCTCCTGTGCTTCCACCAAATGTACCCGTGAAGATGGTGGGACAGTCAAACCTGCTCTGAACAAATCTTGCCAAGAAACTCTTATGGAAACTCTAAGTTTTGCCTTAAAGTTCCCATAAGTCAGAAATGACTTGAAGGTACACAGGGGCCATTTCCGCATGACATTCTTATAGCACGATGATTCCACTTTCAACCTCCTATGGAATCCTGGGGTTTGCAGTTCTGGGAGGGGCCAGCCAGCCCCTCCCGGAACTGCAAACCCCAGGAGTCCATAGGAGGTTGAAAGTGGAATCATCGCATTATACAGTGGTTCTCAACCTGTGGGTCCCCAGATGTTTGTGAACTTCAGCTCCCAGAAGCCCTGAGCATTGACCATAGTGGCTGAGGCTTCTGGGAGCTGAAGTCCACAAACATCTGGAGACCCACAGGTTGAGAACCACTGGCTTTATAAGAGTGTCATGCAGAAATGTTCAAGAAGAAAATGAAGGAGAAGGAGAAGTTGTTTTAGTGGGTGCTGTGCCATGCAAGCCATAAGGGACTGTATGTGCCCCCTCGGTTTTTGCAACACTCAGTCCCTCAACATCTCTGTTTCTGGCCAAGGGGAAGGGGGAGTATAAATTGGTACTCTCTCTAGCCTCCAGAAGCGGAGATTCACACTTGGGTTGCAGCTTCCCAAACACTGTTTAAAACCTGTTTGCTAGAATATCATGGTGGACCTTGTCAAAGGCCTTACTGAAATCAAGATGCACTACATCCTAAGCAGTCCTTTCATCCTCCAGGCTTGTAACTCTATCATCAGTTCTTCTCCTCTTGCCTTCTTCCTATAGGGAACATGGGGGAATTAGAGAGGCTCTTGGAGGTCTCTTGGAAGCCTACCATATATACTTTTGTATAAATTGACCTCATTTATAGCTTGCTGTCAAGGTCAGAGACCCAGGCAGCAAGCCAGCCCAGAGAGTGGAATGGGAGAGATAGTAGAGTCCTACCGGGAGGAGTCAAAGCAAGCAATTACTCATAGGCAGTCCATTTACCTAAGCCAGAACAACAAGTGAAAGCCATAGTCAGAGTCCAAAATCCAGGGGTCAGGAGCCAAGAGATCAATCCAAGGTAACAGGTGCTGGAAGCAAAGAATGGGGAGGACTTGTAGAAAGTTTGCCACAAGCAAAGGAAAGCTTCCAGGCAGGCAGTTATATAGTCCAAGGCACAGGTGTGGCCAGTCACCGCTTCTTGAACTTCTTGAACTTAATCAAGGAAGCCTCCCTTTGCTCAGCAATCTTGTGTCTCCACCTTGATTGTGGGCTGATTGAAGCAGGCTCCAAAGCATCTTCGGGATCACAGTTGGATCCCTGTTGCTCTAAAAGAGCAGGTAGAGGAACGTCTGAGCCTGCTTGGTCCATGGCAGCAGGGGGAACTCTTGAGCTGCAGGACTCATCTCCAGCCAGAGCAACAGAGACCAACAGTTCGACAAGGGCTTCAGTTATCACACTTGCTGGCAAGTTTTGGGGCCAAAATTATGGGTTTTAATATGACCTGTAGATAAGTCAAGAGTCATTCAGCAGAGAGGGGAAAGTGTCAGCACCACCTGAGGAAGCCAGCTGCCCTGGTTGCTGCTGCCATTTTCCTGCCCTTGCATTCAAAAAGGCTTTTTCACCACTCTTCTCAGAGAAGAGGATGGTTCCTTTTTTTTTTGATAAATGTTAAGGTACCATTTTAACTCTTATTAAAAAAAAGAAACCATTCCCTTCTCTGAGGAGAGTGTGAAGATGAGAGCTTAGTTCATCTTTGGAGAACCTACAAGAAACATCAGCCCCCTCTATTCTTTTGGCTCTCCTTTGAGGGGAAGTGCCATTTCCCCACCCAGGCATTCAAAAAGGCCAGAAGTGGTTCCACAGTGGAGAGAGTGGAGGGGGGGCTCACTTCTTCTTTTAGGTTCTTTCGGGATGTACAAAGCTCTTGCCATTCACCACGCTACTCAGAGCAGGGGATGGTACTTTTTTGATAAGAGTTAAGGTACAATACTTACACTGTTCCATGGATAAATCAACCCAGGTGTTTTGGGTCAATTTTTTGACTAAAAAATTTAGTATGTACAGTAATTTAACACTGAAACCACTACACTCCACTGGCTCTTACAACACAGAATATAGGCCATTTCCACACTAGACTGTTATAGTGGTATTACTCTACTTTCAACATCCTGTGGAATTCTGGGATTGGTAGTTTACTGAGGCCAAAGAACTCTCTGGCAGAGAATTCTAACTGCCCCTCCCTAAACTGCAAATCCAGGATTCCATAGGATGTTGAAAGTGGAATAATACCACTATAGCAGTCTAGCATGGAAATGGACATAGTTAAAATCAATCATAAAAGTAAAAACATTTACTAAAACTCATTTACTAACACATATACTAATACTTGGACTGCAGGTGTGGTGCAAAGTGAGTTGAGAGGAGGGAAAAAGGCACCAAGCTGATTGACAGATTTTGCAAGCAATGTGTGCAAATGTGATCCCAGGAGAACATCCCTAATTCCCACATGTTCCCTACAGGTAGAAGCTGGGGTTCTACTTTTCAAAAGTTTCAGATTTTGGAGCATTTTAGATTTTGGATTTCAGATAAGGGATATTCAACCTGTATATTGTATGTAGTGTTCTGTCTACTTTAGACTTATGTAACTTACTTGCTTTGAAGGAGGAAATATGTGGGATTATTCACTTTTTTTAAAAAATTGCTGTTATATAGGCTTAGTTATTTATTAAGCAAGAGATAGCAAAATATAGCAAATTATAGCATGTCTTATTGATCTACTATTACAGCTGGCAATGAACTCTATAAAATGATGAATCTGAAAAATGTACAGGCAATGCCATTTTTAATATAAGAGTTTAAAAACGGTTTTAAAATTATTTTTATTCTTATGTTTTATTTTAACTATAGCTAGCCCTCACATTTGTGGGTTTCGCTTTCACGGATTTGATTATATGAGAGTTTCTGCAAAGCCTGCCCCCCACCTCAAGTACTTCTTTTCTGGGGACACCTTTCCTCTCGGAGGCTCCGATCAGGCTGTGTAGCCCTTTAAAAACCCACCTTGGTCCCCCTTCTCCTCCTCATCCACCACCACCGCTACCACCACCAGCCACTATTTGTCCAGGTATGGATGGATTGCACCCTAATTTCTCAGTACCACAAACTCTCTCCTGATGCCCCCCAAACCAAGGAAGGAAATGGATGAGAGAGTGGAGGTGTAGAGCCACCATACTGACTCATCTGCTTTCCCTTGCCTTTTTCTGACCTGGGTTCCCATGACCCCACCATGCTTCGTTCCCTGTTCCACAGACATTTTGATAATTGTGGTGTTTCCACTTTTGTGGGGGTCCTTGGCTCCTAACCCTAGCAGATGTGGAGGCCCAACTGTATATTCACTGAAGCCTTGTTTAACATTCAAACCTCTACACATTAACTGCTGTGGTTACATCCTATGGGATCCCAGTATTCACAATTTAGGAAAAATACATGCAGTTCTGAGGACTCTTTCATACTATGCAAGTATAACACCATGATTGTACTTTAACTAGCATAGTTCAGTTCTATGGAATCCTGGGACCTGCAGTTTAGGGAGGGGTATTTAGAATTCTCAGTCAGAGAAATCTATAGCCTCATCAAACTACAAGCTCCAGGATTCCACAGGATGTACCCCTAAGCCTTTTCCCCCCAAAGACCAGCCTTCTATGAAGACTTGATGGAAGTGGATCCTGATGGCAGCAAAACTCTGGGAAGCGTGTGGAGAAATGAGGTGAGTTTGCCACAGATGGCAGTTTGTGGTGTGATCCTCACAGTGGGAGCATGAGGGAAGCTTTGTAAAATGTGAATGTGGAATGAAACCTCAAGTTGAAATCTTATGTTTGCAAAGGAACACTTCTTTTTTTCTCAGTGCAGAACTCCTAACAACCAGTGTAACTGCTGCTCAGGAAAACCAAACAATGCAGAGTGAACATAAGGAGACAAATTTAGGTTGCCCTTCATTCCAGTCTGTCCTTCAAAAAAAATAAAAAACAAAAATGAAAAAGGTTCAGGATCACACAGAAGGATTTCTGAGAATGGCTCTGGGCCTGTAAATGATGGAAATAAATCCTGCTGTGTTATAAATTGCCAGGGACAAAACAAAAAACAAAAAACACAATGTCACTCAGTAGCTGACAAGGGCAGAAACATTTTTAAACATAAAAGGCAAACATAACCAGGAAATCAGCACATCTCTGGTGGTTCATTCTTATTATTCAGTTAGCTGAAACAAGAACAACAAAAATTCGTTTTGTTTACAGGCTGTCCAAGTTCACTGAAGCTGCAAAATGCCAGCCAATTGCAGTTCTGAAGAACCATGCTTTTAACCGATTCATTACATAGGCAGTGAGACAGGGTACGGTATCTAATGCTCTCTTTTACACCCAGCAATAGGAGCTAATTAGTCAAAATCAATCAAGCAATTAACTAACTTGGGATTCTGCCTAAAAAGGAGGCAAATTAATTAAGTTAATTTTTTAACTAAAATGACGGACTTAGGTTTGAATTTTGGTATAAATATTTCTCCAGAATTAAGTTATCAATAGATTAAATGACTATGGGGCTAAAGACCCAAGAGATTTTCCAGTATACTGTTGATTCTTTAACTAAAGCCTAGTTCTTTTACATTTTTGGAGAATAATTGCTTCCTTTTTGTTAGTAACTCAGGGCTGTGGAATTACAAGGTCGGTGTACGTAAATATCTGTCCACAGAGACTTTACTCCACAGATCTGTTGCAGTGTGTGAAAACAAAACAAAACGAAACGAAACAAAACAAAACAAAACAAAACACTGCAATACATCAGTATTGGATTTAGGATTTCCAATGGGATTGATTAGATCAGGAAAGTATATCAGGAAATGATCCTCTTCCAAACTATTTCTGAAAATAATAAATATCCATGCTATTGAAGCTGAAAATGTCTTTACAACTGTGAAATCCAGAAGAGTTCAGAGAGCTGAAAAAACATTTCAGATCTACAGAAAGTAAATACCAGAATGAAGACAGAAAACAGACACATTAAAAATGTAATTTCAAAGCTTACCTAGACTGATGATATGTGCCGAGTTATATCATACTATTTAATGTTGCTTCTTGTCACTTTTCTGTAGAAACACTCTGATTTTAAAAAATTAAATTGAAAGGTGGCACATTTCAATTATTTGTGGGTGTCTTGTTTGTGTTGTGAGTTGTGACATTAGATAGATAGGGTGTGTTCAACTTCCTCACAAACCCCAGATATTTCCAGATGTTTGATCTCCTTACACAGTCTCTTTCTGTTTCTCTTCCAAAATTCTCTAGAGCCAACATGGTGTAGTGGTCTGAGCATTGGACTATGACTCTGGAGTCCAGAGTTCGAATCCCCAGCCACCATGGTAACCTACTGGAAGACCTTGGGTGTGTCACACACTCTCAGCTGCAGAAACACCCAAGATAGGTTCACCTTATGGGTCGCCATAAGTTGAAAATGACTTGAAAGCACATAACAGCAAAAATTATGCTGAAGTTGTAAACTGTAATGGTGGTATTGCTGTATTTGTTTTTTCACAGCAAGATGATTCTTCCCATGCATTGTCTTTTACACTGGAAACGTGTGTGTGTATGATGCTGCAAGAGTACAACAGAGGATTAGCATCATTATAGAATACAAAACCCCCTAGCATCTTAGAGCAAAAGTAGTAGATTCCTGTGCTCAGAAAAATGAATTCGCATAAACGTGAACCTGGCAACCCAAAAACTAAGTGGAGAAAAGCTTCTAATGACCTCCACAGCAATTTCTAATCTTGCAATTTCAAACCAAGTTGAAACTTGATGAATATGTGGGTGTGTGCAGGGGCAGTAGCTTGATTTTTTCCAGCAAGGTAGTCTACTGCCTGATTGTTAAGCACTCTAGTTTTTTAGAAATTAAAAACATTAAATGAAATAGTGGGAAGGGATGTAAAGCTGAAAATATCTGGAAAACAGGAAGAGGGTGAGATATTAAACATCCTTACTTTGAGAGTTAAAATTTATGTGATGCTCAAATGTATCCATTTCTTTAAAACTCACTTTCAAAAAAACTCAAAAATCAGAGTACTGTGGAAAATGAGGGAAACTTCCCTCCCAAACATACAGCAATGAATACCACTACCTCTCAGCAGATTTGTCCCATCTGGAAAAGCCCTCCAAGAACTTTGTCCTCTACAAAACACCTTTTGTCTCAAAGATACATCTGTCACCAAAATTCAATTCCAAAAATGCAAGAATTATTTTAATTTGAGGTAAATAGTTCATACTTCAGCTCAGTTATTAATCAGAATGGAGACTGCAGTCAAGAATTCAGAAGAAGACTAGGAATTGGAAGGGCAGCTACGAAGGAACTAGTCAAAAAGTGAAAAGATATACCATTGAATACTAAAACTAGGATTGTTCATGGCATCATATTTCCAATTTTTATGTATGGTTGTGAAAGCTGGACAGTGGAGAAAGGTGACAGGAAGAAAATCAAGTCCTTTGAAATGCGGTGCTGGAGAAGAGTTCTATGGACCCCACAGACTGCTAAAAAGACAAATAAATGGGTAGAAAAACAGTAGGAAAAGAAGAAGATTGCATTGCAGATGGATAGACTCAATCAAGGAAGCCATGGCCCTGAATCTTCAAGATCTGAGCAAGACAATTGGTGATAGAGTGATTTGTAGGTCTCTAATTCATAGGATTGAAGTACACTTGATAGCGGTTAACAAAAATAAATAGTCACTGGGGTGTGTTTGTTCATATGAATACATTAATGTCACATACATTTTAGTTTTTTGTTAACTGCCCTGAAGTTGACCATGATGTATAGCATTAGTCTATAATTCGTCCAGAATTAACATTTTAATTTGTTTTATGCTTACGTTGAAAGTGGTATGTGGTGATTCAAAGTGCTCTTATAATGTTTTCCTGTTAGAGCTATCCGTCTATTAAATTACCTGGTCAGACCAAACTGGGAGCCAAAACACCACAAAATGTATTGGCTGACTGAAAATTTCCATGGTGCCTGGATGAAAGTACTTACAGTTGGCCCTCTGTATCCACAGATTTTGTATGCATAGATTCAACCAACCATGGCTCAAAAATAATTTAAAAAAAATCCAAAAAGCAAACCTTAGAGTTGCTCACTATTTTAGGTAAGCAACGGCATTTTACTAAACCGTTTTATATTATGGGACTTGAACATTCATGGATTTTGGTATCCATGGAGATCCTGGAACCAAACACCAGTGGATATCGAGGGCCCACTGTACTTGAACATTTTGAACTGCTTAATTATTTACTACTAATTGTTATCTTTGATTCTGTTCTGTTTCCTTCATTTGTATTCCAATTGCCTATTCACAAGTCATTTTATGGTATGTGATCAATTTTCTCTTGGAGTCCAAGACGGAATCTTCCATTTCTTCTTCTGCATATATGATTGGTGTGTAGACTTGGTTATGGTTGCATTGATGGATTTTTCCTGAAATCTTATTGATATGATTCAGGAAGACTTTGCATTGTATCCTTTGACTCATTTGCTACATCTCACTATGAGTGCCACTCCATTTCTTCTTAGATTTTCATTTCCTGAGTAAAACACTCCAAATGTCCCATTCCTGTCCGCTTTAGTTTGCTCACCCTAAGTGTTGTAATGTTTATATGTCCCATTCCTTCTTTTACTGTGTCTGGCTTCTATTGATTCATGCTTCTCACATTCCATGTTCCTATAATATGTGTTGTGCAGCTTTGGACTTTCTATTCACCTCTGAGCACGTCAACAGTTGAACCTTCTTTTAGCTTGAGCCCGTTGCATTATTAGCCACAGTGCTATTTGTAGTTGCCTGGCTGTAACCCAGTAGCTCACTGAGTGTCATGCAATCTATGAGTTTCGTCTGCTGGAAATACCTTTTGTTTCATTTTGGATTGTTTCATTATTGGGTTTTTATGGTAAGTGCATTCAGAAGGGGTTTACTGCACCTTCTTCTGTGCAGCACTAACCAGTGTTAGTTATGATGCCAGTGCTGTTGTCTCTGAGAGATCCTCTGTTAGTATAACCGCTCCATCACTGCTACTGCTGCCCAGCAGCTGTTTGGCTACTCAGCAAAACCCTCTCTGACATGGGAGATCCTACTAGCATAGTTACCATCAGCATGTTACCCTGATTTCTGGGGTCCCGGGAGGAACACCTCAATGTGCTCACAATGGGGAATGGGAATTAGCAGAGCACAAGCTAAGCAATACAAGAGGCAGGGCAACGTAGTGAGATCTTGAACCCAATGTCTACGGGGTCAGGCCGAGTCAATGTGCAAACAGAAGTAAAATTAAATTATTTTCCTTTATTTTGATTACACAGTCACAACTCATGTATGCAGACACACTCACACAGACCTAAGAAAGAAAGGTAGGAGTTGGATAGAGGGTTTAAGAGGAGGTTTTGCATGGGAAATACTACGCCTGTCCTGAAGCCCGGAAAGTCTGAAGAAAAGTCTGTAGAAGTGGAGATTCTCAGCACATGGGGCTGAGGGGAAGGCTCATTGAACGGAGCGACAGCAAGGCGGGATGAAAGTCAGAGCGATCCGAGGAAGCGCTCAAAATCAGGGGGTCTTATAGGGGAAAATGTACCTGTAGTCAGTTCCTGGGGAAAACAATGGGTTTCGGGCTAGAAACAAAGCCTCTGAAAGGTCAGTACTTTGCATGATTGAATTATGATAGCGTTGTCAATAGAGTGGCCAGTATGCAAATGCAGAGTGCTTGACAGTTGAGTATTTGGCTCTTCAAGCTGCCTGCTTGGGGCAGGGAGTCTTTTGTAAACAGCGTGCATACATAATGTGATCTTAAGAAGGTACTTGCCTGGAGGTCTCCTGAAGCTGCAGTCTGGCAAATACTGGCCAGCCTGGACTTGTTTTGAATAGTTCAGCTATTTTCGGCTGTGCCCGTGTGTGTGCTTGTCCGGGGGCCTTGCAAGCACATGGAGAGGAATGGGTAGTGAAGGCCAAATTATTGATATCAAATGATATCTAATATACCACAGGCTCGGGCCAGAAGCTACAGTAACAAGCATAACCTTTTGCCATGGAAACCACCACAAAAAGGTAAGTGCCATTGATGGGCACATACAGTGCCTACACAATATATTATTTTATATTATGTTTTATTTCCTTGATATCTAATAAATGAAAAATCATTTCCCTTAAAAAGTCCAGAACATCACAAGGAGATTTATGCATGCCACCTTATACTCAATGAAGGTATATTGTTGTTGTTGTTGTTGTTGTCGTCATCATTGTTGTCGTCATGGTCATCATCATCATCATCATCATCATCTCCCTCAAACCAAATATAGGATGAATTGTTGACCAATTCATGAAATAATGAGACCACACTCACAAGGTCCTTAGATTGAAATATGAGCCACTTTATTTAAACTAACTCTATTTAGGAATATCCCCAGAGATGTATAAAATGGGGGAGCAACCTAATGTGGGAACAGCTGAGTCAGACCTTTTCCATAGACCTCCTCTCCCAGAGCTCCTCCCCAGCTTCCTTTGGGTGAACACCTGAGCTCCAAGGATAAACTTTTGGGTTGCTGGGTTTCACTCCTGGTGGCTCATTACTGGAAGGCCAACCAGAGGATCCAAACCTGAGGCACTGGACTCTAAAGTGAGGGTCGAACTCTCTGGCCAGCCACCCCCCATCACATCATATAAGGGCAGGTCCAGAAATCTATTCTTCATTGAAGGTGTGGTAGATGTGTTCACCTGACTCATACTTTCTCCCCCCACTATCTGCCACAGATAAAGACAAGTGTTGCCTTTGTCCTTATGCCCCTCCTCAGGCTGGTCAAAAGGGCCCTCATACCCTGTTGTACATCCCTAAGGAATATCTGGTTCCTCTCTTTGGACAGGTGAACACCATCTGCTCTGTACCGAGCTCAGGCCTTTGTTAGGTAATGGGTGGTGGGTGGTGAGGCAGAAAGTGACCCAAGACTTTGACCATGGTGTTTCTTTCTATTTACCCACTTCTGGCCAAATCAATATGTCAGGGATTCCCTTCACCTGGTTGTACCTAGCATGGCAAAATGGATGATTGCATTTTGGGTACTCCCAGCCATGATAACTGACTAATGTTTAAATCATAGAGAGCTTGGAGAATTAGAGCCTTGCCCCTTAATAAACTTAGGTCCTTACCAGTCAAGTGAATGAGCAGGATGGGGCCCACGACGCTTCCTGAACCATGCTGG
Source organism: Iguana delicatissima (assembly GCA_948472985.1). Taxonomy (NCBI): domain Eukaryota; kingdom Metazoa; phylum Chordata; class Lepidosauria; order Squamata; family Iguanidae; genus Iguana; species Iguana delicatissima. Next base: position 318,738 of record CAOKZL010001485.1, on the reverse strand, counting down.
CAGCAGGCCATGCCATTGGAGACCCTGCCTGTCCAGCCACTTGACCACAGCCAGATTGCCTAAACCCAGCTGGGATCCAAAATGGCTGCTCTGAGTCTGGTGCTTCCTCCTATAAACATAGCTATGGCTGCAGATCAGGAAATGTTACCTCACATACAGGTGTGTTATGTACAGGAAATGTATTTGTTAGGCAAAATCTTGTGTTCTGTACAAAAAGCTATACTTTTAAGCAGGAGACAATACATTTTTTATAAAGCATGCTATTCTCAGAGAAAAACGATTGCTTCTTGCTTTGTAAACAAACTTAGTGCTCAAACACGTTTCCTGCACAGAAATGCACAGTATGCATTTTACACATCGAACTTTCTTGAATGAGGTACCAAAGAATGAATATTGGTTGAATGAATGGTTGAAAATTGAACAGAAGCCCTCATGTTGTAGTGGGGAGAAAATAACTGAAATTATTCATTCTTGAATGAAGGAATGAAATAAACAAAGAGTTACATTCCTGCACCACAAAGGAGTTTGCACATAGACCACGTTACATACTTAGTATTCTGGGATAAATAAATTGACCAGTTGAGTGTTCAAAAGTGGTGTTGTTCCCTAGTATATCTGACCCTATGATGACCCTCTGAGGAAGGCATTTGAAGCCAGGATAACTTCGCAAACCTGTAGGCTGGCAATTTTCTCTGCCGCAGGAAAGTGTCAGTGTTCTGCTCTGGAGAGTCAGAGTGTTGGATTCCTGACTGTGGAAAGAAGAGGTGGGGCTCTCACGCGAGCAGGCAGCTTTTGCAGAGCTGAAGGACCCCGGATGCGAGAGCCTCTCACCGGAGGCTGCTTGAGCGATCCCCACACCCCAGCACCGGAAGACAGAAAGGTGTGGAAAGAGCCAGGATTCAGTTCCTTGCTCGGTCATGGAAATCCATTGGGTGACCTTGGGCACATTACACACTTTCAGTTCCAGAAAACTTCATGATAGGTTCACTTTAGAGTCATCATAAATTGGAAACAGCTTGAAGGCACACAACTACAATGAAGTTAGAAGATATTTTTATCCTTTTTTCCGAATGACATCCTGGCTACCTGACTTTAAAAAACAACAACAAAGAAAACATTAAATAAAGATTTAACTTAATGACATCTCAAATTGAAGAATAAATAACATTATTCAACAGCCACATGAAATCTCTCTAGTCGTGCTAACATGTTTTGCATTTCTGTTACATTTGGTTCTCCTTGCACCACAACATTTGTATATATGTCTCTCTTCAGGAAACTTCACTCTTTGAATTTGATTAAATGGAGCAGAGGCCACAAAAGTTGATGCTGTAGTATATCAGTGAAGGAAAAAGGAATATTTGAAAGATTTGAAAGGTGTCTTCTGAGATCTGAAAGGCTGTATCGTGAAACAGGTTTGCTATTTATTGTTCCAGCAGGGCAGAACTAGGCAGATTCACTTGAACCTCTTAATTTCAGTATCATTAAGCTGTGTTCTTTAGGTCTGCTTTGCCAAGAAGAGACTGCATTGTGCCCATTTTACTTAATAGATTATGTTGCTCAGCTTTTTTTTTTTAAAAAACTTTCATCAATAGTTATTTTTTTTAAGTGAGAGTAGATCATTTTACCATAATAGGTTTCAATAGTGTGCGAATGACATTTGGCTTTTGACTATAGCTATCCGTTACATGATAATAGTTATGAAACAAATGTTGTATAAATGTTGTAATTACCAAAGTGCCTTCATCAGGCTTTGAAAATAGTTTTATCCTTCAGGAGTCTAATAATGGATGTTATTAGGTCCTTTCTTTAGAAACTTTGTTTATTGACTGGGCTCAGGAGGAAGTAGCATCCCATATGTTTTACTTAACCTCTTTTTGTGGTTCAGTGTAGACTGTGAAGCATTACTTTGATCTTTCCTTGTTTTTTTAAAAAATCCAGGCTTACTACTATTAGGAGATAAATGCAAGTGCTTCCTTGCTTTCTCTTCATCCTTAGTTAAAACTTGGCTGAAGAACTTGTTGCTCAAAGCTGCTTCCAGTACTGTTCAGTTAGGTTGGCCAATGGTAAGGGATGACAGGAATAGTAATTCATTCATGTTAGGAGTAGTATATGTTTCGTACCCCATGTGTTAAAGGGCACCTGGTAACAGAGTTGGAAAGAATGTTTAAGGATAAGGCATTTTATTTTTTGATGAGATAGGGCTGGTTAGTTTCATTGGGAAGAGTGTTGAAATGACAGCTGTGTCTCTTGAAGGCTTTTCAGGGGCACACATTACCAGTTGGGAATAAAAAAATCCAGGGCATGGAGGGGCTGCAATATGTCAGAGGGATACAATTCAACATGGTGGTAAAAGAGTGGACAAAATGGCCCCTGGACTTTTGGAAGCTGCACATCCCTGGGGTATAAGTTTCAGCTGCAAATACCTTATCATACACTAAGAATGCACTCCAGTACAAATTTACCTGGGAGTACACTCCATAGGACCTGAGTAGACATGCTTAATACTGGGCTGTAAGTAAGAAATGAATGTCTTTGATAGCTCCTCTTCAATGGTTTATTTTCTAATATGCACAAATATATTTAAAGTCAACAAAAATAGGGAAAAATGAAGTAAATAGATTTATTGATGTGTAGTGCTTTTCAAGCCCCAATGATCTGTGATCAAGGAGGCTTTTGAAAGAATAACCTTCCATTCCCTTCAGCTTCCTAAGCTATTTCTTTGATGTATGACCATTAGTGTTTGAGATGCATTAGGCAACAATTAGTACCTTTTTTGTTGTTGTCCTTTGTTGCTTTTCTTATTCTTGGTTTTCAAATATGCTTTGAGTGCCACAGTTTTTCAAACTTAATTTTCTGGAGGCTAAAAGATGTCAGAAGAAGGTGACACCGGAATAACACAATATTATTGTTCATCAAGAAGGATCAAATTTAAGCATATTTTAAACTCCTTCATTTGCAAATGATTTGAGCAGGCATCTTAGTGCTCGTTAGCTGCTGAAACAAGTTGCAGACTGAAGAAAATGATCATCATTTAAAAATCTTCTATACAGCAACTTAGAGAGTGCTTGGAAAAAAGACCAGAGATAACACTGACTCTGGAACCTCTCTGTTTACTAGTAAAGGAAAGAATATTAGAAATAGTAAAAAATTAAGCTTCCATACAGTGCAATAGTAGTCTGGACAACTGTGCACCTGGAATTCAAAAGCATATGAGAAATGCAGGGGAGACATACTGGTGATGTATCCACACTGTACAGTTATAGCACTTTGATACCACTGTAACTTCCATGGTTCTGCACTATGGAAATCTAGAATCCGTAGGTTTTTGAAGTACTTCGAGAATAATCTGCCAGAGATTTCTAGCATAGCTGAGTGAAGATAATTCAAACTACATCACCAAACTACAAAATGCAGAATTCTGTAATATAGGAGCCTGGCTGGAGAGATGGAGTACAGGGCAGCAGTTAGTTAAAACAGGCTGCTGTTCTGTGCACGTTTAATGGAAAGTAGAGTGCTTACTTAGTCATCAGCATCCCCAAAAAGAAGAAGGAGGATGCAATACTCAAAAAGGGTGCAATTCACATATGCTAATTGAAATTGGGGCCAGTTTCGAAATAATTATAGCAATGTAAATTGAAATACAGTAAATGTCATTATAATAGGTTGTCACACAAACTGGGTACCTGTTCAGTCTGCAAGTGAACATCTTCAAGGTCCCTGTTCACTCTTTTAGGGGTCCTTTATCTTAAAAGCAGACTTGAATTACAGAGTTCTTTAGTGGACTTTTTGTAAAACAGGACATTTGGTCCCTCATCTGAATGTAAATTGTATGAACTAAGACTTAATTCTGAGCAAATGTATAAGGTTGGTTCCTAAGTTGCATTAAAAACAGTAAAGCTTAGGCTGCAACACTTAATAGGGAACAAATCTGTGGGAATGGAAATTGGGTTTACTTCTAAACAGACAATTTAAGGGTTGCACTGTTAGTTGTGACAAGGTCACCAGCTGCTTTTAATGAGATTCATAAAAATCTGACTGCATGTGATTTCCTAGGATGTGAGATTTATAGTCCCAGCAACATAGCAGAACTCAGGCAGAGTTGGATTACAACTCTAAGAATCCACTAGTGTATGTTGAGATTAGAGTGTTGGATTGGCACTTGGGCAGTCTATGGAGTTCAGTGAGTAATTTAGAATCACTCACTTTGTTTCTCTTAGCTTGATTATCTCAAGGGTTGTTCTGCAGATAAACTGGGAAGAAGGACTCCCATCTAGGCTGCTTTGATCTCATTGGGGAAAAGTTAAGATATTAATAGAATTTAAAAGCATATATGTCATTCTGCCATTTATACCTCTAAAGAATGTTTTTGCTCTAGGAGAAATATAAACCCACTTCTTTTTTTTAAAATTATTACTATTATAAAGAAAAAGGAACAATACATAACTGAATAAAACAAAAACACCACGTGAATAACATAAATGTGAAAAAGAGAAAAATTACAACACAAATAGCTTACAGTACTATTTCTCTCCAGATCCTTTATAGAAATCATAGAAATCATAGAAATGTAGAGTTGGAAGAGACCACAGGGGCCATCCAGTCCAACCCCCTGCCATGCAGGAACACCCTCAAAGCACTCCCGACAGATGGCCATCCAGCCTCTGCTTAAAAACCTCCAAGGAAGGAAACTCCACCACACTCCGAGGCAGCATATTCCACTGCCGGACAGCCCTGACCGTCAGGAAGTTCTTCCTGGGGTTTCTGGTGGAATCTCCTTTCCTGCAGCTTGAATCCATTGCTCCTTATCATCATATACTTATTCAACATATTATATATGATATTGATTATATATTTTTATTTCATGTATCTAAATCTCATTTTCCTTGTATTCATTATTGCTATAGTAATTTCATTCTTAAATCTATTCTTTTCAACTATATTTAACCTATTGCTAATACTATATATGATCTTGTTACTAACCATAAACCCTAACCCTAAATGTGAACCCATTCCCAGAGCCAATTATATTTCAGCTTACTCTGCTTTCCAAAATTGTAATTCTTCTTGTCGAGGTATGACACTTCCCTGTTTTGTTAAAGCCTTTTCCACAAATATTTTCCATATTGCTTCAAAGTCATTCCTTTTCATTATTCCATTTTTAACCTTGATTTGACATGTTAACTGATCATTGATTGCAATTTTCCACACTTCTTTATACCAATGCTTTATTTGAAAATCTTCTTGAGTTTTCCATTTTCTTGATATAATTAGCCTTGCTGCAGTTAATAAATTTGTAATTAACTACTTCATTGTCTGGATATAATTAACCTTATCAAATATAGATAATAATGCTATTCTCAGACATATTTGTAAATCAATTCTTGTTATCTCTTTTATCTCTTTAAACACCTTTTGCCAAAATTTCTGTACACCTTCACAATTCCACCACATATGGATATATATGCCAATCTCTTGGCAACCCCCCAACATAACCTTGAATGATTTTTGTCTATGTAGTTTATTTTTTTTAATTTTATTTTTATTAAAGTTATAACAAACAATATTTACAAATAATCATTCTTTCTTTTTATAAATATATAAGAACCAGAAAGCAAAGAAATATATACAATCAAATTTATATACCTATCCAACATCTAATTCTATTTCTATTTCTTCTTCTTCTATTGATTTTCTATCTTAATCTACATAAATAGATAGATAAATAGATCATTTCCCTTTTTATATGACTTGCCATATAATTTTGAAAATATATTTTTCAATTCCCTTTTCCCATATCTTCGCTTGTTTTCATTCTTTTCATGTTTCTTTCTGAATCGCTCATTTTCTTTGTATGTATTCTTTAATTGGTTTCAATTCTTCCCTATTTTTCCCTCTTGTTTCACCCTTAAGTGCCATTGTCAAATCATCCATCATTATCATTTCTGATAGTTTAATATCCCATTCCTCGATATCAGGTATATGTTCACACTTCCAGCACTTTGCATAAGTAATCCTTGCATTTGATACCATATATAGTATTATTCTCCAATATCTAATATGCTCTTTTTCTATTTGATGTAACATATTTAAAAGAAATATTTCAGGGTGCAAAGGAATATTAATTTGTAATATTTCCAATATTTTCTTTTGAATGCTTTTCCAATATCTTTTAGCTTCAGGCTATGATCACCAGATATGAAAAAATGTTCCTTCTTCTGTCTTACATTTCCAGCATTTGCTGGAAATCTTGTACATTTTCCTTAATTTTGCTGGATCTAAGTACCATCTATAAAGCATCTTAAAGTAATTTTCTATGTAGTTTAACCTTACTGGTGTAAGGTACTGTGTCCAAACCAATTTATAATAATTCTCTTTTATTCTTATGGGTAAATTTTTTAAATGATGCTGATTCCAAGTTTTCCCCTAGTCTTCAGTATCTATTTTTTGTACTAATTCTTCCTCCCATATTTTTCTAAGATATTCATTTTCATCTTTTGATAATATTTTATATATTTCTCTTGTGGTACCCTTCAATATTTCATTTTCTTCCATATCATCTCTTTGCTTGATCATTTGTTCAGATCTAGTGTATTCCCTAAAATCTTTGTTATTGCTTTTCCAATTCCTTGTCCACTGCTCCAGCTGACTATAATTAAGCCATGACATCTTAGTACCCTGTAATCTCTCCTTTATTCTATCTTTATTCATCATTATATTCATCCATTCTTTTAACTTATATATTCCCTGCTTTTTTAATCCCTTCTCTAATTCATCCCTCAAATTTATTGGAAATTTTTCCATCATTACTACTGGCATTAATGGTGAGATAGCCGGCATTAGTTTTTCCTTGTTTTTCTTACATATTTCTAATATATTCTTTAAAAGGGGATTTTCTATTTTTCCTATTTCTCTCTTGGCTGGATTCCAGAAAAAGATATTCTCTAGTCTCCTTTCAATTTCTAGGAGAAATATAAACCCACTTCTTTACAGAGACATCTCATGCAGATTAAATGTATCTGTGCAGATGTCTGTACAGAAATAGGTTTATATTTCTCCTAGATCAAAAATATTCTTTAGAAGCATAAAGAAGAATTAATAAGCAAATGAGATAAATGGCACTCTTATGTTCTTGTTGTTGAGTGTAGCGCATGTGCCTCCCCGGGGGGAGAAATTGTTCTTCTTCTTCTTTTTTTTTGCTTCAAAATGCCCCACAATCAGGGATTTTTTTAAAAAGTGATTTTTTTCAATTGTTTCATTTTTTTTTTTTTTGGCCACCAAATGCCGTCTAGGGTGTGGGTGGTATTTTGGCCACATTTTGAGGGCTCATTCAACCAATTTAGACCACAGAGAAGCCTTTTTTTTTGAGACAGGAAGTGAAAGTGGCCCAGGAAGGGGCCAAAATATGGCAAAAATGCCCCCTGTGTCTCTTAGGAGATGTTTGGAAGCAAAATGTATTTTTGATTTTTTTTTTTACAGAGGTGGGTGCATTGTGGGGAGGGTACAGCCCTATAAGTTCTCTTGGGGGTCCAAAGTAGCCTCCTCGTCTTCCACAGTGGCCTACCCCTGTTATAAAAGTAAGCACAAAGGTTACAAAGTTATATAAAAGAAATAAATGGCAATTGCTCCTGTACCTTTTCAACTCAACTTTGCATTGGTTTGTAGCTTAGTAGAATTCTCAGTACTGGTTTGCAATAACAGTTCTCATTGTTGTCCTTGGAACAGTATTTTGATGATATATAATGAACACAAACTTAGTAAACATTGTGCAGAAGTATCTACCTGTTCAGGAAAAAGAAAAACAAATACACACAATTTTTTGGCTTATATTTGATGTTATGAGGTAAATGCATATAATAAAGATAATTTCCTCCCTGCTAAAGAATATAAACAAGCCATGTATTGCTTGGAAAATGACTTTGCTTTACGTAGGTTCAGTACTTTGGGTGTACTTTTGTTTCAAAGACACACTTCTGTTTCAAACAATTAATGTTTTTAGGTGAATTCAGTGTTGTAGGTATTACATGTATAATGGGAATCTGCATCCCCATGGTGAACTAGCTACCTTATTCAAACATTCTGTGTATTGTTTCTAAAACTCTTCCCAGGTAGGAGATAGTCTATACTGAATTCAGCTTCTTGAGCTTTCCCAGACAAACACAAAACAACTCAGAAGAAGGAAATTATGTGTAATTATCTGCTGTAAGAGGATTTCTGGGTCACAGTATTAATCCCCAGAGTGTCATCAGTGGAGGAACAGAGCTTATGTTTGACCTGTCCGTAAAACCAATGCACTAGAAAAAGTGGCATCTTGAGAGAGACTACCTTCTTTCTAAATCATACCCGGGAGCTAAATGTGTAAAGGTATTGTCACACCAGACAGATCTTATACTTTTGGAACCTATGCATTTTAAAAATTTAATTTATTTATAAATTTATTACCTTTGTATCTTGCCTTCTTTATTCAGTTTTCTTTTAATTGTGCAAAAATCATATTGAGAAAAACAAAACCAGAAAGAGGAAAAAAAGTGAAAACGGAATTATCTCACTACACCACTGTGCTCTATTTCCCTTTCTCCCAAGAACACAAGCAGCTTGGGTTTTGTTTGAGTTGTCCCCACCATAATTGGGAACACTTTGAACTTCATAAAAAGTACAGTGGGGCCTCAAATATCTACTAAATATTGAAAGAGAGAGAGTTTGAGAGAAAGAGAGAGATTGGATATTTTATTTTTTTTAAATAGAGCCCTTTATTTATTTATTTTAGATAGAACCCTTAGTAAGTGACCCCCCTTTTCATTCAATTTCCATTTCAATCACACACACAGACTTACCTAGAAACAGAAATGGAGATAAAAAAAACCCATGCATTTTAAAAGGTATTTATTCCATCATAAAGGCAAGGAAAGAGAGCTTCCAGCTTTATAAAGCTGAATCAGATTCAGTTAGCTACTGGAAGATGAAAACAAGTGGCTTCTTACGTTTGTTTTCATTTTTGCTGAAGCATGAAAAAGCAAAGAAAGGAAGTTCTTTTTCTTTTCATTGTTCTGAAGAAATAAACACAATCAGCCCTCCACATTCACTAAGGTTAAGGGCACAGGACCCCCACAAAAGTGGCTATCAAAATGTGTGTGGGTATCTGTGGGAAGAGGGGTGAGGTATGGTGGGGATAGTGGGTACCCAGGGTCCAAACTAGATGAGAGAAAGGAGAGGGAAAAGGGGTGAGTTGGCATGGTGGCCATATACTTCCTCTCTTGCCCATCTCCTTCCTTGAGTGTGGGGGATCACTGGGAGACGGTTTGTGGTGCTGACAAATTTGTCTGAAATCCATCCTTAGCTGGCCAAACAGAGGCTGATGGTGGAGAAAGAGGACCAGAGGTAGGTTTCTGAAGGGCTGTGCTGTTTGATCAGAGCTGCTGGTAAAAGGTTCTCAGGGAAAAGAAGTGCCTGAGGTGGGGATGGCAGGGGTTGGAGAAACTCACAAATAATCAAATCCATGCAAAACCCAAAAATGTGGAGAAACTCACAAATAATCAAATCCATGCAAAACCTGAAAATGTGGAGGGCTAACTGTGCATTTTAAAATATAAGACACCTGATTTCTATTTACATTTCCAGGTGAGTGTGGGTATGTGTGTAATTGACAAACTGACTGGAAGATGGGGAAGCTTTGTTTTTTCTGCTTCCCTGATAAGCTTCAGTTCTCCACATTCTGGGAAGGGGGCATTCTGCACTGGGATCTCTCCCCCACTTCAGGGGAAAAAAGTTAAATGAATAATTAAAACTTAAAAGTTGCTCAGTTGCTTGTCTCTCCTGAATTGAAGGGAAAGATCCTCAGGTTCCAGATATATACAAGCAAGAAGGTGGATAGGCACCATTTCAGAAGACCACCATTTCAAACGCATGCAATATCTGTGAAAACCAAAGGGGAAAAAACCCCATTAAAATTAAACTACTATACAGTTAAAATGCTATACATGGGCAAAGGGAACCCAGGGATTTTCAACACAGTCAGCAGGGACACTTTGCCATGTTACTCATTGGCTATTCCACTGGAAATCATATTGAGTGGGAACTGAGCTGGTGGAGACCAAGAGGGATCCTTAGGTTCCTCTCAGAATATACCTATGACACAACCACTTCAGATTTGCAGTCTCCAAAAACAGAATAATTCTGGGACCAGGGTTATGCCCTGACCACAGAAACACAACAGTAGCACATGCTGGGATCATTAACTGATTATTTCTGGGTCGAAATAAAGCTGGAAAAGTGGAATTGAGACAGGTTGGCAGCAAAATAGTGCAACAGCTTTCATGACCCTTCCTATTCTTTTTAAAAGAATAAACTTCGACCATCGATAAGCACATGGAGCCTAGACTCTTTTTTAATGCTGGCATATGATTTAAGAGCATCTGTAAGATTACAAAATTAAAAGATTAGTGCAAAACAAAATTAGTTGGCCTGATAGATTAGCATCTACCTTAAAGTTTACATAACTTTAAGGTGGATGATGAAGACACTGAAATAGTTAAAGATTTTCCATGCCTTGAGTCAGTCATTATTCAGAATAGAGACTGAAATCAAGAATCCACCTTGGGTTCTGTGTAGCTTAAACGAGCTCTCCAAGGTGCTATATGTATCGGGGGATAGAGTTCAATGCTATGGATTGTTCCTTTAATACAGTGGTTCTCAACCTGTGGGTCCCCAGATGTTTGTGGATTTCAGCTCCCAGAAGCCCCAGCTACTATGGTCAATGCTCAGGGCTTCTGGGAGCTGAAGTCCAAAAACATCTGGGGACCCACAGGTTGAGAACCACTGCTTTAATATGTAGACTAAAATCTTGAGTAACTTCATTGCCCCACTGGGATGGCAGCCATCATAGGCTGGGGACATTAACCACTCAGATGTTTGTTGAAAGGGAGAAAAAAGTTTTGTGTGTCCTCTTGATCCTTATTCCTGGTGTGTATCATTTTTAAAATGACACACGCACACACACCCACACACTCACACACCTTTCCTCCAATTAGCTTACGGTGACACATGCAGCTCTTCTCCTTCTCTCTTTATCTTCACACTAATCCTGTAAGATAGGTGGGTCTTAGAGGGAGTAACTGGCCTAAGATTTCATGGAAACTGAACTTGGACCTCCTTGCATCCCAGTGATTCAACACCACACAGGCTTGTTACATTCCTTTTCTGGGTATTCATGTATGAGGGAGAAGCAAAACAGGCTCAGTGACGTTGTGTTATGCCATGACCCCCTCCCATTCACAGATTAGTTCCACTGGACCACCACAGAGGCATTGATCTCTGTGGCAACTCTAGTGTCTCAAACACTAAACCATCAGTAGGATTAAAAATACATCTGAAAAAATTCAGGATTTTTAAAAAGATGGTATTTACATGGCGCTGAAATGACAATGGAATAAATGAGGAAATCATTCTGTAAAATAGGTGCTACCACCCTCTTTTCTTTGGTAGCCATCTGCCTACTCTGAGATGCCAGAGATATTTGCCAAAACAGGCTCACCACTGGAGATCTCAGGGGTCCATTCGCACTAGGCAATTATGGAGTTGTTGGAGTGTGGATAACAATTGCCTCATCTCTGTTGGTTCCTTTTTAAATTAATCTTCTTTTCTTGAGCTTGCTGTTTCCTCTTTCTACTGTTTTATTTATTCTCATAGTTGCTGTGCTACTTTTATGCTGCTTGATTTTTCTACCTTGTAACTTTTAGTATTAAATTTTTTTCTTTAAAAACATTTTTCTATTATATTTTGTGGACTTGATTGGAAACTTCTGTTTATTAAATAAAATTGTTTGATTTCTGCGAAATGGTGTAGGACGCCATTTAGTTAGTGGGAGGTGATCAATAACTTCTTATCAAGTCCCTCCACCCTGGTGGGAACAGAAATTTGAGAATGCTTTGTTACAGAATAACCAGATTACTTGTTTTTTCTAGCAGATGAATAAAAGGTGACATTACACACGATGCTGCTTTTAGCCTACTGTTTTTCTGTCTGGAAACTTTACTGGTGATCGAATTCTTGGTAGAACCAGAGCTTGGAAAAGCCAGCTGGCATCCTGTTCAGTATTTATAATGTTATAAGCCAAACTTAACAACATCGTAAATGTTGTAATGCATGTTTGTTTGTTTATTATATTTATATGCTTCCTTTTTCCCAGAGTGAGACCAAAGGTGGCTTCCAAAAAGTTAAAAACATTAAAAAGCATTTTAACAATTAAAAAGTTAATAAATTATAAAAACCTACATAAGAACGCACTCTCTAAAAAACCCTTTAGAAGCCAGGCAGCTGCACTAATACGAGAATTTCTCAACACTGGGGAGTGGGGTCTCTGCTACTGACTATTGAAAAGTGCCTCATTGCTGGGAGACAGCTATGTTACCCTGTTTATTGGGGGTCCCGGGAAGGACACCTAAATAACCAAACAACAAAACACAATTTTGGGGAAAATTAGCTGGAGCACTCACTTGAGCTAGCGAGAGGCAGGGTAACTTAGCGGGATGTTGCAACTCAGCGTCTACGGGGTCAGGTCAGTCAAGCAGCCAGACGGGTTTAAAGTAATAAAAATGATATTTTATTGCATACAAACAAATATTAAAGACACCACAGTCACACAGCTAACTAAGAGATTAGAGACTGAATTAAGGATAGAGACTTTCAGGAGAAAATGAGTGGTACGACACCTGTCTTGTCGTCCTGGACCTCGGGAGAGAAGCCGGGGGTGCAGAGAAGAAGCTCAGGTCGATTAGCTGAGGGGAGCTCGCCAAGCAAAGCAGCAGCAAGACGGGATGAAACTCAGGAGTGATCCGAGAAAGGTCTCGGAATCAGGGGTTTTTATAGGGTGAATTGAGACTGCAGGTTATGCCTTACTTGGGGAAAACAATGAGTTTTGGGTGCAAGACAATGTCTCAGAAAGGTCACAACTTTGCATGATGGAATCAGAGCCGAATTAACAATAGTGTGGCCAGTATGCAAATGCGCAGCGCCTACCAGTAGGCAACACAACCTTTGTCCAGCAGTCTGCTCGAGGAAGGAAGCCTTTGTTAGTATCATGCATATGTAATGAGGTGTTTGCCAGAGAGGTCCCTGAAGCGACAAACCGGCTGTGTCTGGCCTGCGTGGGTGGGGAATGGAAAGTCCAGCAATTATCGGCTGTGCCTGTTTGCATGCTTGTCTGGAGACCTCGCAAACACGTGGAGCGGGGTGGTAGAGGAAAGTCGAATCGTTTGATATCAAAGTGATATCGGGTGCTATCTCCGGGTAGGCCGAGACTGCAGTAACAGGTAGCTACTTCTTCTCTGCCTACCTTGCTCCCTAGTGCCTTGGAAGTCCCTATGTTGGTGGCTGCCGAGCTTCTAACGTGGCTTTGGAGGGTCACATCAGGAAGCGTGGCTATGATGATGGAGCTCCATCATCATAGCTATGTCTCCTGATGCAAGACGTTGGCCATTTTTTTGAACTATAACTGCCACAGTCTACCAGCCGGCATATCCACTGGGAATTTGGAATCCAAAAGAGTAACATATTTGAGGTCAGAGTAGAACAGATAATCTGGAGATGACAATTAGCGTTTCAGCTGAGTCCTGCAACGTGGTTCTATCATCTGAATACTGAATACTGCAATCTGCTGCACTAGGGTACTGCAATCTTTTCTCCTCACTTTTGGTTTATCATCCCATGCATTGAAAACATTCTCAGCATGCAGTTGCACAAGATCAGCCCAGGACATTTCACTGCTTGGGACGAAGAATCCCAAGCAGTGAAATGTCCTGGGCTGATCTTGTGCAACTGCATGCTGATATACTACCCTGTTCTGTTCTATGTACAAATACCGTTTGGATGGGTAGCTGAAGAAAGACTGAATCTTTTTCCAGAATTGATGATGGGACAGTGTCCCACCTCTGAAACCAACAGATTAGGAGGCACAAGGTAGGATGAATGGCACACAGATCTCTTCTGCATGCTTTTCTACCATTTTTCAGCTTTTGCTATAATTACTGGTGAAACTCTAATCAGGACTCAAATGGCATGTGTGAGATACTGTGATTGGCAAAATTTCCACTCCCCTCCTGTCCTGTTCCAGCGAGGCCCTTGCTAGTCTGTGAGCAGCTATCTAAAGCTAGCATCTGGTGTGGAAGGGACTATGGCTACGTCTGCCAACACTGCCACATCTCCTTCCCTTTAACTGCCACATCCTTCTTGGCAGGTGGAGAACACTTGCCACCCAGCTACAGCAGCATCTATACTTAGAACTAAGAGGGTCCTTTGGGACAGAAGACTCCCCAGGATTGAACTGGAGACCTATGGCTGTATCTCCCCCAAGCCTAGCCCCTCTCTATGATTCCTTCTGTGTCCATCTCTTTACTTTACAAGCAAGGCAATGAGAAAGCAGTTCAGGAATAGTGCGCTGGAATCCTCAACATCTTGGGAAATGGGAGAGATAATACTGGATCTCAAGTAGAATAATCAAATTGACAAGGTAGAAACTGAACAATAACTAAACCCACCACCTCCAAGGTCTAGAAGAAATGAAGAAAATAAACTTACTCTTCTTTGTTAAACATATAAGAATAGTTTTACTGACAAATTAGCTGTAAACAAGTAAATGAAGGTCTCATGGAGGAAAGAAAGAGAAGAAATGAATAGTTTCAACGTAAAGTGATACGGGAAAAGAATAGGCATGGATAAGCAAACAAAAAGGAAGCCAGCAAACTTATCAACTATCAAGCTGCATGCAAAGGTTGATACCTCTTAACACAACCAGTGTGTTACACATGCCCACCTCTGGCAACGATTATTCGGCAGGCAAAAGAAATGAAAAATGAAATATACCAGCTAGTGGGGGAATGGGTGTTAGGATTTTGCATGCCTCAGCAAGGGGTGCTTTTTGCAAGGGTGCCCTATGTTTGAAACTTCCAGAGGGACAGCTGTATTATTCTGTTTCAATAAAATAAGTAGAGTCTTGTGTCAAACTAATGCCTGATAATGTATGCACATTACAACTTGTTAGTCTTTAAGGCATGGTTCTCTCCAGGGTGTATTTTAAGCTTTTTGTCCTACAGCATGATCATCTTGAAATGCAAGAATTTTTACAATGCTCACTGTAGCATAGACTTTTGTCCTTTTGACACATTGCATAATCTTTTGATCTGTGCTGAACAAAATTTGGTCCTAGCCTCCTTCTTCTCTGCTGATTCATTATATGTGCTTTCTGGTATTTGTTCCTGCTCCTGTGCTGGCACTGCTGTGTAATTGTTGTATACCAATATAATTTTTAAAATGATTTTCAAAGTTCATATGAATCAATGAGTTTATGTGCCTGGTCAGGTAATTCATCCCGCTAATAATATAAATTTATGAAGACTGAAAGGTAACTATAGTCATTTTAATTTTCTGTTTCTTTCACCTTTTCTTATCTATTTCTTCTAAGAAATAATTCTGTCCCTCATTAAAGTCCGTATTGCCAATTGCATAAACTCTTATTTTCTACTCCACCTTGTATTTTCTTGCTGTACCAAATCTGTCCAGCTACCTATTTGAATAATGCCTGCCTCTTTGCTGTTCAAAGTGAAAGGTTTCTTAAGGTAGAAGGTTTGGTGTTGCTTGAAAAGTCTATTAATCAGATATTATAGAAAGGGAAACAGAAACCCAACAATTGCATCCTGGGAGAGATTCCTTCTCTGAGATTCTCTGCCCTCTCCTCCAATTTAGGAAAAGATGATGTAGTGCTTTGAGTGTTGAACTGTGACTCTGGATACCATAGTTGAGTTCTCCACTGGGCCATGGAAACCCACTGGCTGACCTTGGATGAATCACACACTCTCAGCCCCAGGAAATCCTGTGATAGGATTGCCTTAGGGTTGCCTTAAGTTGGAAAGGACTTGAAGGCAAACAACAATAAAGAATAAATGGAAAGAGTGGTGCCTGGCTAGCCAAAGTTTTCTCTGTTTCTTGGGCATCTGGCACAGTATCCAGCTGGATCATGTTGAGCAGGCCTGGGTAGGGGGGAAGCTGGGTGAGGACCTTGCTGAGAACCTGTATTTGATGTAAAGGCAATGAAGAAATATTTGGGATGGATGTGAGATTAAGAGGAGAGGCTGGGAAGGGTTTTCTTCTCTGAGAGGGAAGATCAGAGCAAATGAAAGCAATACTGAATGTGCATAAAGAGCTGAGTGGGGACATGAGCAGGACTTGATTGAGAGGAAGGGCAGTGTGAGAATTACATCAATTTAGCCTTCTAACTAAGGAGTGTTTGCACAGTGCCTGTTTACTTGTATATTTTGGATTTTGTTTTTGTGTTGCTATCCTTCATTTCCATCATCATCGTCATCATCGTCATCATCATCATCATCATCTATACCTACTTTGTCACCAGAACTGGAACTCAGGGCAGCATACAAATTAAAATGCAGTCACATACTATCCAGTCTCCATCATTCCTTTCATCTGAGCATCTTGGATTTCCATCCTCTGCTTTTTAAGTCTCTCTTCTCCTTGTGTTTGGGACTATTTTTTTTTTCCTGCCTGCAGAATTAAGGGCATCTCCTGTTCTCTCTTGAAGTTCTGTATCTGTTTCACAGCAGCACTGCATCCTGTCACAGGGTGATCCTACACTTTCCTTACATTGCAATTGTTAGTTCTTAGATTCATTATTCATTATCACTGTAATATTCTAAAAGCACCAGATCCCATCTGATCTTGGAAGCTAAGCAGAGTCAGCCCTGGTTAGTTCTTGGATGAGAGACTGTCAAAGAATACCAGGTGCTGTAGACTATATTTCAGAGGAAGGAACTGGTAAAACTATTTCTGACTATTCTTTGCCTAAGAAAACCTTATGAAATTCATGAGGTCACCATAAGTCAATGGGTAACTTGAAGGTGCACATGTCTGCGCAGACACACATTTTTATTACCAAGGGGGAGGGATAGTAACAGGTTTGTTGGCCAGCACTAGGTACCATGCACTTTGAATGGGGTGGAGATGGATTGGGTAGAGCTGCCATTAATACTGCCCTTAGACAGCAAAATGTTTGAGCTGACACTGCAGCCAGCTGAGAACACCCAGCTTGGCTCCTCCTGTCCTTTTCCCTTGGTCGTCTCCAGTTGTTCAGGGACTAGAGATAAATGAGTGATTGCAGCCTGTGGTGTGGCCTTGGAGTAGGTACCTGGAGCCTCTGGTGGGCCAGATCAGGTCTGCAGGCCAGAGGTTCCATACCACTAGGAGAAAGTCTGCCCCAGCCTCTGATTTTAGAACAAAGTTCCCATTTTCATAAGTCCACTTCAACAGGATTCCTCTTTCTCTTTACAGCTTTGGCCCATTCTCTCTCCCTTCACCACACTGTAACTGACACTATGCTTTCTGCTGAACTCTTCAGTTTCCATGCCAACAGTTGCCTGGAGCTACCTGAACTTTCCTTAAACCCTTTTCTCCTTCATGACATTCTCCTGAACCTTCCTGTATCTGCCACATATGAAAGATTTCAGCACTCATCCCAGATCTCAAGCACCACATTCTTTTGGCATTCAAGCACAAATGAAGCTTTGTACAGTATGAAGTAAACTCATGTTTTCTGTTGAGGGGAGAGCTGTCAGGTTCCTAAACTAAGCTAAACTAAGCTCCCTGCCACTCAAATACTAACTTCTTGAATGTGTATTCTCTGCTAACTGCTACTATGTGGATACCTTTGCATTTGCTGTTGAAAAAGAGGTTACTTTGTATCCAAGCTTAAGTACTGCTACTTGCTGCTTTATTTTAATTCAAAGACTGCCTGCCACTATGGGAAGATCAGGGGAAACCAGAAGCAAAGATGTTTTGAGAGCAGAGCTGTCTGGAGATAACCAGAGTGAAATATGCACTAGCAATAGCAGGTGTATTTCTATGCCGCTTACCAGCTAAGTGCTCTCTAAGCAGTTTACAATGTGCTAGCTAATTGCCCCCAACAAGCTAGGTACTCATTTTACCAACCTGTGGAAGGATGGAAGGGTGAGTCAGTCCGGGGCCTGGCAGGACTGAACTCACAACCTTGTGGCTGCAGTACCGGCACTTCACCGGTGTGCCACCAGGGCTCCCTACTGCAGTGTGTGTGTGTGTGTGTGTCACCTTGCCAAAGGGCATATGAGGGAGTGGCAAGTACAGATTTAGGAAAGAAAAGAGGAGATAGACACATGAAAGGATTTATGGTTTTGACCAATGAATTCTTTGCATGCTTAAACATGTATTGATATCCTTTATAAGTTATATGCTGTATATAACCTCCAGCTTTGGCAACTTCTGTAAAAGCGTGCTGTATTGCTCATGATATCCATAAACAATAAACTTCTGTCTACCTCAAAGTGAATTCTGTGGTTCCATAAAAATACCACACATGTACACAGAGAGAAGCATTATGTCAAAAACTGGTTATCACAGCAGAGTGGGTTTGTTTTGTTTCATTTTTGTTTTGGTGTGGGCAGTGTTAACAAGTCCTCAGCGCATAACAGACCTCTTTGTGGTTTTTTCACAACAAAACAATGCAGGTACTCTTTTGGAAACAGAATTCTAATGTTGCTTTACAATCTGAAGTGGAACATGGGCCATTTCCTCACTAGACTGTTATAGTGCTCTATTCCACTTTCGACATCCCATAGAATTCTGGGGTTTGCAGTTTAGGTAGGGGCCTTTGAGGCCCCTCCTCAAACTTCAAACCCCAAGATTCCATAGGATGTTGAAAGTGGAATAAGAACATTGTAACAGTCTAGTGTGGAAATGGCCATGGACAAATGTAACGGGAGAAGTTGCTCTGCTGTACTCTTCCAGGTACAGTACATGGGATACTTTAGTTTTCCCAAGTCATGTTTTGTATTCACACAGAGCTGGATTTGTACCAAATCACACTATGTTATAAATCCAATTCTGTGTAAATACAAGCATAAGCATTTTATAACATTGTTTCCTAAGGAAATTTAAGCAATGTCCTTGAATTTCACCACTTGCCAAAGAAAGGAAGGCTGCAGTAGTTATTCAGAAGTAGGGTTGCCAGAGTGAAAACTGGAGAGGGCTCTTGTACTTTGAATGGTTATTTAGAAGAGGGAATTTCAGTGGGTGTTGCTTGTTCCTTGCTGAAATTCCCTCTTCTATACACCATTCAAGGTTCAAAATGCCTTCTCCAGTTTTCAGTTTGGCAGCACTATCAAAACAAACATCCACTGTCATATGAACATGTGGTAGAGTTTGTTTTTGCCTTTGAGTGTTTGGATATTAATTGAATACTTTTGAGTCTGTGCCCCCAAAAGCACTCGTGGACACGGGACATATTTATACCCTATGATACCTTAGAATTCTCCTTGAGGCCAGAAAGTACCCAGAATATGCCACTCAACGCAAGAGGGCTTTTGCTTGTGTGTTGGAATTTGTCCTCCTCAAGGGGCTCAGAAGGCAGGATGGTAGTACCCAGTATCCTGAAGTAGGTATGGCTGTGTGATATGCTGGCAATTTCTATTCCATCTCTAAGGAGTGATCAGCTGCCTGGATGTTCTGAGCAGAATGGTATGGCGGGGTAGATGTGAAGGGGCAGTTCCTTTTCCAGTCTGCCCAGGAACATTTATTTGGGTCTGCTGAGCCGCTCAGCTTCTTTGCCCTGTTGGACTTCTCCAGCTTTTCTTTGCTAGGAGCTTTCAACCCTGGCATTGCTATAAAAGTAGGTCAGCCCTCAGCTCTCAGCCTTGATGCTGTGGAGGAATTTGACCCATGGGCAGTACTAACTGGCTGATAACAAGATTTTTGCCTTCTCCATAGCCATCCAAGCTTTTCCTTTGGCCCTTGCTTTGGCTCTGTGTTAATGCATATGTAGGTATGACTTCATGTCACAAACTTTGTCAAAAGTGGACATTGTAGGTAGTGGGCAGGATCCAATTCTGGAGTAACTAGGCTCCTTCCATTAAGGGATCTTGGGAGAGGGGTCTCCAGACACTGACCTGGCTTAAGGACCAGGACTTTGGCCTTTCCCTTAGGACGTAGGAGGGATTGCTGCATTGGGCCATTGGTAGGCCCTTTATCCTACAATTGCACTAGCACCCATCTTCCAGGTAGGCTGGAAATGAGGTAATCAACTGGCGGACATGTCATTTGGTGATTGTGTCTTTGCCCTATGCTGTGCCAAACAGTGCAAGCTGTAACACTACAGTTGCGGTCAGCTTTTATTGATTTGCTGTGTCTATGTGTTTGATGTTCTCCCTCACTTCTGACCCTCTCTCTGTCTATAGCCTCTGGGTTGCAATCCCCTGCTCTTTGAAGCAATTAGACAGAAATCTCTCTCAAAATGGAGGGGTGACATACACTGGCTGAGATCCTACCTGTACACATAGCTCCGTGTATGCAGTTCTGTGTCCTCCCACTACTCTGCAGCTGTCAAATCCTGGGAAGAACCCCCGCTGCTGTCACTTACAGATTTGGAAGAGAGGAGTGCATCCATCCTTTCCTTCCCATGGCCACAGATTAGATTTCTTATTGCACAAGAAGTCCATAAACAGTTTCCAATCTTTCAAAAAAAAGATCTTCAGTTGGCTTATCCTTTAACCCTCATTAGTTTGGCAGTATGGGATAATTCAGCAACCTTAACAATCCATTTTTCTGTTGTTGGTGCTTTGGTCCATTACCGGGTTTGAGCACACAATGTTCCTGCTGCTATCATATATCAAAGAACTAATCTATTACATATTTACTATCCAATTCTCTAAACAAAATGTCACTTCTAGTGACAAAATCCACCTTTAAAATTTTGGGAATTAACAGGTAAATCTTAGACCAATAACTTTTTGTCTTCTTATAAACCCACCATATATGGGAAACAGAGCCCACCTTATCTTGACATCCCCAATATTGATTTGAAACATTCTTAGACATACATCATCTGATGCATGTTTTGTAAAATAACTACACAATGTAAATTTTATATCTTTAGATCATATTTTTCCCCATACATCCATCTAAATATTGTGCTCAAAACTTTGAGCACCTTTTACTGGTTTGTTAGGGTGGATAAACAGATCACACCTTACCGTACCCCAGATGGACATGGAGCTGATATGAACTCCCAAACACAAGGTAGGAAGATATAAAAGAGAAAGAAAGATAGGCACACACACACACAAGTAATTTGATCAAAGGATCCCAGGTAGGATGATTTATTCTTTTAGGCTTCTCTTCTTATATCATTTTTATGTTTATATTAAAGAATGCTTACAAGAAGAAAAGATTCATGCATCAGCATCAGCAAAGTTACAGTTTGTACATGTGTTACATTTTATCTGACCCTTAAGTTGTTGAGTCTACATGACCCTGTTTCATCCTAGGTCGTTATCAAGAGTCCTTCACTTTTACGTACTGATTACAAACAGGAGCAGAACAGAACAAACAATTCTTAAAGCAAGGTTGTTTGATGAGCTCTGAGTGTCTAAAATGCCAATTAATACATCAATTCTATAGCAAATTACAGAGCCCCAAATTTCAAGCCTAACAGGTTCATCTTCTGTATCTAGTTTCAAAAGGTATTTGTATACTTTTAAAATGATATGGTCATCATGTTTACACAACTCTAAACAAAACTCATTTTCTTTACCCTCTATGGCTAAATCTCTCTTATCTTGATTAAATCTATCCCTGAGTTGCATATAAGCAAACTGTTTAAGATATTTACCTTCTTTAAGAAGTATCCCAATTGATTTAAACTCCCAGCTATCTTGTTCAAAGTACAAAAGGACAAATTCATTTTTAACACTTCAGAAAATGTTATTTTTCTTTCAATTTTGTTAAGAGAAGAGGTAATAAAGCTGTACTTTTGACATTTCTTTTGCTTGAATGGAACTTAAAAGTAAAAATGTAAAAGTAGCAATTAATCCTTACAAATGTCTATTTATTTCTTGGAGGAGATAGCACTTCCAGAGATCTGTTGTAATGATTTTGAACTCTTTTTTAGTTTTTTTTTAATCTTCATACTGAAAAAAAAGTTGTTGAAACTTTAGAGTTGAGAGCATACTTTTAGAAAACTTGAAGAAAAACTTTATTGCCTCTTTAGATTTTAACTTGAATAGATCCTGGTGTTTTGACTTTTATTTGCAATTTTTTTTACTTAATTAAGTCTATCGGTTTCAGACTTCTGTTCAACTGAATTGCAATGCCAAATACATTTGGGAAATCTTAAAAAAATGGACTTGTGCCAACTTTAGCAATGTGCATTCATCCATTGAGAAAAACAGCCTCTGCTCTACCTGCTGTTATTTATACTGTTATGCTGGCAAGGCAGTAGCCCATAAAGCCTGCTATGATCAGTTCTGTAAAAGACCTAGTATAATGAATAAGAGCCGTTTCCCTTGGCTGTATTCCATTGTTGTACAAGTTACCAAATGGCTGATTTGAGATGGCTATGACCAGAAGTGGGATTCAGGGCTGATCACATAAAATGAATCATAAAATTGAAAGTCTAATTTCTACTCTACTAGCCTGAAAACTCAAGAAGAACCATGCCAGATGAGACACACTGAATGAGACTAGCATTATGTTACTATAAGAGCCAACAAGACAACTGTGGGAAGCTTACAAATACAGCATGTGTGCTATTGTGCTAGTTAGGACCAGTTAAAGCCCTACACTGCTTAGGTCCAGGATATATGGAGGGCCATATTTTATCCTACAACAGTAGCTGAGCCCTGAGATTTTTGGGAATAGTCTCTCTCTCTCTGTTTAACCACCCTTGTATGTGCATCTGATTGGGATGCAAGCAAGGGCCTCCTTGGTATCATCTACTAGGTTCTGGAATTTCCTTTCAAGGGAGGTAAGACTGGTCCACTTCTTTCTATCTTCGTCCATTTCTGCACTATGCTGTTATGGTGCTATTATTCCACTTTCAACATCCTATGGAATCCCAGGCAGTTTAGGAAGGCGCATTTAGAATTCTCAGCCAGAGAGCTCTTTGGCCTCAGTAAACCGCAAACCTCAGAATTCCACAGTGTGTTGAAAGAGGAATGATAGCACTATAACAGTGTAGTGTGGAACTGGTCTTTCTCTGGACTTCCAGGACCTGACTATTCTTAAAGGGCTTTTAATAGTATATAGCTATATTCTCAGACAGATACCACATAGCCCTGGTGATTTCTTAAGAACTTCTAGAATCAATGGATAAATTATCTTGTCACCACTATTTGCTTTAGATCCTTAGATTCCCTTCTTGAAAATATCATCAGCTTAGGCCTTGCATCTCTGCTGTGGTGACAGATGAAAATAATCCAGCTTCTCTGCAATAGCTTTATCTTCCTCTAATACTCCTTTGATTCTTGAGTTATCTCACGTTCCAGCTGTCCATAGGAAGGATCTCAGATGCTGAAAGCCACTGCAGCAAAAGAGAACTATTAATAACAGAAGAAATACAAAATAAATATAAATAAGGAAAATAAGTCATATATCCAAAGAGTAAACAGAAGTATGACCATAAAGGTTATAATAATATCAAAATATGGCTATAAGAAAATGTCAATAACAAATAATAGAAGGAATTAAAAAGAACCCTGTATAACAATTTGTGAAACATACATACAGTGAAAAGGAAACAATGGAACCAAGAGGGAAATAAAACATTTTCTGCAAAATTAAACCAAGAAAAAAGATCAGCAAATTTGACAGTGGCAAAGATTTAACTCAATATAGTCCATAGACTGTAGAAACATATATTTGATTCTAATTACACTGGTTCAGGAATGTTGTCTTAATTTTTTTTAAAAAATTGCTATCTCCAATCCAAAATGGCTCCAATCAACAGAATGGCTCTCATATTGAGAAATCAATCACCAGAAGTCTGAAGAGCTATCATACACATGGCGGTAACTTCACCAGAAGATTTGACAAAAAATTCAGAAGAACTTGTCAGTGTCCAACAATTCTAAATTAAATAAACAGAGTACACACAGTAATGACAGAACCATAATTAAACTACAACTATAGATATTGCTAAAACTGAACTCACCATCTAGAAGAAATTATGTCATAGACTGAAGCTATCTACATCCTGCTGTTTAATTCCATTTTGGTACTGATGGGCAGCCCAATATTATGCATGTTTACCTAGAAATTAAGTCCCACACTGTTTACTTCCTAATAACGGTGACAACATCTCTGCTAAGATTTTGCAATATCATCCATGCCAGGAGATGTCATAAATGTAGATTAGACATAGTGGTAGCTCTTCTGTGAGTGTTATTCAGCACTTTCTCAAACATGAAGGATGAAGGCGTTTTAAATTAAAAAACAGAAGTGGAAGAAGAGTGATGATTACTGAATTTCATAAAAGTTTTTTGCCTCTCTCTCAGAAGCTTTTGGGAAGAGGAGGAGCTACAGAAAATAAATTGTAGGTTGAGGGATGTTTGCCCTTTTTTTTTTGTTCTTAAACTAGAACCATAGAATCACAAAATCATAGAGTTGGATGGGGTCTCAATACTCATCTAGACTAACCAGTGCGAAAGTCCACAGCTACAGCATCTTTGACAGGCAGCTATTCCACATCTGTTTATTAATTTCCACTAAATGAGATCCTGCCACCTTCCATGATAAATCATTCCACTGTCAAACAACTTTTGCCATCAGATAATTTTTCATAATATTCAATCACATTCTCCTTTCTTGTTGATCAAGTTGCTACATCATGCACATAACAGTCCCTCAGATACATTAATATTGCCACCACATCATCTCTCAGTCTTCTCTTCTCCAGGCTAACCGCATCAGTTCCCTTAATTGTTCCTCATAACCCTTGGATTCCAGATCCCTTACCTTCTTTGTTGATCTGCTCTGGGCACATTCCAGGTTTTCAATATCCTTGTTCAATTGTGGTGCTCAGAACTGAGCATAGTATTTCAGGTGAAATCTGACAAAAGCAAAATAGAATAGTAGTGTTACTTTTCTCAGTCTGGACACTACAGTTCTGTTGATGCAGCCTAGAAGTACTTTAACTTTTTTGGCTCATGTTAACTTTGTTGTTTTCCAAGACCCCTAGATCCTTTACACATGTACTGCTATCAACACCAGTGTCCCCTTCCTTCCTACATTTGTGCACCTTTTTTTCCCCTGCCTTAGTATAGTACCTTACACTTGTTCCTCTTGGAATTCATTTTGTTAGTTTTGATCCAGTTCTCCAATTTGTTCAGGCCTTTTTGAATGCTTCTTCTGAAGTATTAGATGATCCCCCCAGTTTGTTGTCATTGTCAGGTTTGATGGTTGTTGTGGTGGTGGTGGTGGT
This sequence comes from Iguana delicatissima, assembly GCA_948472985.1. Classification (NCBI taxonomy): domain Eukaryota; kingdom Metazoa; phylum Chordata; class Lepidosauria; order Squamata; family Iguanidae; genus Iguana; species Iguana delicatissima. The sequence goes on along the minus strand of CAOKZL010001485.1, from coordinate 293,453 downwards.
GTGCTTCCAAGCTATTTCCAGCTTATGGTGATACTAAGACAAGCCAATCATGAGATTTTCTTGTCTAGATTTATTCAGAGGCGGTTTGCCATTGCTTTGCTCTAAGGCTGAGAGAGTATCACTTGCCCAAGACCATCCTGTGGGTTTCCATGGCTGAGCAGGAATTTAAATCCTAGTCTCCGAGAGTCCTAGACCAAAGCTCCCATCATATTGACTCAGTTTGAATGAGCATGTCCTCTAGTCCTTTACTGATACCATTTAAAACCTTACCAAAATCAAGATACGTTACATGCGGTACACCAATACACTCTAAGCACAGGCAGAAAGTGAGATAAAGATAGAGAATGAGAGTACAACATGATTTATTCTTGAGAAACCCTTTCTGGTTTTTAGTATCACAGTATTCTTTCCTACAAGCTCACAGACTGATTCTTTCGCAATCTCTTATACTGTAGACACTTAACTAGTGCCAGTATAAAGCTGATTTGTTAGCAGTTGCTTGGGTCCTTCCCCACTACTTTTGAAAATGAAGACAACATTCATCCACTCCTAGTTTTCAGGGACCTTAACTGGTCTCTGAGCTAAGTGGACAAGCAATCTGTCCTCAATTAAATCCTGCTGTTTTGCTAGATTCTTAATAAGAAAATCTGTCTTTGCTTTCCCCTGGGGGAAAAGGCCCTTGAGATTTCATATAAAAGACGACATGTTCCTTTGTGCCCACATTCCTTTAGTTTTTAAATTCCATAACAAAGAAATATAGTACAGCTACAGCAGCAGAGCTGTTCTAAATGGTAGTTTAAAGAGCCTCTGATGTGGGCTGCTAAACCTTTCACAAGGCCTGCTTGAAATCTCTCCAGATGTAAACAAAAACATAAGGCACCTTGGTTCCTGGCACTTCCTTCGAAATAAAATGATTCAAGGCTAGGATCTATTTATGTCTGTGGACTCTAAAACTGCTAATAGAAAGAGGCCATTAGAAGTCACCCTAAGTCAGTTTTATCCTGTTAGCAGACTCAAATCGATAGACTCAGACTCAAGTTGGACTTAAGTCACTTCGGTGACTCAACTTGGACTCAACTCGGCCATAAATTGACTCGATTTGAGACTTGTACATTTTTAATGACTGACTTGATGCCCTTGGTTCAGTAACATAACACATTCATCCAAAAACTTTATGACTTTGAACAATGCCTCCATCTCTTTTTGCCTACTAGTCACATGACAATTTCTCTCAAGCCCAAAGTGTGGGCGGATTTCTCAGAGGAGAACAGCAAACAGGTTAGGCAATGGTCTCGAGGCAGGCTTGAGGTCTGCTCAGCAGCCTGTTCCTGCTGCATATCGGAGGAGTCTTCTAAAACATTTCCTAAGAGCAAAACACATAACTCGCCCCCAAAAGTGTAGGGTGCATTTCTCAGAGGGGAACAGCAGATGCGTTAGGCAACGGGCTTGAGAAAGAAGGATCTTTCTTTTTAAAGCATTTGAATCTTCAGTAATGGGGAGTAAGACAGGATCCTATTCCCCACTTCTGAAGCTGCAGATGGCAAAATTGCAAATATGGAGAGCCGACTCTGCTTAAATTGTTAAAACTGACTTTATTTCACTCTATCCAATAATTCTGGAATTTTGGTTGGGGTGTAAAGTTGGCTTCCAGACTTGAGACTTGACTTGAAACTTGGAGTAAAAGACATAAATACATCACTGCTTGTTAGCCTTCAAGAAGGAAGAGCAAAGAAATGTGAGCACAGGACAATGCTTTGACAGCAGCCTACCTGAAAACTCTGCTCTTAGATATGGTAGATTATCTCTTCACTGGCGTTTGTTTCATTGTCTGCAACATTTCATAGATGAAAACTGAGACACTGGTGGCTAAACAACATCAGTGTGTGGTCAAGGTAGAAAAAGTTATTAATGAGGAATAACACACCAGGTAAGAGAGGCTGTAGCAGTTTGTGTTTTGCTTGAGCCTACTGGGATGGCAATATTCTGCCCCCTTTCTCACTGCACCAGTGAGTTAATGAGGTACAAAATAGTTTTGCACTTTAAACTGAGTTGGCAGAAACTGAAGTAAGCTAAAGACAAAGGGAGAAAATGGGAGGAAGAGGGGAGAAATGAGGACATTTTAAAACTGGTTGAAAAAATAAGGATTTATCAGGACTGTCTTTGCCAAAGCAGTACAGTTGTAGGCTACGTTGTTTGCACCATTTGGGAAGGGCCATCTCTGCCTTTTGTGCTTTAACAAGGAAAGAGGTAAACACTGATGCATGCAGCTCTGGTAGAAATGTTTGTTTTTCTTAACCCTATTTGGACCTTCCTTTCATATAATTCTAATGCATATGATGGGAATTGGAGGATTTTCCCACTGGCCTACTGATGCATCCATCACTGCCCTGCTATCCACATGTTGGGCCAGAAGCTGAGAGAATGTCTATAAAGCAAGTATGAGCAACACGCTGCCACCCCAGACATTTTATGATCCCTAGTTTCCCTATCTGCTGTCATCACCAAAACAGGTAGTAAAGTTGCTCAAGCTGATGTAAAACTTCATGCCCGCCAACATTTCAGAGAAGAAAACTGGGACACCTGTGGCTAGGCAATATCAGAGTATGCTGAAGATAGGAAAACCTATTTAGGAGGAAGAACAGATAAGCCAAGAGGGTGCAGCAATTTGCTTTCGCCCGAACTTACCAGGAAGGACAAGATTCCTCCCCCTCCTCTCTCCCTCTCACTGTTAAGCAAAGTTCTCTCCTGTCTTGCACTTTGAATGCAGAGCTTTATCACACAAGGCAGTTAAACTGCATTTACATCATGATAATATATCTTTGGCTGCGACTTATCACATAATGATGTTCCTCTTCTATTATCGTCCTGGTTTGGAAAGTGCTTCTTTTACAAAGGAGGTCATTCATCCATTATGGTCTCCCACCAGGAAAACAGCAGAAGACAAATGAGATCATGTTGTAAGTCCCAGCCAAAGGTACTAATATCCTGCTGCAAGTGTGATTTAGCTGCCTTGTGTGATAAAGCCCTCAGTTTGCATTAATTGAGCTAAGCTGAGGACAAAGGGGGAAGCCTGAGAAGGAGACATTTTAAAAGCAGCTGAAAAGTAAGATCACAGAGGGTTAATTGACACAGTTTCTGTCAAATTGGGACAGTTGGAGGGTATGGAATTTTGGTCCACTGTGAAAAATTTGGTTCCACTGCCAACAAACAAACAACCCCCCCACCCCCCCCCCCGCTTATTTTGAAAATGTCTTCTGGAAGGGAAGTAGATGCTTTACCATCCCATTTTGTCCTGTATGGGAAGCTTCTCTAGTGCCCTTCTGCACTATAGACAGCTTTTGCAATTGATGCCAAAATTTGGCTGTTGACTATGATAGTGGTGATAAAAGTGGCAAGGCAGTCCCAGTGGGCTGATCAAAACATTTTGTGTTTGTCTGTTGGATTAAAACAAGCTATCACACAATATCTAATTGATTTTAGCCTGGACCTTGGCCCATTTTTTGGATGCAGGGCCAGTATAAAGGGAGGTGCAAAGAGATGGCACTGTAAAGCTACACTGAATGTGTGTAGGCATGTCTTGTGGCTGTGGACCCAGGGCTCTCAGTCAGAAGGAGAGACATGGCATTCAGGGGAAAGGTGGGATATAAATAATGAGAATAGCAATATGCATGCTGTGTTTGTCATGAGTGGACCCGCTCTATGATTGCTTCTTTATGCTTTCACACACATTTCTTTCTCTATAGACAGACATGATACACTGTGTATGTTGTATGCCTTCAGGTCTCTCCAAGGCTAGTTGCAGAATCTCCTGCGAGAATTAAAGACCGGGTATTAGAACCTGAAGTCAACACCTACTATTTATCGGTTATTGTGTAGCACCACTGTTTTAGAACATATGTCCATAAGTTACAACATACTGTGTTACTATATTGACCACAGGTTATTACAGCACATCTTCTTGTGGTGTTTTGCTTTTCTTAATATTATGTATTGGTTTACTTACATTTTCTTTTTATCTGAATTTTTTCTTTCCCTTTCTTGTTTTCTTTTGGTCCTTTTTATGGAGTTTTCAAAACAGACCATAGGATTTTGAGAGAATGGCATGGAGGTAATCTCTGTTGCATGTATTTTATTATTGACACCTCCAACAGAGTTCTTTTTAAAAGCTGTGTTCCTCCAACATGGATTTCCTACCTTTAGATAGACTACAAAGCCCACAATACAACTGCTGCCTCAGGGTAATGACAACCTGACTTTTGTAGAACTGGCATACTGGGAAATGTGTCCGTGGGCGTGGCAACCTCATCTTATAACCTCCTCAATCAAGTTTCATCACTGACTGGCATCTGTTTCTCTTCATCCCTCCTGCCAAGGTGTACCCTGGTCATCCAAACTTCAGGAGGATTGCGGAGGATTATGAGAGTTGTAGTCTAAAATGTGTTAAAAGAGGAGGTGGAACTAGCAGGAAACCGAGTCTTATGGCACCCTTAAGACTAGCCGATTTATTTTAGCTTGAGGCTTCGTGGATTTCAGTCCGCCTCGGATGGAAGACAATATACAACATTCAGTACATTAGGACTATATTTCTTCGGAGGAGTTACGGGCTTTTCTACCTCAGGTATCAACATTATTTGGTCAGCTCTGGGTAGGGAGCACTGTTGGGCTTCAAGGGGATGGGTTGGGGGCGCTCTTTTTTGCCTCAAGATGTCCGTTCGTCCGGCTGCTCCCCACAACCGCTTCGCAAAGCTCGCTCCACTCACGGACGGCGGGCCAGAAACCTGCAGCCGCGCTTCTTCGCGCCTCTTTCTCGAGACCAGACTCGCCAGCCAATGACAATTCTGGGGCGGGAGGGGGTAGAGAACCCGCCTGTTCTGCAACTTTGAAGGCGCCGAGCCCAATGGTCGGGAAGAAAGGAAAAAAAGAGCGTCGTTTCTATTCGCTGATTGGTTCAGAGCTTGGATAAAAAGCGCCTCAGAGACTTCTTGGCGTTGGAGAGTTGAGAGTGAGGGAGAGGGGCGTGGGTCGCATCCTTGGCGTCGGTGCGCATCCGATTCCTTCCGCGTCGCAGAGGCGACGCTCGTGAGCAAGACTGAACTTTCCGGCGGCCCCTTTCCTGAGGATTTCGTTGCCCTCTTTCCGCCCGAGACTTCCCTCTAAGAAGAAAGAGCTTCCTCAGCGGGGAGAGGGGTCTGGATTAAGCGCTTTCAGTGCCCCTCGGCTTCGCCTCGCCGTCTCGGGAGAGAGCCGCGTCGGCCGGCCATGCTCGAGGGGCCGCGGCGGATCCTCGGGGGCTGAGCCGCCCCGTCCCCCGGCCATGCGGTCGCTGAACATCACCCCGGCGCAGTTCGCGCAGCTCTTGCGGGAGAACAACGTGACCCGAGAGCAGTTCATCGCGCTCTACGGGCTCAAGCCGCTGGTCTACATCCCGGAGCTGCCCGGGCGGGCCAAGCTGGCCTTCGTGCTCAGCTGCGCGCTCATCTTCGCCCTGGCGCTCTTGGGCAACGGCCTGGTGCTCTACGTGGTGGCCCGGCGCAAAGCCATGCGCACCGTCACCAACATCTTCATCTGCTCGCTGGCCTTCAGCGACCTCCTCATCGCCTTCTTCTGCGTCCCCTTCACTATGCTGCAGAACATCTTCAGCAACTGGATGGGGGGTGAGTGAAGGAAGGAGAGAGTGGGAGGCGCAGGGTCCCGGCTGGCTGCTCAGAAGGGTCGCTCGCCAGCCCTTTAGAAGTCTAGCCTCGCTCCGCAAGAGCTGGCGAAGCTTACTTTTGAGGACTACAGCACCCACTCGGCCACAACCAACAAGGCCGGCTGTGACGGATTCTGGGAATCGTAGTCCAAAAAAGTAACTTTCTCGAGCTCTCCTCATGCTGCTTGGAAAATTCTGAAAAATTGTAGCCCAGAAGTTACTTTTCCAACACTTGTCCATGTTAGGGGATCCTGAGAGTTGCCCCCCACCCGGAACTTTTTCCAAGCTCTGGCTGTGCTCATTGGTGAATTCTGAGAGTTCTGGTCCAAGAAGGAACTTTTCCCAAGCTCAGCCGTGTTGAAGATTCTGGGTGCTGTGGTCCAAAAAGGAAATTTTCCGTGCTCTTGCCCCTATTCTTTCGGGATTTGGGGTGGTGTGGTTTGGAAGAAGGTATTTTGCTAAGTAAGCTCTAGAGGAGTTTGGTAACTGAGGTCCAAAAATACAGGGTCTGTATTCCACTCCCATAGCACATTCTGTCTGCTGCACATGTTACAAGTTTGTCAAAATAATGAATATATTGGATTTTAATTTTAAAGAAAAGTTCTTTGGGGAAAACCACAGTTCTGGGAATCTGGCATGTATGCCAGATTGAGAGGGGGAAGTAGCCACAACTATAGTGCTCTGTTCTGGTATAAAAACAAATCTACATCTGAGTGGTGATGGTGGTGCTTCTTCTCATTCCACTGTAGTGCGTCTTCACGGCTACTCTTAGTGTGCCTGTAAAGTTTTACTCTCATCCTACATTTGTATTTAATATGGTAATGGTGACATCTATTGAACTATAACTTCCATTCCCCTGACCGCTGGTCATTCCAGTTGGGGCTGATGGGACTTGTGTCCATATTTTGTACCAGTGTCAGCTTCCTGGGAAGCCTCTTTCAACCCCTCATGTTGACCTTTTTGCACCTGTGCTTTTATTAAATTGCTCCCATTCCAACACCCATACGGGTAGCTTCTCCCAGATAAGACATTAGTGTAATTGGAAATGTGTTGTACTCCAATGAATGGGTGCAGAATGCAATTAAAATTTCTGCCTTAGGTAGGAAATACAGTGTTTTTATACATTTAATACATTCAAACTAAAATTTTTCATTCCTAGAAGTTAGACATGATTTTAAGATACAGAGAACAGAAAGTATTTGGGAGAAGTTTTTTTCTATGATGCAGGAAGGAAGCTGGGAATAGTCGATTCAGTTGGTTGGGTTAATGATCTGACTGTGTATAGTGCGACTTCCTAAATTCAGTGGCTGAAGAGGTTGTAAATTGTGTGGTCACACACGCGCCTCTTGCAGCTTTTGTTCACTATCAGAACTAGACTGCAATGGGAACTTGAACTAATACAAGAAAGCTTACACATGGAATTGTTTGATTGTTGTTGAAATTTAGTTGCATCCAGATGATTTGGTGAAGTGAAATGGTAGTGGACAGTGATAGCACTTTGCTTCCCCCAGCCCTTCTGAGTTTAGATGTGGTCCTTATAACAACTGGGGAGGAAATAGACTCCCATCCACTCAAAAATGTACTATTATGACCTGCTCTTGTTGTGTTGTAGAGTATTTTGGGCTCAACTCTGTTTACTGATGATACAAGCCTGAGAGCTCTTGTACAGATTTGTTAAAACATGGTAAACTCTTTGTAATTTCTCATGGAAGGTGGAGGGTAATAACCATTACAGTTTCTTTACATATTGCTATAGTTAATTATTATTAAAAGGGGAAAAAAAGGATTTGGGGCTGGCTTGTTATTGAATGGACAATTAAGAGCAATTTGCTTGGAAACAACTTATCTGAGGTGGCAGTGATAAGTTTGTGAGTCAGCAAGCAGTACAACTAACTAAACATTCACTCCTTGTTTGTTTTCCTGTGATGAGATTTTGTAAGATTCTTTTGCTCACAGGAGTCTGTGGTATTGGAGGATGCTCCATCTTTCCCTCATACCAATCCAGAAATGATTGGGGGTTCATGTCCACTAATCATCATCAGCCCCAGTTACTGAATGGGGCACACATCATTGGCATCCAGTAGCTTCCATACCAGTAAATTTGCTCTCGGATTTAGTCTGAACTTTAAAGGTGGTAGACCCTTACCACATCCCTAAATAGTAGCTTTAATAGATGCGTTGTAATGATGGATTCATCACCCTACTGACATCGGAAGCACCAGCTATCACTGGCACAAACAGGGTCATATCTGGCATCTAGGCACTTCAGGCATCCACAGGAACATGCCTGATGCTTGTGGAGATGCACACAAATCAAATATGTCCAGAGTTCTGCTGTGTTATGCATGCAGAGTGAGTGATGTATGCACAGGTGAATAGTAGGCAAGATTAACTACTGGGGTAACTATGGTGCGCTGTTGAAAATTCCTTTTTACTTTGTGTTTTATGGTCATACTAGAATGGAAGAATTGGGAGTTTTGTGGTGTTGGTGGGCAGACTACGTTCTGCTTTTTGAACCCTTATGAACCAACTGTGACAGACGTAGAAGAATTAACATGTGTGTTTATGTGCCTGCCAAGTTGCCTGCCAACTTATAGCGACCTCATGAATTTTGTAGGATTTTCATAGGCAAGGAATACTCAGATGGTTTTGCCAGTTCTTTCTTCTGAAATATAGCCTACAGCACCTGATATTACAATCACTCTCTAAGGTAGGTGAAAATAATCACTATAGTAGAGAGTTGAGAGAAGAGGGTTGTGTAAATCCATCATCTGCTTTTATTGCAAACTTACAAGACTAAAAGGATAGTCCATTTGAAGATTTTTTGAGAGATTGGAAACCATTTATGGACTTTCTGAGTAATAAGAAACCTCAGAATGCAGTAAGCTGCAGCTATGGTTACTAGTACTTCTAGTGGATCTGTAACAGTAGATATAATATCTATTTTATTTTTTATTATTTTTCTTTCATTATAGTCTGGCTTGAGGAGTCAGAGCCCTTTTGTATTTCAGTAGAGACCCAGCATGATGTAGTGGTTTGAGTGTTGGACTATGACTTTGGAGACTGGGGTTTGATTCCCTGCTTGGCCATGGAAACCTACTGGGTGGCCTTGGGCACGTCACATACTCTCAGCTCCAGAAAACTGTGTGATAAGTTTGCCTTAAGGTCACTGTAAGTCGGAAATGACTTGAAGGCACACAACAACAACAAAGTTAGTTTAATGATTTAGTTAGAATTTAGTGTTTTAGTTTAGTGTTTTAGAATTGTTTAGTTTTAACTTTAGTTTTTTTGTGAATTACATAGCTTGTGTTTATGTTAAAATAAAGAAAGAAAGAAAGAAACTCACAAGCTTATACATATTCTTTAGACGCCAAAATATGTCAAGCATTTCAGGTACATTTACATTTATTGACTATGCCCAGTTTTACACAATTGCTAGTATTTCTGTCTAAACATTCCCTTACCTTAAACCAGTAGTTTTTAACCTGGGGTCAAGGGACCGCTGTTGGTCTCTGGAGCCCTTACAGGGGGTCTGCGAAGCCCTGCTGCTGGATACCAACAGTCGTGGCAGCAACAGGGATGTGGCAATGGGAGGCTGTGCAAGTGCCAAGGGAGCAGTTTCAACAAGAGAGCAGTTTCAGCACCCACACCCCCTGCTGTGTGTCCCTGATGAAAGGGACATGGCAGCAAGCATGTGAGGACATACAAACTATGATTCTGGAGACCAGAGCTTCCAACTCAGCTATGGAAACTCAGGCAACTCACATTCTCTCATCGTCCGACAAAGCCAAATCTTGCCAAGAAACCCCCCGTTAGGGACACCATAAGTCATTTTTCGAAGAGGAGAGACATGATGGCTAGAAAGAACCTACCCCTGTCAGCAGCACTTTAATGTTGTGTATCTTAAAGTCACTTCTGATTTACAATAACCCTAAGGTGAACTTATCACAGGTTTTTTTTTTTACAAGATTTGTTCGAGGGGGGTTACTTTTACCTTTCTCTGAGGCTGAGGGAATGTGACTTGCTCAAGGTCACCCAGTTCTAAGTGGGAATTTGAATCCTAGCCTCTGGAAGCTCTAAATATATATATATTTGAATATTTCAGAATGTAAATAATTATTTGAATATTTAAATGTTTAGTTAACTCCTAGAGGTCCCCAGGAACAAATTATATTTACAAGGGGTCTCCAGTAAAGAAAAGCTTAAGAAGCACTGTATGACAGAGCCTGTGGATGTGGTTAACCTGAATGGCAGGGCAGCCCCAGCCATGTACCAAAGTGGTTCTGTATGAGAGAAACACAGTCCATTGGTGAGAGGGAGAGGCTAAGGTTTGAGAGGAGAAGGTCTATATTTAAGGCACAGTGACTTGGAATTTTGAGATTCCTTCAGTGGTAATATAAGAGAAAGAGAGAGCTTTAGGACAAAGCTCTTCAGTCAGCCAAGGGGGTTGTCTGAATAAGAATGGTTGTCTTCTCAGAGGTCTAGAGAGACAGGAGAAACGAAAACAATTTTGAGTTGGGTCAGAAGGTGTGACCTGGGTTCAGATTTAAGCCTTTGAGCAAAAGGGGAGCCAAAGGCTTGTGTGTATGAAAGTTCTGTTTTCTATATACTGGGCTAAGCTGTAAGAAATTGGATAACACATTTCTAAAGTTCTGTATTGCTTGGATATACTTATGACACCCTATACCTTTCCCAGTTTGTTATTTTTATAAAGATTACGTTATATTTTTAGAAATTCTGACTCAGTAGTGTATTTCCCATTACACAGATCAGTAAATCATTCTGAATAACAACTGAGAGGCTTTACCCTTTATACACTAAGGTGTTGGTTTTAAAGGGGAAAGCAGGGTTGTAAAAGGGGGCAAGATGCTTTAGCAGGCTGGGAGAAAAGCAAGCCTGCCCCCCACTCCCTAGATGATGAAATCCTGCTGAATTTTGATCCACGTAGATGCTGTCTTATTTATGGGGTGATATACAACTCCCTGGAAGGGATCCTAATATGGTCTTTCAGCAAGATTTCTCATAGTTTGAGTAATGAAAGGGAATGGGGAGGCTCTATGCTGAGTTGTCCTTGGTGGGATGGTACCAGTTAATTCTATAATAGATGGACAATCAAGATGCTGGGAAATTCAGAAACTTAATGTTTTTCTTATCTAGAAATGCAATTCTGTAGTATAGTTTAGTAATACATGTTAGATGAGTTAGATGAGTGGGGCAGAAGGAAAAATACCTGATAAACCATGAAAGGTAGAAATGGCAGTCTGGTTCATTGCTGCTGTTGTTAGTTATTTGCTTCCAGTACAGGCAAGCATCAGTCACAGGACTGGAATGGCTTTGATTGTCCTCATAAATTACATGTAATTTTTAATGAAATCTCAGCGGAACATCTAGCATGCATAAATGGAAAGACTAGAGGAACACTGACAGCAGGCAAATCTTATCTAGCTGTTTGGAGTTCTTGAAATACTTATGTTATTTTTGGAGGCATAGGAGGGGAAAAATAATAATAGCAGAGAATGTCAGAAGCACGAGAAGGATATGGAAAAACTAATTATTTTATCCCTAAACCTTCAGATTACTATTGAGTAGTTGGGGTTGGTAAGCAGAGAATGCTGATACCACCAGGAGAATTCTGGACAAGCTTGTTACATTTTGTTTTGGATTTCTTGTCTGTTAAAATTGTAAGTTACATTTAGGCTGTTTTGTAGTGCACTTGCTTTTAAAACAGGCACGTGTTTTAAATGGAAACTCATGTGAAATTATCTTCAGAACTTCTGTCATACTTGATGAAAATTTGCTTTCCTGCTTTTGTTACTTAAGTTTAAGCATTGTGGGAAAGTTTTGACAAATATCCTTGAAGTGTAGAGTGTAAAAGATTCATATTATTGATGTAGGAACTCAGATGTACAAATGTTGCTAATCTGAGAGATACTTGTCTAACTTCTCTAATGCAAGGCCTTCCCAAGTTTAGTTCAGATTTACCTTGTCACGGCTCAGTGGCATATACATTGTGTAATGAAACACTGGGCTGGCCCAAGACATTTTGCAGCTGGATGTAAAGGACAAAATGGGGTCTCCCTACTCTCAGAAGCTGGGTGGACTGGAAGTTGTACCTTATTTCAGCATTGGTGAGGAGACAGTGTATTGCACCATACCAGAAGCACCAGGCTAAATTAGTGTGTCATATCCAACAATTTAAAATGAGGTGCTGGGAGGCTGCCTGTGGTGACTGCTTCAGCCTGCCTAATGATAGGACCAATCTAGTGAAACAGGGATCTAGCAGAAGTGATTTACTTGGGGCTTTACCAGGCAAGGCAGGTAAATTGCACTTATGGCAGGATAATAGCATCTTTGGGTGCAATTTATCACATGATGTCATTCCTCTTCTGTTGTTTTCCCAGTGAGAGACCATTTGGAGAGTGTTCTGGGAGAACAACAGAAGAATGACATCATGTAATAAGTCCCAGCCAAAGATACTATTATCCTCCTGTGAGTGCAATTTATCTGATTGAGCCCTTGGATTACAAGATTATTATGCTTCTCACTGGGTTCATCAGATTAACTGTTCATACGAAGACACACAGACACAACCTCTCCTTTGTAAAAATTGCTTGTTTTTAAAGTGGTTTAATTCTTGTTATCCGGCTCAGCACCACTATAAAGGTCTGACAACACTTCTTATCAAAGTCATGTGAGATATGATTTCTTTGTTTTGTTTTACTTCTTTATTTTTATTTTACTATTATTATTATTTTGGAGTGATTAACACTGATTATAGATTAAGACATATACATACAAAAATTGTTCCAATGATTGATATAAAATGATCAGTGATCTACCCACAACCAACAAATTAATTTTCCAATATTGCTGCTTTTACCCTTCTGTCCCTCCCACGCCCCACCCTCCAGGGAACAAAGTCGATTTTTATTTAAAATCTCTCTCTCTTTTTTGATGTGGAGCTCATTGGCCTCAGTAAAGTACAAGCCCCAGAATTCCACAGGATGTTGAAAGTGGAATAATAGCACTAGAACAGTGTAGTGTGGAAAGGCTCAAAATTCAGATTTGATCACAGAACTGATTGGACCATAAAAATGTCACAAATATAATGAGCTTTTGCATTTTCCAGAACTATTCATCAAAAATTGAGGGATGAGGAATAAAAAAGTAATCTGAAAATCTGACCTGGAGGATTGGCCAATGTATGTGCCTGAAGCTGGAAATGTGGCCATAGCCTGCTTGCAGAGGCAAACTTATAAGATAGTCACCTGCTGATTCAGTGGCAAAAATGGATGTTAGGGTTCTATCTTACAGTCTTTCTCCTCTATAGGGAAGAGACTAGTTATAATCCAGAAGATCTGTACATTGCCTTGGGTCCTGTCAGGTCACTAAACTAAGCTCCCTGCCGTGAAAATACCTGTTGAATGTGTGTTCTTTGCTAACTGCAACTTTGTATTTACAACTGCAGAGGGGGTTACTTTGTATCTAGACTTAGGTACTGGTAATTGTTGGTCCATTGTACTTCAAAGTCTGCTTGTCACTGTGGTGTATTTCATGTTAGAGTAGACTGGGAAAACCAAAAGTAAGGTTGGCAGTTCTATGTTCCACTTCTGTGTTTTGAGAAGAGAGCTTTTTTGAGATAACAAGGGAGAAATATGCCAGGGGGATTCACCTTGGTGGAGAGCATATAGGGTTGTGGCAAGTACTGGCCTGGGATAGAAAAGGGGAGAATAGACACATGAAGGGATTTATGGTTTTAATAATTGATAAGAACTTACAGTGTGGTTTCATCTGGCCAGCCCAGTCATCCATGGCTGCCCCGGTGTTCTTTCATAAGAAAAAAGATGAGTGTCTGAGACCCATCTATACTGAACCAACGTCTGTTGTCAGTATTGGACTGGATGAAGGCAAACAAATAGAAACTTATTTCAGATATGGCAGAGGTGTTCTTGGTCAGTTGAAAGACAGATCACAGAATAGTGCTGGATGGGGTTACACTACCCTTGAAATCTCAGGCTTACAGCTTTGGTATTCTCCTGGACTCAACTCTGAACCTGGATGCCCAGGGTTTAGCAGTGGGCAGGAGTGCATTTGCACAGTTAAAACAAGTGCACCAGCTGTGCCCATTCCTTGAGATGTCAGACCTAGCTATGTTAAATATGCCTTGATTGCATCCTGTTTGGACTGCTGCAACATACTCTACATGGGGCTGTCTTTGGAAACTGTTGAGAATCTTTCAAAATAATTTCAAACAGTTTTAATGTAATGATTTTAATTGCTCTTATTGTCTGGTTTTAATTGATTTCTTTTGTGAGCTGCTTTGGCTCCCATTCAGGGAGAAAGGCAGCATATTAATGAAATGAAATGTACCATGCTTATTTGCCAACAAATATATCTCCTTCTTTCAGATGGTGTGATTTCCCTTCTACTCTAGGGGAAAACCATTGTGTGCCATTACATGTGAACTGGATTTTTGGTGACCGTTATTTGTGAACCTCAAATGGACACCGACTTCAAACTGATAAATTGCAAACAGAGAAAAACTAGGAGACAAATAAAGAGTAGACTTGAATTTTCAGTATCTGATTATGATTTCCTTTGTCTAACAGTGAGGAAGCAAGATTCTCATAGTTTTATCTGAAGACAGAATATACTTAAATGCTGCATAGTTAAGCTGGTGGAAAGGAAAATGGGATTTTATTATAATACAGAGCAAGATCTTGTTTGTTTGTATATGCATAGTCACAGCATGTGTTTATCTTAGGCATATTGAAGGCACTATTCTTTTACTGAATTACACTTCCCAGTGACCCTCTTCTACCACTGAAGTCTGTTGAAGCTTGATATATTGTCCATAGCAGTGGTAGTTCTAAAACATTAAAGACTGCATATGCCTTTTACTCTCTGAAAAAAAAATTCTCCAGAGAGCTTTAATACTCTAGGCATCTGCAAAAACAAACAGCTTTGGTGTGTTTAGGCGTTTCTGAGCTCATTTGGAAATGCTTATCTGCATGCATTTAAGCATCTGTGTAAACTGAATTGACGTTCAGAATCATTTACTACAGAGGAACATTTTTCATTCTCTTTCACATCCTTAACAGAGTAAAGAATTCAGACAATGTTTATGAACTTTAATATTAGCATTACAAACAGTCATGATTCAGGTGATATATTGTGTTTATGTGCTTTCTACTTATTAATTAGATATGTTACCGTTTAGATGGTTTTCCAATTCAGCTGTTGACAGCAAACTATGGCTACCTCTAACAATACTTTTTATAATTTAGAGGGAAACTGTAATTTCCTTAATTATTAGCAGGTTATGATTATTGGGGAGGGGGTACAGAAGAGAACTGGAGCCTGAAAGAGTGAGATATGATGCGAACACAGAGTATGCTCTTTATGGCCTTGCTGTGTTTTGGTGTTGATATGGAACTTGCAGTCTTAGGATCAGAGGAGCTTAGGATGTTTCTGCATTATACAGCTATATAAGTTTCATATCATAGGGCCTCCCAGATGTTGGCAGACTGCAACTCTGAGCATTCTTAACTGTTGGATACAGTGGGAAGGTAGAGTGCCCATGTGGTGTATAATGGTTTGAGCATTAGAGTCTGGAAACCAGGGTTCAAATCTCCGCTTGGCCAAGGAAACCCAGGGGGCGATCTTAAGCAAATCACACTCTCTCAGCCTTGGTGGGAGGCAAAGGTAACCCCCTTTCTGAACAAGTCTTGCCAAGAAAACCCCATGATAGATTCACCTTAGGGTCACCATAAATCAGAAATGACTTGAAAGCACACAACAACAAATGCTGGGAAGGGCTGCCTGGAGATGGAATGCAACAGCATCTGGAGGGCTGCATGATTTCCATGCCTGAATTAGAATTCTCTATTGCAGAATTATAAGTACCTGGCAAAACTAAATTCCATGATTTTAGTAGAAGGAACCATGACAATTAAAGTAGTATGAAACTAATATAAAGATGCAGTGAAGAACATGGATACAATCAGAGATTTCAGTGTTTTACTGACCTTAGAGTCAGCCTATCTGAATATGATGGGATTTATGATCTAAGAAAATATGGAAAGAATTGACTATAATGAATAACTGGATTCTCTTGGTACTGGAAAACATTTTCTCCAGTTTTCTTCAGTGATAGTATGTCTTATGGGATTAGAAGGAACACTGGAATCACTTTGCAGGTGTAGAATCATAGAATTGTAGAGTTGGAAGAGACCACAAGGGCCATCCAGTCCAACCCCCTGCCATGCAGGAACACCCTCAAAGCACTCCCGACATATGGCCATCTAGCCTCTGCTTAAAAACCTCCAAGGCAGGAGACTCCACCACACTCTGAGGCAGCATATTTCACTGCCAAACAGCCCTGACTGTCAGGAAGTTCTTCCTGAGGTTCAGGTGGAATCTCCTTTCCTCCAGCTTGACTCCATTGCTCCTTGACCTGGTATCTGGAGCAGCAGAAAACAAGCCCTCTCCTTCCTCTACGTGGCATCCCTTCAAATATTTAAACATGGCTATCATGTCCCCTCTTAACCTTCTCTTCTGCAGACTAAACATCCACAGCTCTCTAAGTCTATCCTCATAGGGCATGGCTTCCAGGTCTCTCACCATTTTGGTCACCCTCCTCTGGACTTGCTCCAGCTTGACCATGTCCTTCTTGAATTGGGGTGCCCAGAACTGGACACAGTATTCAAGATGAGGTCTAACCAAAGCAGAATAGAGTGGTACCAATACCTCCCTCGATCTAGACACCATACTCCTATTGATGCAGCTGAGAATTGCATTGGCTTTCTTGACTGCCACATCACACTGCTGACACATGTTCAGCTTGTGGTCTATGAAGATTCCTAGATCCCTTTCACACGTACTGCTGTCCAGCCACCTGTCCCTCAGCCTATCTTTCTGTATTCCATTTTTTCTACCTGAGTGTAGGACCTTACATTTCTCTCTGTTGAATTTCATTTTGTTAGCTGTGGCTCAGCTCTCCAAGTCGTTGATGAAGATATTGAACAGCACTGGGCCCAGGACAGAACCCTGTGGCACCCCGCTAGTCATTTCTCTCCAGGATGAAAAGCAGCCATTGGTGAGCACCCTTTGGGAATGGTCAGTCAACCAGTTACAGATCCGCCTGACAGTAGCCCTGTCCAGCCCACATTTTACTAGCTTCTTTGCAAGAATGTCATGGGGAACTTTGTCAAAGGCCTTACTGAAATTGAGATATGCTACATCCACAGCATTCCCTTCATCTATCAAGCTAGCAACTCTATCATAAAAAGAGATAAGATTAGTCTGGCATGACTTATTTTTGAGAAATCCATGTTGACTTCTCGTGATTACTGCCTTGCTTTCTAAGTGATCAGAAACTGACTGCTTAATGATCTGCTCCAGGATCTTTCTGGGTACTGCTGTCAGGCTGACTGGGCAATAATTATTTGGGTCCTCTTTTTTTCCCGTCTTGAAGATGGGGACAACATTTGCTCTCTTCCAGTCTGCTGGAACTTCTCCTGTCCTCCAAGATTTTTCAAAGATTATAGCAAGGGGTTCCGAAATGACCTCTGCCAGCTCTTTTAATATCCTAGGATGCAATTCATCTGGCCCTGGAGACTTGAATTCATCCAGTGTGGCCAGGTATTCCTGTACCACCTCTCTACCTATTATGTGCCTCATTTCCCCTGCTTCCTCCCCTGCTCCCCAACCACCAGGTTGAGTGCTTGTATCCTTCTGGGAAAAAACTGAGACAAAGAAGGTGTTAAGTAGTTCTGCCTTTTCTCTTCCCCCTGTGAGTAGTTCACCATCTTCTCTGCGCAGCGACCCTATCGTCTCCTTCTTTTTCCTTTTGCTGCGGACATATTTAAAAAAAGCCCTTTTTATTGTTTTTAATGTCTCTGGCCAGCCTAAATTCGTTCTGTGCTTTAGCCTTTCTGACCTCCTCCCTACATCTCCTGGCTACTTGCTTAAATTCTTCTTTGGTGTTTTCCCCCTTCTTCCATTTCCTATACATGTTTCTCTTAACACTGAGCTCAGCTGAGAGTTCTTTAGTCAACCATTCTGGTTTCTTCAGATGCCTTCCATTTTTCCTCCTTATTGGCACAGTTTTAGACTGTGCCTTCAGTATCTCCCTTTTAAGGAACTCCCATGCCTCCTGAACTCCTTTCCCTTTCAGTATTCTTGACCACAAAATTCCAGCCAGCAGCTCCCTAAGTTTACAGAAGTCTGCTTTTTTAAAATCTAAGATGAGTGTCTGGCTACACTTATCTTCTCCTTCCCACTGAATGCCAAATTCCAGTAGGGCATGGTCACTCTCCCCTAAAGATCCAACCACTTCTACCTCACTAACAAGTTCATCCCTGTTGGTCAGGATCAGATCTAGAATATTTGATCCCCTCGTGGCCTCTTCCACCTTCTGGACCATGAGGTTGTCTGCAAGACAAGCAAGAAACTTGCTGGACCTTGCTGTCTTGGCAGAGTTGACTGCCAGCATATATCCGGGTAATTGAAATCTCCTATTATTACTGTATCTCTCCTCATTGAATGTGCAGTCATTTGGTTGAGGAAGGTGTCATCAAAGACCTCAGCCTGGGTTGGAGGTCCGTAGTAAACCCTCACCACAATATCCCTATTGTTTCTCGCTGCATTAATTCTTACCCAGATGCTCTCGACCTGGCTTTCTGGGTTTAAGTCATGGATCTCTTCACAGGTGAAAACATCCTTGACATACAAGGCTACTCCTCCTCCTTTCTTGTTTGGTCTATTTTTACAAAATAGGCTATACCCTTCTATTCCTATATTCCAATCATGAGACTCATCCCACCAGGTCTCAGTGATGCCTATCAAATCGTATTTATTTTGTTGTACTAGGAGTTCAAGTTCATCCCGCTTGTTTCCCATACTCCGCGCATTAGTGTAGAGACACTTAAGTCCCCAGGCCCTTCCTGCAAGTTCTGTACTACTGTTTCTACTCTTCCCGCCATTGGCCGCTTGTACTTCTTGTCCAGTATCGTTTGGGCCTTTTCCCCCTGCGCTTGCCGAGTCCTTGCCTTGAATAATATTGTCTCCCTCCCCAGCAGAACTTAGTTTAAAGACCTCTTAATCCTCCTTGCAAGACTGTTTGCAAAAACATTCCTGCCAAGTTTCGTGAGGTGCAGCCCATCCCTCGCCAGAAGCCCACATTCATGGAAATTCAGGCCATGTTCCAAAAACCGTTGCCAGCGGCACCACGTGCAGAGCCAGTTGTTGACCTCTGCTATTGTCCTTTCCCTACGTGCGCCATATCCTTGAACAGGGAGGAGAGACGAAATGACCACCTGCGCACCAAGGTCCTTAAGCTTCGTCCCCATAAGCTCGTAGTCCTTTGCGATGTGGTAAAAGCTGCTCCTTGCAGTGTCATTGGTTCCAACATGAACCAAAATGAGGGGCTTATGGTCAGTGAGTTTGACCAGCCTGGCTAGCCTCTCCGTTATGTGGTTGATCCTAGCCCCAGGAAGACAGCAGACCTCTCGATTGACCTTGTCTGGTTTGCAAATTGCCATTTCGGTTCCTCTGAGCAAAGAGTCCCCAACAACCAGAACTCGCCTCCTCTGAGGCTTGTCCTGGGCTCCTCGATGAGCATGTTCTACTAGGACTGCCTGGGCATTCTGTTGAGGCTTGGAGCGTCGATCTAGTTCCTGTTGCCGAAGCTGGATTCCTTCTTGTTGACATTCTGTTCCCTACTCCTGGTGCTCCTCATTGTTCGTAAGGCCAAGAACTTTGAAGTGATTGTGTAGGTTAAGAGTCTCGGCTGCCTTCCTGGTCCTTCTACTCCTCCGTGTGACATTCGCCCAAGCCTCCATTTCCTGGCACAGTGTGCTGGCTTGCTGATCTGGCAGCTCCTCCGTGCATTCGGTGTTCCAGTAGGTCTTTTCTGCCCTATCCAAAAACTCCTCCCCTTGCCTAATAAGATGAAGATCAGAAACTTGTGCCTCCAGCTGGTGAACCTTCTCCTCCAAGAAGGTCACCAACTTGCACTTGGCGCAGGTGTACCCGAGTACATCTTGTTGCAAGAAAAGAAACATCCCACAAGTGTTACAGGTGACTGCAGCAGCTCCCTCACCTTCCATCCTTGAAACTACAGAGGGCAGTACAGTACTCAATTCTAGAAAGAATAACTGGACTTTCTTTCTGAAATTCAGCTGTATAGGCTATGTCTGCTCTACCGAATGCTAAGGGTTAAACTTGGAGGACTGAAGTAGAGGACTTTAAGTGTGCGCGCCGTTGGAAGCTTCTAATAAAGCTCCTCCGCCTAGCTGGCTCCTCCCCCTCGTTAGTCAGACCGTGTGCCCAGGGAGAGCACACGGCCAGCACAAGGAGACTAAACAAACTCAAGCAAACAAACAGACAAGCAAGCACAGTCCCTCAAGCCCACATGGCCCACACAAGGAGACTAAACAAACACAAGCAAGCAAACAGACAAGCAAGCACAGCCCCTCAAGCCTGTAAACTCACCTGGTCTAGGATGTCTTCACAGACCCAGCTCTCCCTCTGCTTTCTCCTCTGGAAAAAAAAAATACAGATAGGTAATTTCTAATCTTGTTTAATGATTAAATAGAGTCAGGTTTTGATCTGTGAGCAATATATTCTCAGATATACGTACATTTTGATTACATACTAATTTTGATTTACTATATATTGATGGGATTTCCCACTCCTGTTGAAATTTGTTTTCTCTTATATTTCTGTGTGTGTTTTCATTTTCTGTTCTTCACTGTTTCTAGATTATAATGTTATGGTTTATCTTCAAGCAGCTGATACAATTGGAATTATATTTAGAACATAATGTTTGTGATTCTATCCATCCATACTGATTAAGAGGTCAGCATCATCTGAACATCTGTTAAAGGACTTTTAAACATGCTATCTAGAGCTGAGTAATTGGCTTGTCGCCTGTACTCCTAAAGCCTGATCATAAAACAAGCTCTGTTCTAATGAAATTTAACAAGCTTCAAATACAATCCATTGCAAACCAGTCATGGTGAATGACTGACTCACTTGACTTAACTACCGGAACATAATGACTTAAATTTAACTGGGGGGGGGGTATCTGACTCTTTTTTTAAAGTGATGCCAATTTTTTCCCTTATAATGAAAAGTCATAGAGAAATTGAAGTAAGACTTAATCAGACCATTCAGCATTAAATGTTGTAGATTAGGGAAATGTTTGGCCTTCTGAATGAGGCAGCATTGGAAATAATATTACTGACATTTTTTGAAAAAAACTGTTTGCAGAAGGTTACACGGAAATTCTTTAATGATGGGTCAGAACTTTGACCATCCTGAGGCTCATTTCACTGCTGTAGAGCCCATATGTCTAATTTTCCCTTGGAAGTGAGTTCATGTTTGGTTAACTTGGACTTCTTATCACCAAAAGGGGTTGTATATCTCAGTGCCATCTCTGTGTTTTGGACTACAGTCCCATTGGGCCCAGTCAGTATGATCATTAGTTAGTGATATAAAGTGTAGTCCAAACATCTAGAACTTCCCAAGGCTTGTAAAGCTTATCTTAAAATGAAGCAAAGAAGAGCTTTTTTCCCAAGAGAAGTACTATATGCCATATAGTTGTGTATTAGTCTTGCAAATTTTCTTCTTTAAAGAGTAAGAGTGCAAAAGAAAGATTCCCTGTGGTAGGAACTCATACAGCTGCTTTGCTTTCTTGTTAATGCATTATAAAAAATGTGATTTACTTAGACACCCATGGATTACTTCTCTTCCAATTGGCAAACTCCAGCATTTAGATTGTAATAATAAATAGTTTGAGTAGGACTTACCTTCATTGGTGGTTAAACAAGATATATTGCAAGTGATACATACTAACACACACTATCTTCTTAGCTTGAGAAGAATCAGCAAGTAAGGGATAACATGACAGAAGTGAATAAGATTAAGAACAGCATAGAAAAGCTGTGTAGGAAGATGTTCTTCTTCTTCCATCATTGTTGTAGAATCCTGGGACATCTGGTGAAACAAAATGGTGGGAAATACAGGGCAGACCAGCAGTCAGTTTGGCCTCTGTCGCTAGGCAGATGGCTGCTGGAGTGTTTGTTAGCATCATGGCCAAATGCTAACAGAAAGGGTTAATTTGTATTACTGCTTTTGTCTGATACTTGAATTTTCTGTAAAAATGGACTTCTATCAATTAGTTTTGAAGTGTGTTCCCTTTTCATTTTCCAGCTTCATGTCATTCTTCTTCTAGATTAAAAATGAGTAGAGCAGGGCTTTATTTTGAAGCAAGGTTACCAAGGAATATAAGTAATGTCTATCCTATTTCTTGATATCTGCTAGGGTTTGGTTCCAGGACCTCCTGTGGATACCAAAATTTGTGGATGGTTAAGTCCCATTATGTACAATACTGTAGTAAAATGGCGTCCTTCATGTACAATGGCAGAATCAAAGTTTGCTTTTTGGATTTTAGTTTTGGAATATTTTCAAGCTGTCACTGGTTGAATCCATGGATACAGAATCCACAGATATGGAGGGCCAACTGTATTGTGCATTGTAAGCTTTGGTTTTCTGGGATCTTTTGTTGGCAAAGCATCTGCTGTACTACTTGAGCTCTATCAGAGACTCATTTCTTGCATCACTTTCTCATTCCCCCTGTGGATCTCACCTGTGCTCTGGATGTAAAACGTACACCCAGTGAGTTGAGCCACTAGACATAAGTGTCATCATTGTGAAATGTGAACTGCAAAGTAACTGTTCTCTTGGTAACAGAGATTCTTCCTTCTGCTCTTTTCTGTGTTTTGAGGCTCCTATTAGAGAAAAAAATATCAGCAGAAATTGGTGTGAAATATTCTGTTAGCAGTTGAGACTTCAAGTATGTGGTGAGAAATACATGAATGACTAAAAGAATTGAATAATGTTATAGTTCAGAATGAAAGAGAGGGGAAAAAAGTGGAGGAATTGCTACTCATATGTTGCTAGCTGATGAGCTGTAGGATTTGAGGAAAAAACAGCAAGACACCAAAATGTACTGCTAGCCTGAAAGATATGCAAGTGGAACCCTACCTCAGGATAGCTGTTCCACTCACAGACATACACCCAGTGGGCAGAGATGTGATTGGCACATCTCTGGCATACGTTGGCATATGTTTTGTTCCTTTAGATTATCATCATCAACATCATCAATTTCAAGTCATTTCTGATCCTAAGGTGACCCTATAATGCTGTTTTCTGGTGGCTGACACTGTGACCATTTCCGCACTAGCTTGTTATAGTGCTATGATTTCACTTTCAACATCCTATGGAATCTTGGGGTTTGCAGTTTAGGGAGTGGCCAGCTGGCCCCTCTCGAAACTGCAAACCCCAGGATTCCATAGGATGTTGAAAGTGGAATCATAGTGCTATAACAGGCTAGTGCAGAAATGTCCTGTGTGACACACCCCCAAGCTCACCCAGTGGGTTTCCATGGCTGAGCAGGAATTGAACCCTGATCTCCAGGGTTATAGTCCAATGCTCAAACCACTATACCACACTGGTTCTCTTGATCTGTTCACTCAGTCTTATTATCTTTTCCAGCAAGTCATATGCTCTTATGATATGGCCAAAGTGCAATAGCATTATTTAGTCATCTGGGGAGCAGCAAGATGTATTAGAACTTTAGTGAAGAAAGGTTTTGGTCAGTTTTCTTTTCTAAAATTTTAATATTACTTGCTGCTGCCTGGTTGTATGCCTTTCTTGCAATGAGGTATGGGCAAGGTGTTAAAATGTGTTTTCATAATAAGAGGTGGTAATAGATGGAACCAGCAAACTCTTGAGTGTGTTTACCTCGCCTGGCTTACTGGACAATACCATGGTATACTGTCTTCTCTGTCTTCGGTTTGCAACATGACAGACACACATCCAACTTGACCCTCACAGATTGATTCCTCAATTTTCCATGGGCCAACCAAAAATGCACAAAATATATCATGCAAGCTTTTAAAGCTCCACTGGCTTATTCATCAGGAAAAGGGGTTAAAAATCATACAGGAGAAGAAAAAAATTTGACAAGAAAGTTTTTTGACAACTTTCAAGACACAGGCCTACATTTTGTCAAGATGTTGTTTTTGTTGTCAGTTAAGATGGTCCAGAAGGATATTCATTTAGTCAGAGGCCATTTGTTTCTTTGACCATGTGGGCTCTGGGAGACAAAGAATTGCAAAACCCAGGCAGTAAGATTTAAGTTTCTTTAGCAACAGAAAAAAGTAACTTCCCATGAGATGACACTGGACTGAAACAGCCTCAGTCTTGTTGTGTCTTCTTTTTCCCCCTCGGCTTGAGTGTACATGTGATTTGGTAGCCTCTTGCCCCCAAGTAATGTGATTATAGGATTTTGCTAGTCATTTCTCTCAGCTGTCCATTGTACACATTTTTATGTAGTAACTCTAAATATTTTGTAGTTGTGATTGATTATGGGTTTTCATGTTATTTTTCCCCCACAGAAAAGAATGATAGATTCCTTTTATTTTACTGTGTGACTACCCTGGCATTTAGAGCTGCCATTCTCTGATGCCACCTTCTGAAAGTGTGAAGACTACTTGTGCCTTTTACTAGAGTGGACAATGTAGAGTGCCAATTATGAAGTGAAAGTCTTTTGTGTTCTTGTGAACTGTTTGCTTTGTGTATTATTAAAGCATTAGCCACCTTATAATTTTTCCACTTTGTCTTCCTACATTTCAAAATGTAGGGTATTTCTGCAAAGAAGAAAAACCTTTCCTTAAAATCTGTAAGTTTTAGTTAAAATTATACCTGTCAAAGCAAAGAAATTTGGTTGACAGATAAGCCCCACCTTTCCAACCCAAATAAACACAAGATGTTTCCATTTTTGATTCCCTAAAGAAAGAGAGGGAAGAAACTCTCCATCTTAAAGCCAAAATTAAGGTTCTTCCGAACAAGGAAATTTGGACCACATATCTTCTTCCCAGCAAATTGTAAACCTGGGCTCATTCACAGATGTTGCGTCTACTTGAACTTCCACCCTCAGTGAACAACAGAGATGTCTCTGATACTGTGGACAACTACAACTTGATGTTGAACATCGGCTACGGTTTTAGGACTGAAAGAAATGTGATGCTTTCCAGAGTAAGTTATTTGCAAGTGGGATAGCACAATATTTAACTGAGAGGAGATTTGGGTGAGAACTATTCTGTTCTCTGAATTTATAGTGAAAAATTAGTAGAACAGGCACTAGGCAATTCGCACACTAGACTGTTATAGTGCTATTATTCCACATTCAACATAAGGAATTTAGGGAGGGACCTCAAAAGCAAACTCCAGGATTCCATAGGATGTTGAAAATGGAATAATAGCACTATAACAATAGAGTGCAGAAATGGCCTTGGAGTGGACTGTTAGTTACATCCAGGGTAAAGACTTACCTGAGTTTACACGGTATGTAAAAAGGAGATCCTAAATATCTGCTTACCTGGAATGAAGCCCATTACCCACAATGAGACTTTCTTCCTACAGTTACAGATCATTTGGACTGGTCATATAAAGGTGGTGTAACTGAGCACAGGATGTATTACAAATTTGCTATTTGTAAGTTTTGACTTCAAGGGTATTCACATGTTCCACTGTACATGTGTTCAGGCTGCATGTACACGTATTCGGATATTTATGAGAATCTCTGTGCATGTTCATTCGTGATTTATACCCAGTTAACACAAATATTCTTAAATCCAGTGTTCAGCTCAAAGGTAGAGCTGTATCTTGGTGACATGAGTGTACGTATGTTTGTGTGAATTGATGAATGCATGTTGAGTTTGTGGAAGTGATACAGGAGTATTACAGAGATATTCATCATCCTTTCGTCGTTTCCACATATTGTAACAATCTGGAACTGAAACAGATTTACCTGGCATTGTTATCATTGTATGTATACAAGATATTCAATACTGCAAAGATGCAATTATTTTTATTGTATCACAAATGTTAAGTAAGCAAAAACAAACTGGAAATTTAAAGAAGGGAGAGATATTTCTGTAAGGCACTATAGAGAAAAAGTGCAGCACAGAACTGCAAGTAATATCCTCAACATAGCCTTCATTCAGCATCAGTTTGAAGGCCAACCAGAGGTGGGATGAGGTCTATAACCACATTTCATTTCAGGGCTGTGTAGCAGAAAATTAGCCTGAAACACTAAATCTAAATTTGTCTCTTCTGAGAAGAATAAATGCTTTTAAAATATCTCTGTTACCCAAACTCATGTTCCTTTTTCAGAATTTACCAGTAATATGAAGAGAGAAGGTATTCAAAGAATGGGAAAAATTAATCTGGCAGGGGAAAAAGCCAAGAATAAGATTCAAAACACTTCAGGATGCAAAAGAGAGAGGTGGACTTGATCTACCATCATTGAAAATTTATTATTACACATGCAATTTAGACTGGATTAAAGATTGGATTCAATTAGAGAGAACAACTATGAAAGAATTGGAAGAAATAACAGATTTGGATGGCATGGATATTTATGCTATGATAGATTAGTGGTGAATAAAGAGTTTAATAATCACTGCATCCAGAAGACATTGGCCATTTCCACATGGGCATATTGCCCACGCTAGAGCGACCTCTCCAGGAGGTCTTCTTCACCGGGGTCTGCGCTAGAGCAGTTAAAAAAAGTGAGGTTCTAGACCTCAAACTGTTCTAGCGCAGCCCCGGGGGTGGCGCTGTGAGTTTTATAAAAACCACCTTCAAAAGTGGTTTTTATAAAACTTACCCGTGCTGCCCTGTAGCAGCCCCCGGTCAAGAACTGCAGAGATGCGGTAGTGCGCCCCTACAGATCTGTCCGGGGGTGGGCTTCCAGCTGGCGTGCTGTCCTAATTGGCGGAGCGCCGCCGGAAGCCGCTGGCCGCCATTTTAGGCACCGCTGGGAGCCGCGGAGCGCCACCGAAATTCAGCGGCGTTTGGAATGGCGGATCCGCGCTCTTCGGAGGGACGGAGCAACCCACTCATGGGTAAGCTCCACCCCTGCGTGCACAGCCCCATTTCGCCCCCATGAGGAAAGGGCCATTGTTAAAGGTTTGGCTACAAATAAAGCGGAAATATTATACAAAACTTCCAGTATGGACTTCACCACAAGAAGCGTATAAAATTGGCCCAATGAAACAAGGAAATTTACTAACATATCAAGATATATTGAAATGGGAGGGGGATAAACCAAGAATGCATACAGCAGAAGAATTAAAGGCTGATGGATGGTTTCCATGGCGACAATTCAAAGAAAGATTTAAAATGGATCAAAAACTATGGATTGGAGAGAAAAGAGAATGACTTAGATTCACTGATGAAGGGAAATCAAAAGAAGAGAATTTCTAAAATTTATAAACTATTGCTGAAAAGAGAAATGGAACCAGACATTGTCAGATACAATGGTCAAATGGGCCCAGAATGTGGACATCCAGTTGAATTAGAAGCTTGGGAGAGAGTATGGAAAATTGATATAAAGTTTACACCAAACTTAAATTTAAGAGAAAATTTTTATAAAATGCTTCATAGATGGCATATGACCCCAGAAAGACTGCAAAAAAACACACACAAAAAAAACAAAAAAACAAAAAAACTAAAAGTGGGAATGCAAAGTGTTGGAAGTGTGATGGAAAGACTGGGTCCTTTTTTCACATGTGGTGGACTTGCAGGAGGGCAAGAAAATTCTAGAAGGGGATACATGATGAAACTCAGAGGATTGGTAAAGTAAATTTTGAAATGACATCAGAATTTTACTTGTTAAATATGTTATGGCAACAAAGGGAGATAAGAAGACACCAGAAGATATTGTTGTATTTGATAACAGTTGCAAGGTTGATATATGTGCAATATTGGAAAGAAGAGAAAAGAAAGATATTGACTTAGGAGAGTGGAAATTAAAAGTTCTCGATATAGTAGAGACAGAAAAATTAGCATTCTCTTTGAAAAACAAATCTATACAGAACTTCGAAAGGGAATGGAAAGGAGTTTTGGATTGGATAAAAACATAAATGTATAAGAAACTAAAGAAAGAAACAAATGTAACTGTTTTTCTTTTTCGTCAATGAAAATGTAACTGTTTGTCTTTTTTGTAAATGGGGACAAAGTAGATTCAACTGGAGAATAGAAGCATGGAAGTGGGCGGGGGAGAGTGGGATATATCTGTTAACGGTGTATATCCACTCTGTTTGTTATGCAATTAAATCTTTAATAAAAAATATTTCAAAAAAAAAGTGAATTAACTGTACCACAGGATAGATGAGCAATCTTGGTGCAGTGTACACGTACTGAGTGTTACATGTGAAAAACAGATTGTACCTCTGTTGAATGTAATGTTTGAACACCCTACTATCATCACTAGTGATAGACTGTGTAGGAAATGATGCTGTAGTGTGTCCACATTTTGAGTTAACAGGATGGGTTTGTTCTGTGGTACAAATTCATTTGCTTCATGACTTTTTCCTTTAAATGTAAGGGTTTTTTTTTAATTGTTCTTGTTTTGGGGAATTTTTTAGATTTAACATCACTTTCTATCAGAAAACTGCAGCCTACTGACACACTGACTGATTCCAAGCTATAAAGCTGTCTATGGAAACTGACTGGGGAAAATTGAGTAAGGGAAAAAAAAAACCAATCTTGGTCATTCTTCAGAATTATCCATAGAAGCAATTGCTGATTTTGAATAAGATACCTTGTGCCATGATTTAATAGCATATGTAACACTGTGTTTGCAAATCTCCATTTCATTTAAATAGAAGTATATCGGGGGGAAGACTGAAGCGTGTTATGAATGCATTTTCCATCTCATGGTTACTGGAAGCCTTTCCACAGGCTATGTGCTCTCTTGACTGTTTAGCAGACTTCTGTTATGGACCTCTTTCCTCAAAAGTAGGTCTCATTGACTTCAGACGGGATTTAATACCAAGCAGAGCTGCCCAAAGAAATTTTGTTGCCAGAGGGAATATCAAATGCCCCTCTCCAACTCTCTCAGATTAAAGTGGATGATACCTAAAGACAAAACCCTCAGATTCTCCCAGTTGGCATGACCAGTTTCCATGCTGTTTAGCAGCGTGTTTTCTGAGAGCTGTAATCCAAGGTCTCCTGGGACTTAGTACTAGCATAGCCAATAAATTATGCAAGCATAATCAAACTTTTTATTGGTTTGCATAAGAAGATCTCTGAAACTTCTTAGGCAAACATTACTTTGGATTGGCCAACAGTGCCTGGTGCTCCTGGAACAACATGTGGGTGAAGCTCAGCACTCCTCCCATCAGTCTAGATGGCTCAGTTTTCTCACTGTCCCAAAGAATTATGCTACCCTAGTTCTTAAAAGGTCCCCCAAGGTAACAGTTCCCAACTATTGTTGTTGCTGTGTACCTTCAAGTCATTTCTGACTTACAGTGATTCTAAGACATCCAAAGCTAATCAAGTTAGTTTTTGCACATAAAGTAGAAACTCCTCTTCCCCAGCCTTTGATGGTGAAATTGTAAAAATCACAAGTAGATAGATCAGGGCTTCCCAAACGGTGTGTCTCAACACACTAGTGTGTCGCCTGTAGTGTGATAGTGCGTCGCCTCCTTAGCTGAGAAAGATAGCCCTCCTCCAGCCTGGCCTGCTGTCGTTGCTCCCATTGGGGCCTTTCCCTGGGCAAGAGCAATGGCAGGGAGCCAAGACTGGGTGGGAGGGGGCTGCCTTTCTCCCTGCCGTCACTCTCATTAGAGCCTTTCCCTGGCAAGAGTGATTACAGTGATCAGAATTGAGTGGAAGTGGGCTGCCTTTCCCCACCCTCGATAGACTTCTGGGTACTGCACATGCCTGATCAGTTGGAAAGAGCTGAAGTCAATGTGAAAAAGTGTGGGAGCTCTGTAGGAGTGTACCATGAGGGATTGTTCTCTCACTTTATCACTGAGAGAGTGGAGTGCTGTTATTTTCTTATTTGGTTACTTACATTGCAGTTGAATTACCCCTAAAATGGGTAAGTTTCTGATTAAGAAACGAAAAGCTGGTGGAGATGACATTTGCAATGAACAAAATGTAGCAGCTGTAGAGGAAACTGCTCAAGAATCAAGTGCTAAATGATCTGTATTAGTACGTAAGCCAGTTTAACTTCTGGTTTGCTAGTAAAACTGAATTACTGTGTCACAAAATATTGCATATGTAAAAAGTATATCACCAACATGAAAAGTTTGGAAAGTTCTGAGATAGATCATAATTTGCTGATGATTTGTTATGCCCCAAGTGTGCTACCTAAGGTTGGCTGCCTCCTTTTGCCTAACCGTAGGGCCAGCCCTTCTTCCTAATATGCATAAGATTACAGCATTCTTCATCTTTTGCAAGCTCTTCCATACATCTTTGGAGGCAAAAAAGCTTGCTGGAGAGAAGAGGACAAGCAAGTCCTTTGACAAGAAAAAATGGAATTGGTAACAAGTATACAGCAATTAAACTCATGGTCTGGAGGAAGAGCATGACAATGCAGGAGTCCAAATCCCACTACATAAAGATAAAAATACAATCTACACAAAGTGAGGCCTACCTTTTTTATAGTGGTGGTGAGGGACAGCTGTTGGTTAACAGCAGTTTTGGAATGAATGAAAAGGTGACAGGAACAGAATTGACAGTTCTCTGCAGATCAAACCTTTAACCACAAAACCTCTGGAACAGATAGAAGCTGTAATCTTCATAATATCCCATAGACAAGACCTTTGATACACCATCTCCTTCTCCTCAGCCCCACATAGGATATGCTTAGTCATACTGCTGTTCTCCAAAGGAACCCTACATTCAGTGAAACAGCATGGTATCTGTGCCCTAAAGGCACCAGATCCTGTCTGATCTTGGAAGCTTAGCAGAGATAGATGGGATATTGTCAGCAAATAGCTAGTACTATTTGTTCAGAGGAAGGAAATTGGCAAACCATCTCTGAGTACTCCCTGCCTATGAAAACCCTATATAATTCATGAGGTTGCCCATAAGTCAGCAGGTGGCTTGAGGGGACATGCATGTGCACAATACAGACACACACACACCCACAATGTCCAAAGTTTGGTCCTTGCCCTCCGGTCCCCAGGGAAAAGGCCTGGGAGGGAGATCTGTACCTGAGGGAAGATCAGTGGTCTTATTCAGGAGGGTCTCAGATATGTTGCCTTTAGCTCAGCATCAACCAACAGAACCTCCTGTTGTATACTGCTATTTCAAATGCAGATTCAGGCCTTAGTGGTAGCAGATCGTGTGGGATTAATTAAGAAGGCATGAGGCAGAAGCCACTACAAGTGTGTGTGTGTGTAAGTCTGTATGACTTACTCAGTTGTTTTATGTCTCAGGTTCTGACTTGTGGCAACCCTAAGGTGGTTATATGATTTGGCAAGATTTGTTCAGAGTGGATTTGCCATTGCCTTTATCTGAAGCTTAGAGAATGTTGCTTGCCCAAGATACCAGTGAGTTTCTGTGGCCAAATGGGAGTTTAAACCTTGGTGCCCCAGAATCATAGTCCTACACTCAGCCATTGCACTACACTGGTTCTCCTCACTCATGTTAAAGTGTTCTTTGTAAAAACCAATTATTGTTCTGTGTTTCAGTAAATATTGAATTCAGAGTCATCTGCTGAGTGTTACTGTTAGCCATATTCTGAACTAGAAGTTGGAAAACTTCCATTTGTGGATTACTGCTGCTGTGACATACTGTTTAGGGAGTTCTGAAAGTCGTCATCCAAAAGATAACTTTCAAACCACCCTCATGCTAATATGGCAGCTAAAACCTGTTGATTATTGTCCTAGTATAGTAGTCCTTGTTAATCTGCCTCTTCTTCTCTGCACTCCATGTAACCACTGTGGGATTTAGCACATTAGCAGAAGACAAAGGATAGCAGAGTGTAGAGGGGACCTTGCCCACATGTATTTGTGACCAAAGCATGTGCAAATGCTGCCCAGACCAGGTGCAGGGGTACAGAGCATCCCTGGGGGATTCTGCAGACTGAGCATCCCATGTCATGGAGTCCTGAAGCTGGTAACTAATGATGTGTAAAAGAGTCCTTTGTGCTAACTCATTATAAGAGAGAAAGTCCTAAATGAACTGTTATATGGCATACCACAAAGTGCCATTTCTCTTTCCCAATGCTGTTTAACATCTACCTGAAACTGTTGGAGAAGATCATCTGGAGGCATGGGGCTGGGTGCTATCAGTATGCTGATTACACCCAAACACACAACTCCACGCCTAAGGATAGTGTGTCTCCTCTGAATGAATGCCTGGAAGAGTTAATGGGCTGGATGAGGAAAAACAAGATGAAACTGAATTCAGACAAGACAGAGGCACTTATTGTTAAGGGACTTAATCTGGGATTGGAGGATGTGTTAACCAGTCCTGGGTGGGGTTGCACTCTTGAAATAGCATGGTGATCCTGAACAGTTCACAGCATGGGAGTGCTTCTGAATCCAAATGACAGCCCAGACACAACAGCCAGGACTGCTTACTATCAGCTTTGGCTGATACGCCAGTTGCATCCCTTCCTAGACTTGGTGAACCTAAAGGTGGTAGCACGTGTGCTGGTAACCTTAAGGCTGGACTTCATTGGGCTAGCTAGCTCTATACTAAGTTCAGAAACTTGAATTAGTGCAAAACATGGCAATCATATTGGTTACTGGTGATCTAGGAAGGATCAGATTACACTTATAACCATTGCACAGGCTGCGAATTAGTCTCTGGGTAAGGTACAAAGTGTTGATTGTTATCCTTAAAGCCCTACATGGTTTTGGTCCACGTTACCTATGGGATCATCTTCTCCTGTATAATCCCTCCATATAGTCAGATCTTCTGGGGGACATTTGCTTTAGTCAGCCAGGATTAGGCTGGCAACTGTTAACCACAGGACTTTTTCTTCAGCTGCCCTCAAATTGTGGAATGACCTGCTGGAAGATATTCAACAGCTGGATAATCTGAGTTTGGAACAGCATTAAAGACCAATCTCTTCTGGCAGACCTATCCAGATGGTGTTTAAATTTTGAGTTTTAAATTATAAATTATTATTTTTAATATGTATGCTTGTTAACTGATGTTAATGGTTTTTAACTGGTTATATACTTTTAACTGTGTTATGTATCTATTTGTTGCTCTGTTTTAATCTGCTGTTCCCTGCCATGATCCATATGGAGAGGTGGGTAAGAAATGAATTGTTAAATCTGCTGTCGACAAGCCATCTGTTGGGATGCAAGTTTGAGTGCCATGAGCAAAATGGCCTTATTTCTTTTCATAATACCTTTGAAAGCGGCATGTGAAGCTCCAGGGAAACAGGTTCAGCTTTCCCACATTGTATAATTTCTTCATCTGGCCCAGATGAGTACTGATTAACTATTCATAAATAGCTTTTCAACAAAGCTGCAGCCTAGCTAGAACAAAGTGGTGGTAACCCCACAGGAGAGCAGCTAGTTTACCACTGCTAGAGGCCTTTAAGGGTTTGTTTATTTAGCAGGGGGATGGGTAACTTTCCTTTCCTCTCTGCATTTCAAAAAATTATTGCCTGTAGTGCCAAGCAGCACGCGTGGAAGTGCATGGCTAGTGGGTTAAAGCTGCAACAAATAGTTCTTTTGATTCTCTCTGATTTGTTATTGAATAAATAATAGATAAGTTACTGTTCCCAAGCTGCTTCCCATTCTGCATGCCACAACTCAGCTTCCTCTTTTCCTTCCCCTTCAGTATACAGCCATCTGCTATTTTCATTGATATCGTTGTCTGGATTTTGCTTCCTTAGTAACAGTATATATTGTTGTCAGGACAATAATTTCCCATCTATTGGAGTGAATTGCAAACGGCTCCCTTTGCAGGACTGATACATGAGCAATCAGTACTTAAGATACAGTTCTGTGTAAGGAATCTGAAGTCAAGGTGACAAGGTCACTTGCCTGAGAAATGGAGAACAGTAACTTCTCAGTAATTGTTCTTAGAAATAGTCTGCTTCTGCCCTTCGGTGTTTATTTTCTGTAGCTTCTATATCAATTGGGCCTGTCCTTAACTACATAAATAAAACTGGAGATGGTCTATAGAGAGCTACATTAATCTATAACACGGTACTGAAAAGGGAAGATTGACGTGTTTTAGTTCAAGCTTCTGCCTACACAGTGACAACTGGATGTTACTGGTGGTTTGTCATTTCAACAGAAGTTAACTTTAAAAAAAGTGTGCTTTGTTAAAGAAGATGTATTTAAGTCCAGTACTGCAGAAAGTGACTGAAACATTGTCTTCTGAGTACCATGTTAAACTGTTACAATAGTTGCTAGTTTTGTTGTTGTGTGCCTTCAAGTTGACTCCAACTTACAGTGAACCCGTTGTACAGTTGTCTTGGCAAGATTTATTCAGAGATTTGCCATTGCCTTCCTCTAAGGTGGAGAGAGTATGACTTGTATAAGGTCATCCAGAGGGTTTCTGTGGCTGAGTGGGGATTCAATCCCTATTCTCTAGGATTCCTAGTCCAATGCTCAAATCACTATGCCATGCTGGCCCATTTTCTATTAAGCTATATTAACCATTTGTTGTGTCTCAGTTTAGTAAAAATTAAGCTTACCATGACAAACTGTGATGATTATTTAGTCTAGTGACAAGAAACCTGTCATTCAGTGATGGGGAATATAATATCCTCTGGATATTGTTAGGCTGCAACTACTATTTTTCCTGACCATCCTATTAGAATGAGGTGCCAGCCTCACACAGTGGACAGCTAGGGGTAGTGAATCACATGCCTGCAGAACATCCTACCCTCTGTGTTCTGGAGAGCCTCATTAACCAAAAAAATTATGGGTGGCCCTTCAGATTCACCCAAGTCCCCAGTACCTGGCTGGCTTTGTGCTGGGCTGTACCTATTTTTCTCTGAGAATGAAACAGATTGTGGGTGATGACAGTTATAAGATAGTGCCAAAGGTGGGGCAGTGTCACTTCTCTTTTGACTTTGGCCAGCAAGAGAGTTCAGGCCATGGCTGTTGCTATCTAGCACCATCTGGAGGACCACTTGTTTTGCACATGTCTCTATTTGATATCACAGATAAGACAGAAGAAACAGAGCCTAAACAGCAGTGCAGGAGATCACAGTAAGTCAAGTTCTTGCATTAGTTGGGCCATGTGGGTCCATAGCAATATTCCTTTTTCCCATGATGTTGGCAAAGTGAAAGATCTGGGAGTGCCAGTTCTAAGCCCATTGTAGTGGATCTAGTTTTCTTGAATGCCAGTACAGGGAGGCAAGAGCAGCAATGTGGGCTCTTTGGCACAGAACATGTTTTGCCCTCTGATAACTGGAGAATAAGTGAGCTGCACAAACCAGTTTTGGCAAGTGGCATCTTCTTGTGTGGAAGGCTTTTCCTTACATAAGGAGTAGGAATTGTGTGGCACTCTAGATTATGTAGGAGTGGTATGTTGGGATGGTGTGGCCCTCCAGTTCATGTTGGATTGCAGTAAGCTAGTTTAGAGGGCCTATGTCAGGCTGTGACACATGGGACTTCTTTTTAACAGAGGTCATGAAGTAAAACCAGAGGCTGCTCTCTTCCCAGGCCCCAGCATAGGGTTGCTTCACTCTGCCAAATGGCAGCACCAAGAAGTAGAATAAACATACCATAAACATACAATAAAGCTAAAGCTTTTCTGTGTAAAGCACCAGATGGGGAAGTAATTTTGAATGCAGGAGAAAAGTGAGATTTTCAAATTATACTAGAATAGAGGTGTGTGTGGGAAGAATAGTAATTCAGGTATAACTCAATTAACAAAGTAGATGTATTCTTGGACTTTACTTCTTTAATAGAAACATTGGTACCAGAAATAGAACGAACATGGAAAGAACAGGTAGATTCCTGCACCACAAAAAAGAAGAGCAATTCAACATGTTTTAGCAACTTCAAAACGGACATGCATATGTGAAATGGAAAAATCAAAGTCGTGTATGCCTTGCATAAGTAAACAAAACACTTTGAATCTTATAGAGACCATGTGAGAGCTTCTTCCAAAATGTATCCTGGCATGATATTTTTCTTTGAACGGCCTCCACTTTTCTTATGATTTCCATTATGCTGCCAAAATTTTTCATCTATGCTTTTGCAACGTGCCAGGTTAGCTGGTGAGGCAGGTTAATCTGTTTTCCCCTTTTCTTTCTGCTTTGCTCTTCACACATGCTCAGTAAGCGATTCCAGAGGCAGCTGTTTACCTTACCCATTGTACATAAGCACACACAGCTACAGCAGGATCAGCTAGAGCAGAATCCCATTCTTTCCCAGGTCAAGCTTTATTGCATTGTTTACTGCAGACCGGCTGCTGCAGTCCAACAGGGAAAGCTTGACTTTCCTCAGCCTTCCTTCACCATCCATGCAGTACCACTGTTACAAAAAACATCCAGCTAGAAAGAAGGCAAGAAAAACAGGTCTGAGCTGGACTCCCATAAAAAGACTTTGTAAGAAGGAACTTTTTTGTCTGGCTTTGTTAACTGGGGTATGCTTATATGTTTCTCTATAGCAACAGAAAGTTCAGAAATTTGTTTCTTTGAATTATATCTCAGCTTTCCTACAAAACTGTGGATCAAGGTGACTGAAATGTCCTTGAGATTTTAGCACTGAATACAGAAGTATATTTATGAAGCCCTTGAGTCTGCCAATTGCCTAATAAAATGTTCCTACTAAACATAGCAAACACATACTTAAGGTGTTTTTTTGTTTGGTTGGTTTTATTTGATTGAAATGAAGGAAACCACTGAAAACGTGCTTGGCTTTCTTTATTTCTAACTAAGCCTGGGATGCTGCTCTCTGTACAATGAGCTGTTTTTCTGCACTCAAAATGATAAACAGTGAGATGAAGAACAGAATGGAAAACATCCAACACCATTTAAAAAAAATTCTTGAGCAGAGAATAGCAAATCTTCATAAGAAGAATAAGGAATTTCCAGAGAGCAGAATAGCTTACCATCTGGAAGGAAAATAAAGGTGAGTCAGGTGATATTTGAAATCTCATTTCTCTATAGAATAATTTCTGCCTTCATTCTCAATCTGCAAAGTTTAATGGAAGTGCCTATAAAAATGTGGAGAAGTATATTTGTGAAGAAATAATAAACATAATGTTTTGATGCTATCTGCAACACAAATGCCTTACACTATACTTTTCTTTAGAGCCAGCATGCGACTTGTAGGGCTGCCGAATTGGAATCATTCCAGGCCCTGAGATTTCCATGCCAAAACATTGAGACCTAGAGACCACCCCTTGTGATGTCATGGCAGCCAGGCTCTGGTGATGTCATTAAATATTATGCATTATACATCAACCACAGTTGCTCACAGTTTGTCATTAGTACACATAGATTCCCCCTCTTTCTCCCTCCCTTTCTCTTTCTGTCTTCCTCTTGCATATAGAGTGAACGTGTTTTCTTGGATGGATGTTACGAAAGAAATCCTAGCTAAAGGAGTTGTTCCCAGATCAAGGTGCAGGAGAGGATCATTCCTTTTCACCTAATTAGGGAGACCTGATAAGGAACATTGACTCTAGTCTACTTGCCTCTAGCCAGGCACCAGAAGGTCATGGTAGGGAACTCAAGGAAAGAGCATCTCCAGCAGTTACTTCATACATGTACACACACAAACCTCCAAACTTAAGGTATAGGTTTGATGGGAGCTGCAGTCCCACAAGATGGGAAAAGCCAAGTTCCAAGCACACCAAGTAAAAAGAATTTCTGATATGTTAAGATACTGTTTTCATTTAGGTAGTCTCTTTTAGTCTCCTTCCAGAGACACCAAAACTTCTCTTCCTCCTCCTATTGCTCCACTTTCCTCTGTCTCAGGAACACATTCCATGTCCTTCTCTGATGGCATCTTTCTTCACCCAAGTGTCTTCCATTTTTCTGTTTGCCGGCCACAAACCCCGATCTACTGCATGCACTGAATGCATAATTAATTTTACACAACTCCTCAAACTTCCTCTCTTCCACTTTAGAACCAGGTGCAATCCACATCCAATCACCAGGAAAACAATTTCATTCACAAACTACTATCTGTCAAATTTCCCTCTTCCTCCAATCCATAATTCTGATTAATAAAACATTTCATTAGAAAAAAAATAATACATTTCATCACATAGCTAGCAGCATATGAATAATGGCATATAAATTCAGTCTCCAACCTATCTCCTCCCTGCTCCAAAATTGAATCCATTAAAAAAATCATCAAAGATCCTCATTTTTTCTAACTCCCTTCCTCCCCCTCATCCATTCACATTCTGCTTGATGATAAATTATTCATTTAACCATTAATCCATCACACATGCTCACTTGCTGAGTCTTTTCACTCTGCCCACTCTCTCCACTCACCAGGCAGTACAGTCTCTCTCCACTCATCCCTGCTCCTCCATTGTTACTACATTTCACGTCACATCAGTTGGTTGTCTCCCCAATCACTGTTGTCACCACCAAAACATTCCAGTCTTTTCCCTTCTCCTGGCACTCCCAGCCCTAGTTAAATAAACATCCGCTTAAATAAATAAATAAATAAATAAGATAGACACCTTTCTTCAGCAGGCCAGTCTCCCTTTCTACTCTTTGTTGTTGTGTCTTTGGAGTTTATCATAGGAGGCAGGTAAATTGAAATTACAGCAGGATAATAGTGTCTTTGGCTGGGACTTATCATATGAAGTCATTTCCCTCTTCTGTTATTCTCCCAGTGGGAGATAGTTTGGAGAGCATTTCTTTTACGAAGGAAATCATTAATGGATTTTTTTGTGTTTGTAAAAGAACCATTTTCCAAACAGTCCACAACAGAAGATGAATGATGTCATGTGATAAATCCAAATCTTGTTGTAATTGCTATTACTTGCCTCCTGTGATAAACTTCTTTATCTCCCCTGTCTTGAGCTTAGTCTCTGTGGCCTGCTTTTCTTGGTATGACTTTGAGGCCCTTTCCGCACCTTACCTTTTTCCAGCGCTGGGTTGCTGGGATCGCGTAAGCAGCCTCCGGTGAGAGGCTCTCGCATCCCTGTTGCTTCAAGCTCCACACGAGCTGCCTGCTCACACGAGAGCCCTGCCTCTTCCTTCTGCGTTGCAGCAAGCCCAACCAGTGCGGCTCCGGAGGCTCCGCATGCCAGGCAAGTGCGTGTGGGGCCCAGGAGCAATGTGTGATCACTCACCATTTTCGGCTTCCAGCCGAAAATGAAAAGGTGCCGGCCCCTGGAGCATTGTGCGATTGTGAGTGCGTCTTGTGGATCGCTCCTCACAATCGCACAATGCTCCAGGCGCCCTTTCGCATGGCAAATGCCGTGTGGAAAGGGCTGAGAGTCTGCCTGGCCCAGATAGAACCAACCAGCACAGCAACAGCTGGTATACAAGCTAGGTCCAACTAACAAACACTGCTTCCAGTCTGTTTGCTTGCACTCTGCTTTGCTCGCCTCACACACAAGAAATAGCTGTGTTAGTCTGTTGCAGCATAAAAGAGGAAAAGAAGAGTGGGGAGAATGGAATCTTGTAGCACCTTCAAGACCTAATGATTTATTTTTGGCATATCCTGGAAGACTAAAATGCTCTGCAACTGTTTTTTGGGTATTGCTTTTCCTTTTCTTCATTTATTTTCTGTTCCCTCCTTGCCTGGCACCTACCCATGCTATCTAATATCTAATCAATCTCACATGTGCTGCTAGAGTCACTCCACACTCTTCTCCTCTCCTCCCTCTTGTGTGGCTATTGGAATTGACAAGGTTAGCAGGAGAGTTTTTTTCATTCTTCATCTTGAGAGGTTCCCTACCTTGGTGAGCACCAGCCTGCTGCCAGAGGAGCAAGTATAAGCTGTACTTGGGAAGCCAAGGTCCCCTGGAAAGTCTATGCAATTGTCTATGCAAGAACCAATTGACCTCACCAAGTTTTACAAATTACAGGTTTTGACAGGAACAAGGTTTGGTGGTAGTGGTGGTAGTGATGAGGAAAAACACAGCCGCATGGCAGGGAACTCTTACACAGCTAGAGATCTGAGAGCTTGCGTGCAGCCTGAAACACAAAGGCAAGGTCTGGAATGTCCAGCTGGGACCTGAACATCTGGCAACCCTACTGAAGCTCAACCTTTTCCCATCAAAATGTGATGCCTTAGCACCAGATACATCTGCTTCTGTCTTTGTATCTGCAGGTGGACATATTGTTGGCAGTCAATCCAGTGTTGAGAATTTGGATTTTTCTGTAGATTTCTAGGCAGCTCTCACACTGCATTAGAGACATTTTTAACCAGTTTTTCATGGAAATCATGGAACATGGAAATCAGAAGTTGGTCAGCAGTAAGCGTTAGGCAGATTCACCTAACACAGACAAAATGCCAACTCATAACCATAGGAGGTGGAATTATATTTGTGCACCCTCTCTCTTTTTTTCCTGTGGTCTCAAAAAGGGAAAATTTTAAAACTTTTGCTCAGAGTTTGCAGCTGCTGATGTCCTGTTATGTCCTAATGCAGGAGTGGGAATCCTTTCAGAGGTTGTTGGATTACAACTTCCAGTATTTTTGCCATTGGCTATACCAGCTAGGGTTGTTGGGATTTAAGGTCGAACAACATCCGGAAAACTGATTGCTCCCTTTCCTCATGATCTATGACTTCCACCTTTGAGAAGTGTGGTTTCTTCAGCCTGGGATATTAGATCAGTGTGATCCTTACTGAACCAAAATCTGATTAGCCAAACAAATGCTTTTTGTGGGGTGATTGCATTCACAAAGTAATATTTGAACAATAATGCAAATGCAAAAAGGAAATTGGAAACTAAGTTTTGGAAATATTCAGGGAGGGTCCATTTCTCCCCTGTTACTATCAAACTTGTGTCTAATAAATGACATTATACTGAATTCATTGTTTTCTGGTAAATGTGATTATGGGTTTAATTTTGTTCCCTTTATTCGATAATTGCTTGATACAAGCAATTATTTTGTGTAGAGGATGAACAACCACTGTCATTTTCACACAGAGAAATGCAGTTATCTCTATAGAGTGTCCAACTGTGCTGATTTTATCTGTCGCCAGGATAACCATAATAATCATTTAGTTTAGACCCAAATGCTGGCTGACAAGGTAATACTGAAGTTTTGGTTTGGCTATTTAGGGAGTATATTAAAGGATGTATGTTTATAGTGGCTGGGCATGAGCCAGCCAAAGTTGAGGCAGTTCCGAACTTACTGATTTCAGCATGAGAACAGCATGTGTCTTATTGCATTGAAATTGATGAGAGCTAAATTAACTTTATCTGGACCATGCTGCCTATTGATTTATTCAATGTACAGAGCAGATGGGCAAGAAGGATTACTTTTATTTATTTTAATGTTTGTCTTATTGCATTCAGTGTTAGGGATTCAAGTCTATCAACAAACTTAAACAACAAGTGTAACAGATGGGGATGAAAAATTCTTTCTGCTCAGAATTGTTGCATTGTTGAGTAGGTGTTTGTTTTCAGCACAGACATGGAAGCAGTTAATGTCAAGAAAATACACCTCAGATTATCAAATAAGGGTAAGGAACTGTGGTCCTTCAGATCTTGTTGGATTGCAGTGCCCATCATTCCTCGCCATTGTCTTCACTGGTTGAGACTGAATTGCTTGCACTCCAGCAACATCTAGAGGGCCAGAGTTCCCTACCCTGTTGTAAAAAATCTCTAAGACAAGTCATTAAATGAAAAACTTATGTTGCCTCCATTGCTCTTGGTTTTTTAATGTAGTTACTAACATCGATACTGATTCTATTTATGATGTGCATTTTTATTTTTGTTTTCATCTTTTCTAGGTGCCTTTGCATGCAAGATGGTGCCATTTGTCCAATCCACTGCAATAGTTACTGAGATCCTTACAATGACCTGCATTGCTCTAGAAAGGCACAATGGGATTGTCCACCCACTAAAAATGAAGTGGCAGTATACCAACAGAAGAGCATACACCATACTTGGTAAAGTCTTGGACTACTCTGTTGTTTCTCCATATAGCAAAGTGCTAGCTGTTTTGTCAATTTTGAAATGAAAACTTTAGAGCTATTTTCCTCAACCTGTAACCCACCTGTCACCTCAACCTGTCACCCACAACTCCCATAATCCACTATTCAGCTGGTGTGTTCTCTAGTTGAACCAAAATGATGATTATAGTAAAGTTTTAGATCTGATTTATCAACCTTAATAGTTGATAAGTGGAGTGCTTTAGATTTCTGTATTTTTAGCTCTAGAGTGAACATGTATGAACCAGTTTTGGCCTATTGTGATAGGACTCATAAAATCATAGAATTGAAAGAGACTCAGGGATGATCTGGTCCAGACACCTGCCAGTGCAAGAATCCACAGAAAATCTTTCCTGAAAGGTGGCCTCCAGCTTCTGTTTAAATATTTCCAACAAACTAGATTCTATTACCCTCCAAGGTAATTAATTCTGCTATCAAATAGCAATTAACACAAGAAAGAGTCCTTCCTAATATTTAATCAAAATCTCCTTTCTTACAATTTTAACCCAGTGTTTTGGATCCTTTTTAGACTTGGGTGGATTTCTCAAGATTTTTAATATAATTTTAGAACTGATCAGCAAAATTTTTAATGAGGAAATTGCTGTTTTGATTCTTTTTTTTCATTTTCAATTCATTTTTCATGGAAGTTACTGTGAAACAAATTTTAAGGAATGTAGGTGCTCCTACTTGAACTTTTTAAAATTCAAATTATAAGGCAAATCATCTACATCAATCTGGGCTATGCTAGGCAAATTTCCTAGTACATGACAAAGCCAAAGCAATAAGCCAAAGCTTGAATTACAAAGAGCCACTGTATAAGCAGTTGAAAGAACCAGCAACAATAGCAAGAGAACAGTTAAACAAAATGGAAAACAGGAATACCTATACTGCTCACCTCAAGGCCAAGATGGAGGCAGCCAACTGGTCTTCCCATAATGTTGGTGCCAGTATTGAGAAAGTTCTGATGTATTTCCCAGGAGGCTAAGCATCTAAAAGTGAATTGTGCCATGCAGTAATTAATCCAGTTGGCTGATAGACTCGTGAGAAAAAGACAGACTTTTAGAGGCATTTAGACAAGCCGCTCCCAAGCCATTTAGGACTTTAGCCCAGCCTGGTAGTAAGCTGGAAGCCAGTGTAATGCATACAACACTGGAATAATTCATTCTGCAAGTATGTTATCTGTCAAACACTCTGGATTAAATCCAATTGTTAGTTTCAACTAGAGTATATTTATTGATTCAATGGGAACTTGATAATAAAGGAAAGTAGTTTCACAGAAGTCTGGTCACCAGTTTTATAACAAGTATTAGACTTTTATTATACCTGGGTCTTCCAGAAAATTAGCTAAAATTTTGAAAGAGTACCTTCTAATCATTTCCTCATGTTTGTCATTATTTGCTTTTCTAACCAAGCTTAGGTAAATGACACTGTTTTAGATTTGTAGAAGCCCCCTGTCTCCTCTTTGTTCTTTTGCTTTTTCTTCCTTTTTCTTCCTTCTTCCAGAAGAAGAAGTTTTCTTTATCTGAAGTTCCTTGAACCAGCTACCTTTTTGTAGTCTCTCAAAGATGTGTTCGCTGTGGAAGTTAACTAGTTTCACTGATTCCCAGCATGTAACAGTGCCTTGTATGAGTGGCAGTGATCATGGTCCCATGGAAGAAAAAGAGAAGACAGCTGCTTTGGTGATGCATTAAAATATTTTGCTGATGGCTTTCATATGTTCAGAATAATTTGATGAGCACCAGTTTGCCCATCATGTGGCCTATTTTATATTCAGGCACTGTGTGGAATTTGCCATAAATTTCCCTTGTAATGGTAGATAGGGTAGGACTTCAGATACTGAATTGCTTAAACGGGTCCAGAGTTGGAGATGAATCATTTTTAATTCCTCAGTTAATTGGATGGGAGAGTACTCCCAAAGCCATATTAGTCTGTGTTTATTATTTGGGCTGGAGATGTAGGTTTTTATATTTAATCCATTAAAAAGCTCATTATTTTGAATTTTCTAACTGAGCTAGATGTATACCTCAACATTAGCCCCAATTCCAGCCATCTTCCATGTGCTTGCTAATATAGAAGAATTTTCTGCAATGTTTGTCAAATATCCCAGATGTTCCATATGGCCACAATACTAGTTAAAGCAAAAATGTTAGTAGGCTACTGTCAAATACAGATTTCATATATTGCTTTTCTTAAAAAACAACAAACATCCTTTCTTCATTTTCAGGCATA
Source organism: Iguana delicatissima (assembly GCA_948472985.1). Lineage (NCBI taxonomy): Eukaryota > Metazoa > Chordata > Lepidosauria > Squamata > Iguanidae > Iguana > Iguana delicatissima. Next base: position 249,595 of record CAOKZL010001485.1, on the reverse strand, counting down.
GTCTGGTTGCTGGCAGCTATTGTTGGGTCACCTATGTGGCACGTACAGCGGCTGGAGGTACATTCTGTTCTCTTGTGTTCTCAGCTTGTGTTCACAGCAGAGGTCAACTGTTATGCCTTTTATGGCTGCTGCTCAGAAGATGAATGTTACAAAATACAGAAAAATATAGAAGTGTTTACATGGTACTTACATAATAGCTTACACAGTGACCTTGGAAGTGAACAATATTGTACAAATTTAAGGGGGACCTGTGTCTGTTGAGCAACAATAGACTTCATACTGTTCCTATAATCAGCTCTCATGGCTGGAACAGAAAAGAGATGTTTATGAGATAGCTTGCTAGATTTATAATAATTGCTTGAAAATAATTTTCTGTTGGCCTGCCACACTGTTTCAGTCAAACACTTCTAAAATTTATCTCTGCTGTTTCTGAAAATTTTGCTGTGAGTCAAGGCTGGCCTTCACACATTAGGTGAAATGAAGCTGCCATCTCAGGTGGCAGATTACTGGAGATGGGGAGCAGTAGAAAAATGCTGGAAGACTGAACCATGTGCCCTTAATTTGCTGCCTTTGTATATCATTGATTTGTATCACTAGTATCAAAATTAAGAATCAATTGCAAGTCCACTGAGCTTCTGTTCATGGAACTGGGAGTGGTCACTGTTTTGAACTTTGCACCAAGCAGCAAAATGTCTTGGGCCAGACTTGTGGTGATTTGACACTGTTCCTTTTAAATTTACACTATCCTTTACCATAACTTTTATTGTTGTTTTACTGAGCTAGATGACTGTTTAAGAACTATTCAAGATGAATAAAAATCTGCTAAATACATTGCCACATTGTTAGGTACTCTGAGAGAGCCAGTGTGGTATAGTGGTTTTAGCACTGGACTATACCCCTGGAGACCAGAGTTCAGTTTCCCACTTAGCCATGGAAACCCATTGGGTGACCAGTGGGGTGTGTCAAACTCTCTCAGCTCTAGAAAACCCCATGGTAGGGTCACCTCAGAGTTGCCATAAGTCAGCAATGATGTGAAGACACACAACAACAATAGGTACTGTCCTGCAAAGGACAGCAAAACAACAGAAGATTTGTGAAAGAGGAAGAACCACTTTTTGGTCTACCGAAGATCATTGCAAATGGTAAACAGTGGATACACTTAGCATTTTTGTGGCATGCTAACTTGGAATCTAGTTACAAGGAAAAATGGTTTGCTAGGCTAAAGAGTCCAGCAGGAAAAGGCTAGTTCTCTGTACCCCAAGATGATCTGAGGCCTTGACCAAGCACTGCTAAATAGTAAGAGCTGGTGGACACTATGGATGAATAGCCATTTTTTTGTGATAACCTCCAAATTGTGGAATGGCCTCCTTACAAAGGTACATTTGGCACTAGCTTTGTTGACCTTGTGTTCTAAAATTGTGAGTGCTAGTTTAGAGAAAAGAGCTTTCTCTGCTGTTAACACAGTGTTTTACTACTATTCTTAATTTAATGTATGTTTTAAAGTGATGTTTCTTTGTTATTAGCTTTTTTATGTATTATGTATACTCCCATGAAAACTTCAGATTTGCAATGAAATTGAGTAAACTAACTATTCATCTAGTTCAGTAGCACTTGTTTCTGTATAACTAATGGTAACTTTAATATGATAAAAATAAATATCTTTGTTTTTGCACAAGCCGAGTGCATTTCAATGATTCTTGTACAGAAGAATTTCTTAGTGTGTTGCTTTTGTAACCAAATAACCTTTTCAAATTAATTTTTTTCCCTGAGTCTCTGTGATGACCTCAGGAGAACCATTCAGTTTCTACCCTGCCTTTCCGTTTTTCCTAACAGTGGAAATACAATATGATGACACGTGTTCCTATAAAGGTGCATGTTTCAATATACTAGCTAGTGTGTTTTTACATCTTCTATTGAGCTATTAACTTCACCAATTTCACTTGAAAGAACATGCTAAGTAATTTATTCAGCTACTTTGGTTTGGAAAAATACTGGCATATAGTAAAAACCTCTTGTCAGTTTCCAGTATTGTCATCCCATTAGTGCAAATAGTGCTGTGCCTGTACACAACATATGCAAGGGTGCAACAATTTCCAGTTGCACCAACCAACTGCATGCTGATTGGCCACAGGAAGCTCAGCTTGAGCAAGTGGGAAAAAGAACAATGGAACTCCAGTAGTACGGATTTCTGCTCTGCTGGCACTGTATAGCATTTAGGGTGTGTGTGATGCCCCCCTCTCAGGACTCAGACAGAATCCTTCCAAACAGCTCCAGCACAGAGACATGAAAGGGACAGTACTTACAGCAGCCAGTGTAAGTGGAAAAGGGAGCGTCTGAGTCTCAGTGTTTATATAGTCCGGACACATTAATAACGCAAACAGCTGGGAGTGGCTGTTAGCATATATAAACAGAGAAACAGATGGGAAGAAACCACTACAGACAACTGATCTTATCAGCGGAAGCAGTATGCCTCATGTTTGGATCCCTTGCTTGTGTTTCTGGAAACCTTGACCCTTGCTTTGTATATGGACTTTGCTACTAGACTATTGCTCTGAATTGACTATGGATTTGGACTGTAAAACAGCAACCAATAACTGGCTAACAAACTGTTATAAACTTTGCTTGTGGTGCTAATAAAAGACTTTAATTAGAGAGCTGTAAATTTTGGCTGGTTGCTGGCACAGGACTGTGTGACAGAGAACTTCTGAGACTGCTGCTTCTTTCTTATGGTAAGAGTCCCCAAGTAAAGAAGTTAATGTTTCAAATTTTCCCATTTCTTACCATGAGAACAGATGTGAATTGGGTGGTTAGGTCTAGATTTGTTACAAGGATATGCAGTCCATCAATGGAAGAGTGATGGAGCTAGATCAAGCAGGGTCGTGGTGTTCTTAAATGTTCACACTTTGGTTTGATAAGTCACATTTACTGCAAAAATGGCCAGTCCATCACCTAAAGTATCTTGTGTAGTAACACAAGACTGGAAGGTGCAGGCATACCTCAGTCAGGGTTCATATTCCTGCTTGACCATGAAAACCCACTGGGCAAGTTACACTATCTCAGCCTCAGAAGAAGGCAACGGCAAACTCCTGCTTACGCAATCTATTTCCACATTATTTCTGCCTCTAGTAAAGAAGTGGTGCCTGGGAACATGTCTACTTCATTAACCATAGTATGCTTGTACTTGCCGGAATGGATCAGTGGTCTTAGGTTATTAGTAGGCAGCCTGTGTAGACTCATCATAGCCTATAAGGCTTTGCATATTCCTCTCATTCACAGTCTATTGACAAAGGTTTATTTCTGTACTAAACAGGATCCCTTCTTGATCTGTTTCAGAATAAATATGACTTCCTTTATGAGAAAGAATATATTTGCTGCTTGGAAGAATGGGCCAGTCCAGTTCACCAGAAGATATATGCCACTTTCATTTTGGTCATTCTCTTCCTCCTTCCATTGATGCTGATGCTGTTGCTCTACAGTAAGATTGGTTATGAGCTCTGGATTAAGAAGAGAGTGGGAGATGCTTCTGTTCTGCAAGCCATTCATGGGAATGAGATGTCTAAGATATCACGGTTTGTGTTGTCAGTTTTTATCTATACAGAGTGCTTTATTGGATTATGTAAAAGAAACTTTTGTCTCTTTCAGCTTTCTGAATTCTTTGAGAGTGTCATTGAGCAAATATAGCTACACAGAGTATCACCTCCAACTGTCATGATTTGGCAGGCACAATCCAGCTTAATTACAGAAGCACATTTCTACCTATTGTGATTAAAAATTTGCCTCCCTTTTAAGACTTTCAAAATCTTTCGTCTGAGCTAGCTAGCTCACTCTGCTTCAGCTGGCCTAGAAGCTGTTTCATTCAGATGGTCAGAGAAGCAAAGTGTAGCAGTTTTGAAGCCAACGAAACTCTAGAGATGGTATAATTTTTTCCGAACATTTTACAGACACACACACACGCACACACACACGTTCTCTCTCCTTCTCCAACACTTTACCCACATGTCCTTAGCTTACTTCCATTGCTGCAAATTGATTTCAAAGGGAAGAAGTCATTTGCTCTTTGTTAACTTGGGGCGTGGGTGGGGAGGAGAGGAAAAACTGAAATCTTGCCCTTCACAGTAGGCTCAGGTAAAAGCAAGCAGCTGCAGCATCTTCTAGCTTGTCTGTTCTTCCTCATTAATAACCTTTGTCATCTTATCCACGCTCTGATGTTGCTTGGCCAGACATGTCCAAGGTTTTGTCCATGAAATGTTGAGAGTATGACAGTACATTATTCTGTGGACTAAGCCTATGGCAACAAACAACTGTGTATAATGGTACTTCACAGATCTTTCTTATTTAGAAGGAAAAGTGGCTAATGGGTGGGGATCAAAGAAGGAGTGGGAAATCAAGGTTCCAAATCATGTGGTGAGCAACTGTGGATACAGGAAGCTCTCACCTTTAGTCTGTGACCTGCCACAGAAATTTAAAGAGTTGGTGGTGGAGAGAACAGGGCAAGAGAACTCCCCTTTCTGTTATGTTTATTTGATTCAGAACAGATAATGCCTTAATTAGGTCTTGCACTGATGTAGCTGAGAGCCAATTTGGTGTAGTGATTTGAGTGCTGGACTAGACCAGAGTGCTAGGCCAGAGTTTGAATTGCTGTTCAGCCATGAAGACCCACTGTGTGGCCTTGGGCAGACCATACTCAGAATAGATCTTGCCAAGAAAACCCTGTGATAGGCTCACCTTATGGTTGCCATGAATCAGAAATAATTTGAAGGCACACAACAACAACTACATTGTTCCAGTTTTCAGGAAGTAATGTTACTTTTTGTAATTTTTCAAAAAGGAAACATGTTATTATAATATTTCAGGAACAGCCTCACTGTAAAAACGGACAGATTCTCCTTACAGAGTGAAGAAAAATTGTAGCATGTTTGTCTGATGGGATAAAAACTGGTTAAAAAACTCGCAGCGGAGATTTTAAGAATAAATGGAAGAATGGGAGCAGTGGGTTCCTTACAGATCTATATAGGACTGATGGTTTTTAAACTTCTTCTCAAACTGGCTAGAATTAGAAAAGTGGTGATGTTTGCTGATGCCACTCGAGTATTTAAGGTGGTAAGACCGGAAACAGAGTATGACAACCTCCAAAAAGGATCTCATTGAACTGGGAGAGTGGGCAGTAAGATGGCAAATTAGATTCAAAATAAACAAGTATGAAGCGATGCTTATATGAAAAATGCAGAACTTTGCCACATACTTGTTGTAAAAATGTGTTATAAAATTGTTGTGAGATTTTAAGCTTTCTCATATTGAATCAGGCCATTGTTCTATCTTATTTACAATTTCCTACTTAGAGCAGCAGCAGCCCTCCCTTCTTAGGGGATGGCATTTCCCTTGCTAAACTGGAACCTTCTGTCCATGGGGTATCTGCTTTGACCACAGGCTTCCCCCACCCACATCATCTGTGTTTCCCTCTCTGCCACACATTTGTGTAGAAATTCTCAGAACTGGCTTTCCCTCTCTTTCAGGAAGAAGAAACGAGCAATCATCGTGATGGTAACTGTTGTGGTGTTGTTTGCCATCTGTTGGGCTCCTTTTCATGTAATGCACATGATGATAGAGTACAGTGAGTAAACCTTTCTTCTGAAATTGTAGTGGTTAACCTTTTTTTTTAATTAAAATTCACACTTTTTACATACATATTTGCTCTTGACATATTCTGTTTTTTTTGATTATATAAAAATAACCTTATATTTCATTATCTCTATATTAACATTCTATATAAATACTATCAATACTTATAACGCTTAATTATACAATCCTCCATTTTATCTATGATTCATTTTTTCACCTGTAAAGGATCCTTTAATTTTGATCCTTTTTAGCTTTCCGTTGTCTTTCACTTCCTACATTCTTTTACTTGGTTGTTCTTTCTCTCTTATATCTGTTACCTCTATACCTAATGATACTGTTGACTGGCCTCTGATAATACATTTCTTCGCTTATATGTCATTTTCAGCTTCCTCTCTATCATATCTTGATCAATTTATTCTTTTTGGCAAATCTTTACCCAATTATTCGCTATATATCTCTTAACTTCCATCATCTCGTTGTCTTTTTCTCCCCTTCTTCCTCCTTTCATTGCTCATGATAGGCTTTCTAAAGAAACATACTCTTGTACTTTCATTAGCCATTCTTCCAATTCCGGTGTTATATTTCTTTTCCAATATTTAGTATATGTTATTCTGGCTGCTGTGATCATATAAAGCATCTTGTTTTTATGTTTGTAATATTCTTTGTTGACTTGATGCAACATATTCAATAGAAAGATCTCTGGTGTTAGTGGTATCCTTATTTGCAGAATCTCCATGATTATTTTACGAATCTTTTTCCAGTACTTTTTTGCTTTTTCACACTGCCACCACATATGATAAAAAGTACTGCATTCACTATCACACCTCCAACATTTCTTTTCTTTGGTGTTATAAATCTTACTCAGTTTCTCCGGGTCTAGATACCATAGTGGTTAACTTTTTGATCAAATTAAAATGCTCACTCCTTCGCTGAAGAATTTCTTCAGATATAAATAAATAAGGGACTTGGCTACTGCTCTATATGGAGATGTTGAAGAAATTTGTTTGGTTTGCAGGTTGATACAATCTGAACTGATTTTCTACTTTCTGTACTATTACATGAACCAGATCACAAGTACTTTTTTCTTAATTTTGAGATACATTTCTCCAAACCAAAATACAAAGCTTCAGGAAAACTGAACAAAATTGTGTGCAGGAGGAGAAAAGAGAAATATTAGAAGAAATGACTAGCAAAACTGTGTATATTAGGCAAGTGCAATGCAAAGAATTTGGGATTGGATAGAGATGAGAAATACTTGCTGAAACAAATGTTGAGGGCAGCTCAAGCACTGCATTCGAATCGAAAGATGAACAAAAATGGAAGGTGAATAGATGGCAGTATTATATTTCAGAATACATAGTGTTTATATTTGAAAGAAGGGTGAGATATATGGGTCAGTTGAAAGGAGGTTATTGGCAAAGGAAGTGGAACAAACTGATAGAAACAATTAAAGAAAGAGAGGGGTACAAACTTATAAAAGATACAATTAATATGATCCTCCACATCAAAGCAAAAGGGTTTTATATAAAAATTAACTTACTTTCCTGGGGTGGGGGGAGGGAGGGAAAGTTTATAGCAATAAGAATGTTAATAAATGTATATATAGTTATTGGGACAACTTATTAGTCACAGGTGATGTATTAATGGTTTTGTATTAATTGCTGGAATTTTTTTTGTATGTATATCAGTTTATTAATCACTCCAACAAAAAAAAATTAATAATAATAAAAATAAAAAGAGGGTGTATTAAGCAAGTGCATACTTAAATGCCTATGAATTTTTCATACATGTGAAAATGTGGATGAAAATCTGAATGAAATTCCCCTAGGCTTTTAAAAGGAAACTACTGTATTTGCAGAAACTGGAAATAATGAACTTGTGCTTGAGAAAAAAACTGTGTAAATAGACTCGTGTATATCTAACTGGACATCTCACATTAAATCTTTATATATAAAAAATATACTTTAAATCAGAACATTTTACCTTATGATAACATTCAGTTTTCCAGTACTAATTTGTAGTTTTTCTTCCTTCTCACTTCTGTATTAGATCAATAACTCCCTTCTAGTGTTATTATTTGAATTGCCTTTTGGATTTCTGTCCATTTCAGTCTTGAATTAGCGTAATATCTCAGTCAATGACAAAGTTTCATTAGGACAGTGCAGCTTAATTCAAGTCTGAATGGGATTTTTAGTAAGGGTGTCATCTCTTACCTTGAAAATGTGAATTATGTGCTTGCTCAAATTTTTACTCCTGCCATCAATTTTAGGAGAAAAGTACTTGGGCACTTTGTTGATGAACAAGCCTTGTGAATGGTGAGAGTGACTGTAGGGAAGATTTCTTCTTAGATGTTCTCAGACATAGTGTCATTCTTGGGTTCTAGTAAAATGTTCTCAGGATCTCTCTAGATGTGACGTATTTAGATTGCATTCCAACCATAAACTATATGCCAAAATTTCTGAATGATTTGGGAGAAACAAGGAGGGGGATTAGGACTAAATTTTTATGTGTGTTTCCAGTACTGTGGGGACTACTCATATCATTTCACAGGATGAAGAATGGAGAACAATAAAAATAATGACACGTGATGTTTCCCAACTCTCTTCTTTCTGTGCTCTTTTCTGAGCAAACTTAGCTAGATTATGACAGAACTAGTGGGACATATCTGGGAATATCTCAGTTCAGGCCTACCTTGAGATCATGTGTAGCTATTGGGTACATGAAATGTGTCTACAGAGATGTAGCAAAAAGAAGCTGGTTGAGCTAACTAAATAGTACCTGGTTTTAAATTGCTTTAATTGTGTTAAAACTGTCTTAAGTGTCAAATGATTTAGTATGATTTGCATCTTTCAACAAGATATTCTTATTAAATTGTTTTAAACTATTTGGATTGATTTTATTATATGCTATCCTGAGATCCTTGGATATAGATAAACACACACACACTCAGTCACTCTAGACTTTAGTCTGGAACCTATAGCTCCTTTAAAGTTCAGATTAGTGGACTCACTGTCTCATGACATGGGATCCAACAGCCACCACTGAGTGAATACAATTATTGCAGTGTTTTGATACTGCTTTTCAGTAAAAAATTATAAAAAAAACCCTCAATGTAGTTTAAAATGAATTTAGTAAAACCTATCATAATAAACCTAATTAACAAACTCCATAGAAAACATAGGGGTAACTGATAATGGGCAACTGATGTTAACAATCAGGAAAATAAGAAAATACCTGGATAAACAGGTAAATTTAGTCAAAATGTCCAGCACTGGGTGTCTTTCTTATCTCAATGGAGGTCCCATTTCCCAGTCCTCACTGCAATCAAACAGTCTTCATTAGGCCATGGTAAAGTAAACAGAGCTCCAGCCCCACTTTCAACATTGTAACTGGGCCTTAACAGCTTGAACATCACTCAGTGTCTAATGGATAATCAGTGCGTATCTTTCAGCTCATGCATATAGGAATTTCACATGTATGGTAAGAGACCCACTGCTAAAGTATGGTTCATTTGAAAGGGCTGATGAATCCAGATGGTCTTCTGATAACTTTTGGGGAAATTCCTGTTGTTGCAGCAAGTGATTTTGCTGAATCTCTGACTGACCATTGGAATGAGGAAATGACCAGGGCAATGGACACAATTTCTCCTCAGAGAGTAGCTCTAACTTAGCTCTGTAGTTTACTAGGGTTGCTGGTGGTGAGATAAGGGGGTGGTAGGTAGAACAACAGTGCAGAATGAGTCTAATCGCACACAGGCTGGAGTTTACAGGAAAGTCTACTGTGTGACAAGGCTGGTAGCAAAAGAAGAATTTTTCTTTCTCTGCCAGCATTGCATCTGCTCATACTTATTCAGCACAGCTGTTTTGAACTGCCAGAGCCGTATTAAATTCTGGCTAATGTGAGCAGAATGTAGCCAATGTGACAGATTGGTATGAAAAATTTGCATGACACTTTGCAGATAAAATAACTTAGATTCATTCTCATTGGATGCTGTAGTTGATGCAGTTCCAGTGGTTACAACTTTGGCTCCTGCAAATCGAGCAATAATTAATGCTTTTCCATTTGCCTGTAGCAAGGATGAGGGATATACGAGGTCACATGTGTGTGCTGGATGTGTGCTCTTCTTAGCCTATAAAAGCAGATGTGGAGAATGATCAATTGGGTAAGGGGAGTGGTGTATGTCTGTTTGCAAGGAAGGGTTATATCTAAATAAAAGTAAGAGAAATTTGTAAGACTGTTCTTTAAATAAAGCCTTATCTGACCCTACCATTTTGGCTAGTTATTAGCTAGTCTCCATTATTGGCAAGGTACTGGAGTGTGTAATGGCTTCTCAGTTCCAGGAGTTCTTGGAGTGAAATGGATTATCTAGATTAGTACATCTCAAGTTATTTGATGTGAGGGACTGATAATGATTTTTTTTTTCTTTAATGGAAATTTGCCAGGGTCCAGCTGCCAATCACTTGTGGACTGGCAGTGGTCCATGAACAACTACTTTGAGTAGTACTGATCTTGTTCCATTTCATTATGGCTTCAGACCTGGTTACTGGATGGATAGAACATTGGTCACCTGGGTAGATGACTTGTGCTGGGACCTAGGTGGAGGAGCGTGTTTCTGTTGGTTCTCTGGGATTTCTCAGCAGTTTTCAGTGTGCTTAACCATGTATTATTTTGGGAGGGGATTGGGGCACTGTTTTGTAGTGGCCTCGTTTCATCTTGCAGCAACAGATTCAGAAGGTAGTTTTGGGAGATCCCAGTTTGTCATCTTGGCCATTGGTCTATGGCATCCCTTTGAGCTTTGTCTTGTCTCCCATGTTATATGATGTTTGAGTGAAACTGGTGGGAAAGGTTGACTGAAGATTTTGGACTCATGCCACCATCCAATTTTTTCTTCTTTTTTGTATCTAAATCTGAGGAAGTTGTTTTAGATCTGAACGAGAGTCTGGTGTCAGTAGTAGACTGGACAAAGGTGAAAAAACTGAAGCTTAATCCAGGCAAGACAAACTACTTCTGGTTAGAGGAAGGGCAGATCCAAGCATAAGATTTACCCTGTGCTGATAGGGTTATGCTTCTCAGAAGAGGCAAGTTTGCAATTGAGTGTATATCCGGATTCAGCCCTAAACATGAATTTGAAGCCAGTGTTTCGCTACACATTTATAGCACTGTGATTGACTGCCACAGCTGCATCCTGTCCTTGGTTTTGTAGTTTGGTGAACCAATAGAGCTCTTTGGCTGAGAATTCTACATACCTCCACTTATTCTTTGAATCTTGTGATTCCATGGCAGTTAAAGTGGAATCATAGTGCTATAAATGTATAGTGCAAAAGGGCCCTCAAAGTACATTTGCACAGTTAAAGCTACACACCAGTTACCTCTGCTCTTGGAGATGTCTGATATGGCTACATGGCGCATCCCTTAGTTATATCTCATTTGGATTCTGTAACCCCCTCTATGTGGGGCTGCCTTTAAAGAGTGGTCAGGAACTGAAAATGGTTCAAATTGCTGTGGACAGACTGTTGACCAGGCCTGGGTATAGGGGACACATAATTCCCTTCTTGCAAAAGCTCCATTGCCTACTGGTTCATTTCCAGACACAATTTCATGTGTTTGTTATGACCTTAAAAGCCTGTACAATTTGGTTTAAGGTTGTCTGAAAGACTCTTTTCTCCCATATAAGAACAAATCCTGCCAAACTAATCTCATATATTTATATTTATATTATTTTGATCAGGTCACAACTTTGGTAGATGGTGGCAATGCTGCATTTGTCATTTATTTGGATTTTAGCAAAACATATGATAAAATCGCCCGTGATATTTTGATTACCAAATTGATTAAATGCAGAATAGTTGGAAATACCATCAGACAGATCCATAATTAGTTGGAAAATTGAGTTCAGAGAGCAGGTATGAAAGGCTATGCTTCAGACTGAAAGGAAGTGTCAAGCAGAGTGCTGCAGGGTTCTGTCCTGGGGCAAAGACTCTTCAATGTTTTTATATAGGACTTGGATGATGGGGTAGGGGGAATTTTTAATCAAGTTTGCAGTTGGTATAAAACTGGAAGGGATAGCTAACATACTGTAAGATGTGCACAGAATTCAAAAGGATTAATTAGGCTGAAACTATGAAATTTGACAAAGACAAATGCAAAATTCTACATTTAGGCCACAAAAACCAAGTGTACAGGTCTAGGTTGGGGAATACATGGCTTAGCAGTAGTACATGTGAAAGGGACCTTGAGATTATTGTTGATCATAAGTTGAACATGACTGAGCATGGTAATACTGCAGCATGGAAGGCAAATAATATTTTAGTCTGCATTAATAGAACCATGAGAGCCAGCATGGTAGAGTAATTTAAGCATGAGACCAGGGTTCAAATCCCTGCTCAGCCGTGGAAACCTACTGGGTGGCTTTGGGCAAGTCACACTATCTCATCCTCAAAGGAAGATGAAGGCAAACCCCTCTGAACTAGTCTTGCCAAGAAAACCATGTGATAGGTTTGCCTTAGGGCTGCCATAAGGTGGAAACAACTTGAAGGTACACAACAACAACAATAGAACAATAATTTCTAAGTTAATGGAAGTAATAATCCCATTATATTCTGTGCTAGTCAAGCTTCATCTGGAATTCCGCATTCAGTTCTGGGAGCCTCATTTTATGAAGGATATAGACAGATTGGAGCAGGTCCAGAGAAAGGCAATAAGGACGGTAAGAGATATGGAGAAAAACATATGGGGAAGGGTTGAGGGAGTTGGGCATGTTCAACCTGTGGAAGAGAAGACTGAGGGTTGATATAATTGCATTGCTTGAATACTCTAAAGGCTGTCATACAGAGGATGATGTAGTTATGTTCTCTGCTGTCTCAGAGGGTAGGATCAGGTTGAATGGTTTGAAGTTACAGGAGAGTAGAGGCTGGTGAACTACCTGCTGAGGATGCTTTAGCTGGAGATCCTGTATTGAGTAGGAGGTTGGACCTGATGGCTCATGAGGCCTTTTCTAGCTCCTTGACTCTGTGTACTTGGGGTGCATTATGCGATGACATAAGTCATTAGAAAAAATGATAATCCTTGCCAAAGTAGAGTACAGAAGGCAAAGAGAAGACCACATTATCAGATTGATTGCTACAGTAAGGAAAGCTACAGACTGAGTTTACAAGTCCTGTTGATGACCATGTTGTTATGCGTGATGGCACATAACAACAACAAAGAAACATGACATGTAGGCCATAAATGTGACATGGCTCTCTACATCACTCTTTTTCTTATGGTCTATGTAAAGATATAGAGGGGGAGGAAAAATAGCCAGCTGCATGCCTAGAAGTGGGGAAGAGTCTTTCAGACACTGCTGGCAAGTGTGGTGTCAGCTCTCTGACAGAAATGATTGTGGTGACTGAACGCTCAAAATGGTGTCGCTTTTAGGTTGTCAAAGAAACTTTATATAAACAGTATTTCAATGTAGGATTGACTAATTGTAATATCTCACCTTGAAATTGTGATACCTCACCTGTCACTCCTTCATATAAAGCAGACTCAAATGCTGGTAAGACTCCAAGGACAGCAGACCTTCAATTTATTGTTTAACAACCAGTAAGAGTATCATGGAGGAGGTCTGGCAGACAAAAATCTCAGGCTGTTAAATACACTACAGCTCTGAAAAAAGGAGATCAGCTTTAGAGAGATATTATACCACATCTCTCTTTCATAAAGTGCAAAATGAAACAAGTCCATATAATTATTACATAACATCTCAAAAATTACTATATTTCTCATGTATACCCATAAAAATATAAATCTTACAAATCTTTAAAAAATACTACTATTATTACCAGGAGGCCAGAGGTCACCAGTACTTGACTTACCATTGAAGATGGTCTTTGCTACCATCTTCTTACAAGGAACATATCTTTCTGGTAGGTAAACAGAGCTGCCTCGAGATGTTAGACATACAGAATGTCTCTCTACAGCTGGAGGTATATCAGTCTTATAAATGTATCATGATCACACTGACCTTCCCATATTACTTCAGAGAGCACCAGAAGACTCACAAGGTAGACCACTGCATTCAGACCTGTGCAGCTTTTTTGTGCTTGCCTCATGCTTTTAAATGACACCTATTACAATGACACACTTGGATTTTTCAAATCCTCACTTGATATGAATGCAGTTACTTACATTTTGCTAAACCTTTCCTAACAATCCTTACACTTCTTCCATACTAAATCTCCTCCTTGTAAAGGCTGAAGGGACTTTGCAGTTTGATTGCAGAAGTATTTTTGGGCTTTCTGAAGGTCCTGCTACACATCAATATGAAACTTTGGAGTTGTAGATTTGTTGTTGGAAGTTGTCTTCTTAATGTCCTGCCCTTTAGCATTTGTGCAAGCAAATATGTGGCATCCCAGCAACTGCTGAACTGATATTCCATAATAACCAAGCACAGATCCAGATGTTATCTTCCACCTTCTTTATATGTTAACTTTTAGACTGAATACAACAAAGTACAAAATCTGCTAAAGAATGATACCTTTATAGGCCAATGGAAATGCATAAAATACATCATGCAAGATTTTGAAGCTCCACAGGCTTCTTCATCAGAGCAAAAGATGTTAAAACAGGAGAAAAAAAAAGTGATGATGTTAGAATCACAGGCCTACGCTTTATATCGGATACTGTTTCTGTTGTAGTTCAGTTGGCTCAACAGGATCTCAGTGGAGGCAGAAGCCACTCCCCTTCTTGGCCGTGTGGGGACTGAGACAAAGGCCATTTCCACACTATGACGCTCTTCTGCATCGTCTTGCTGCAGTCACAGGTCCAGAAGGGAGCACATCAGCAACATTCCCCTCTGCACCCACTTGGTCCATGCGGAAGAGAATGCAATGGTGCTACGTCTTCCTTCTGCAGCGCAGCTGGGCTTTTTCCATTGCTGCACTATGGAAGGAAGCATCGCCAGTGCACTTCTGCATGGCCAGAAGTGACGGGAGCACTGCGTGATTGCCGACACGGAACAGATTTTTTCCGTTTTGCAAAAACTGCGCAAGCATGATGCTCTGTGACAGGATGGCAGTGGGACAGCAATGACATCGTGCAGAAGCACAACCTGCTGACTGCTGCCATCCTGTGGCAGAAACGAGACAGTGATGTCGTGCGGGAAGGGCCAAAGACTACAGACTAAATTGCTCATTCTACCATTCCATTAGATAGGGAAATCTAGCTGCATGAAGATATAATCGACAGGCATATCCCTAACCTTTCCAGTTCTCATCCAAATTACTTTGCAAAAGAAGCAGAGGTGTTGCCTGGAAGGAGTCCATATCTTCAGTTAAAACAAACTCTCAACTGCAACAAAGAAAATTTCACACCAGGTTCTGATACCATGAAATGCCTTACTGGGACAGTTGCACATAATAAGCACTCCTATGTTGACAAGATGCCAAAGACAAACAGAGCTCAGATGTATTTTTTAACAACCAGTGAGAGCATCATGAAAGAGGCCTGGCAAACACAGGCACCTTAGGCTATTAAATATTCTATGGCTGTAGTAAAAAGAGATCGGCTTTCATGAGAGATTTCACCACAGACATCTTTAATGACATATGAAAAACAATTCAAAACTTGAGCAACCAGTGGCTAACCATCATTCTTGTAAGTTCTACTGCCAATGTGAAAATTCCCACATAACTCAGCAAGTACCGAGTATATGCATGTTAACTATTTAATCTTGTGTGTCTCTAGACTGCAGGAAGACCTAATAAATTTAATAGTCCCTATGACTGTGTAGGTTGTATAGGATCCTGGCTTAAATAAGGAGACCACTGAGCCCAAGTTTATGTCATCTTCCTCCTCTTCCTCTTCAATATACCTGCCACTATGATGAGCAGAGCTGGGCAGAAATAGGGCTGCTTTTTGCTGGGATTCCACTGTGATGTCCTCTTTACTGGAGGTAGCTATCTAATACCAAAGAGAAAGGCCTCTTTCCTCCATAATCACAGTAGTATACCCAAATACAGCCATCTCTTTTTCTCCTACAGGTTGATGCTGGGGTGGATTAGAGACACCGTTGAAGTGGAGGCTAAATCAGGAAAATTGCAGCTCATAGATATAGCACTTGCTTTCCATGAAAAAGGCCCCAGGTTTGTGGTGTCTCTAGTTTCAGTAGCAAAGGATAGGGAGTAGCAGATAATTAGCAGAGGGTAAGAATGAACTCAGTAAGATATTGTGAGGAGCTGCTGCCAGTCAGAGTGGATGAGATTGGACGTACACAGGCAAATGATCTCACCTATTGCAAGCTGATATTAGACAGAGATGCAGGGCAGGAATTATATTTCATGTTGCTGTATACTTGTATTTAGTGAAAGCTAGGCCAACAGAGTACAGTCTATATGGCTTGAGACCAGGTTACATCAAGGCATGCCTTTTCCTGTGTGAACCTGCCTAGCTGTTAGGGTGTCCCCTTGGTCCCTATTTAGGGCTTGCCTCTTGCTCATTTGATATAAACAATGACATGTGCTAGGCCCTTCCAGTCATGGCACCCAGATACTAGGCCATTTTCTCATGGTGAAGATAATTTAATTCACCAGTGCTTTTAAAAACAGAGTAACACATTTTATCTGGCTTTGATATTTTTTAAAAGCCTGATTTTTATGCTTTTTAACATTTAATATTTTGTTTGCATTGTTTCATTTTGAGCTATGAACTGTCCTAGACAGCTATCATGTGGTGAAGGAGCTGAAATAAATTAACTGGATAACTAGAATGGTGGTTATGTTCATCCTGTATCTCAGTTGTGGGGATGGTCCAGTTCATGCATCATCATCATCATCATCATCATCATCATCATCATCATCATCATCATCTCCTCCTCCTCCACCACCACCACCACCACCACCACCACTCATTTGGCCTACGGTTGTGTATGGGCATCATGACAGGAGAAAGGCAGGATGTAAATTTAATCAGTTAATAAATATGTAGCATTGAGTGGTTAGTAAGTTTTCTAAATATGTGTTTTTGTTTCTTTAACAAGATCGATAGAAATCTGATTCTATCTGAATAAAATTAGCAGTTATTATTGTTGAGCTTTTCTCCTTTTAATGGATAATTGAAATAGATGACTTACAGATTCTGAAGAAATGCCCACATACTTGGTATGTGGATGAATAATGCTTACATTTGTCAAGGTAGTATTTAACACATATTTTCCTGTCTTTAGGTAGTCTTGAAAGCATGTACGATGATGTCACCATTAAGATGATCTTTGGTATCAGTCAGGTAATAGGATTTTCCAATTCCATTTGCAACCCCATCGTGTATGCCTTTATGAATGAGAACTTCAAGAAAAACTTCCTCTCTGCAATTTGTTTTTGCATTACAAAAGAAGACCTGTCCCCATCCAGACAGCGTGGAAATGTGGGTATTACAATGACACAACACAAAGAAGGTGCCTGTAGGAAAGAGCCAGTCTCAGAGGAGAACAGAAGAGAAGCATTCAGTGAAGGGAACATTGAAGTAAAATTCTGTGAGCAGCACTTTGCCAAAAGGAACTCCAGGAGGCATCTTGGATTTTTAACATCTGAATTCTCTGGTCATGCTTCACTGGGATGCTAATGTAATGGAGACTTTGTTGGACACTTGTGTTCTAAGATATGAGAATGGTTATACCTTAAACAAGGTTTGATCTGTTCAGAAGCCTTGTTTAAGTACTGTAATAGGCCTCCTGCCTTTGTTTAATCACACAACAGGGCATTCTATTTGCTCCATTTCAGAGTGGTGCCAGTTTTCAGCTCAGACTACTGATTTCAGAATCAGTGAGTTGGAGAGTATAGCCTCAAGAGCTGTATTTCAATGTGGGCACCCATAGTAACAGGTGGAGTTTTACTATTATCAAGATGCCCTGTTCTTTCATCTTTTTTTTTTTTGCTTAGCACAATAAGGGTGTTGATTTCTATTGCTAGCTAATGCAACATGAAATAGGTGTTCATTTCAGCATGTTCTTTGTTTGTATTTGAAAAGCTTGCTGAGGCCCCACAGAGGATGACATCTTTTTCTCTTCCCTGTGCTCTTCCAGGATAAGAACAAGATTCTGCCAGGCAAATTGTTTTTCGCTCCGTTAACTTTGAATATGCTTAAAGGTCTGGTTTGTTAATGGGTAGACAATGACATTTCCTGAGTACTTGTGGCACATATTAAGAATGGAGCACTGTAAATTATGTTAAACTAGTTCAAATTTTACCTAAAGTCTAGTTCTTCAGTTCCATAATCTTTGCTGGTACTGCTTTCATGGTGTGTTCTGTAACTCTTGACCTCATATTGCTGCTCTTTTTGAGTTTGTTTCTCCAAGGTCTCTTAAACCCTAGTGAAAGATTTATTAAAACTGTGCATGCAACTTTGCTAAAATAATTTTTGTTTTGTTTTCTGTAATATATACTATTCTCTTTAATTGGCTCAGAAGAAATACAGATATTACAACAGAATAACTTAAGCACTTAAAACTTATTGCTGTCAAGCAATATGCAGTACTAACATTTTAAATGAAGATGTGATGATTAATGCAATGCAAATATTAGATAAAGTGGTCACTAATACAAGTGGTTTATTTATTTATTTGCCAGAACTATTCTTTCTTCTGTCTTAAGAATAACAAGGTTCACAAAACACTCCTACTGCCCTCTACAACAGTCAGAGAGGGGAATTAGTAGAAAAGGGTTAACACACACTGTTAATTATCAATATCCTAAAAAAAAAATCTAATTCAAATATGTTTATGTTGAAAGGGAAACATCTTTAACAATTAAATAAATTTTAAAATGTTGCTTAGATTTTGTTGCATTATTAAACAAAAACCTTAGCAAAATGAAAGTATTGGCTCTTTTGAGCCATAAGATTGTGGTTTAACCAATTGCTCTGACAACCCTTGAGGGATCATTATATGAGGTACCCATAGTAGTGTTATTTGGACACATAATAAACATACTGGATGTTTACCCTGTGTAGCAGAGATGGACAAAGTGTTGCTGTAGGCCACAAGATAACTCTCCCGACTGCATTTTCTCTGGCCGAATAAAAAGATGGGTTGCCTCTTCTGAAAGTCTCCAGGAACCCCAATTTACATATTTTTATTGTGAATGCCAGATTAATAGTAGACCCTTCTATTGTTTCTCAGTTGCTACAATTAATTATTGTCATTTGATAGGTTTTGAGATGCTTTGTGTACAATTATGTAGGAAAGCAACACAAAGTGAGTAGTCTTGAGGTTATCCAAATTCATAATGTTGCTAGATATTAAGCGCTATATATATATATATATATATATATGGGTGTTTAATAATCACAGATGTTGATGGACATCATGTCCACACTCCACCATAGAGGGATGGTAGAACAGAGGTATTAACATAAACTAATTAGGTCTCATCATCATTGTACAAGAAGACCCATGTTGCACCTTTGCCAACCTCGGCTTCAGTAGCTTTGCTCAGCCACTACCCTCATCACTCCCAATCAGCCTGGTCATTTGCAGGGTATAATGGAGGCTTATAGTCCAACACAGATTGAAGGCACCAGTGTGGTAAAGGATGTGTTTATATATCTGCTGCTAAAGAGGCTTGGAAGGGTGGCTATAATGCTTTTGAATAAAGAGGCAACAATTACTCAGATCTCATTGGGACTTCAGTGCCAATTGGAACTCAAGGATGCCCTGTAAGGTAAAGAGTGGAGAAAATCTCAAGTGATTCCAGAAGCAGTCAATAGCCTTACTAAGCAGGGGTGAGTATCTAGGCCTCTATATTGAGAAAAAGACAGGATATAAAATGAAATAAAATAGGGACATTTCCAGAGGACTGACACACAGATTGCCAAAAACTGGATGAAGAACACCTGAAGTGGCCAGAAGACTACTTCTAATTGAGAAATAGGGGGTTGCAAAAATATTTTGACTATACAATGTGGTGTAGTGGTTTGAAGGTTGCACTAGGACTCAAAGACCAGGGTTCAAACACCTGCTCAGTCAGAGAAATTCATTGAGTGACCGTAGGCAAGTCAAACTCTCTCAGCCTCAAGAAAAAGGCAATGGCATATCCACTCTCAAGAAATCTTGGCAAGAAGACCCCATTACATGTGTGCCCTAGGGTTGCCATCAGTTGAAAGTTACTTGAAGGCACACAACAACAACATACAATGTTGAATAAAATTAAACTAAAACCTAGGCTAGCAGTTTAGAACTAAACAAGAGAGAGAATAAAGCCTGATAGAAAAATAAGAAAAGACAATATTCAAGGTCAAATAGATCATTCTCTCCCAAGGACACATCACTCACTTGTGGCATCCTCCCCCCAGATCTAAAGTGGGTCTCTCAGCTCAGAGCCCTTCCTTTTTTTTTTTTTTTCATTTTGGGCTCACTAGAACTTTCACCCATACATTCACAGTGAGCCTTAATCTCTCTGCACTCAATATCTTCCTAATCCTGTTTTCAAGACAACTGGCTTTATTAGGCTGCAAGGCTTCAATATGTGGACAAAGGACATGGAAATGCCCAATGTTTGTGAAAACATTGTAGTAGTAGATACTACTTTAGTCTGATAGTACTTTAGTATGGTTCTCAGATAGTACTTTAGTATGGTTCTTAGCATTTTATGTCCTATTAAAAGTAGGACGAAAGCCAGCATAGTGTAGTGGTTTGAACATCGCAGCACGACCCCGGCAACCAGCGTCTGATTCCTCACTCAGCCTTGGAAACCCACTGGTGCATCACATGCTTTAAGCCGCAGAAAACCTTGCGATAGATTTGCTTTAGGGCTGCCATAAGTTGGAAATGACTTGGAAAAAAAGTAGGATATCATTGTTGCTTTCAGAGCTTAGATGGTGATTATGCCTCCAAGGCTTCTTGGACTTGTAATCCAAAAAAGTAACTTTCCCAAGTTCTGATTGCTTTGCTGCCTGGGCCAGTTGGCCAAGAGCTCTCTGCTATTTCTGACTATAGAAGAATGTCCCAGAAAACAGCAGGCAGGGTGACATAACTCTGAGCATGGGGGAAATATTGCTCATTAATCTTTTCCCTTAATCTTTTTTTTTTTTGCGCTTAAAGCTACTGTTTAAACATTTATAATGAATTTCTAACAAAGTGACATTATCCCTTGCCAGTTCCTACAAAATGTGCTGTCACTTTCCTCTCTCTTCTCTGAAATTATGGTCATCTTTTTAATCCTTGATAGGGTTTACAGTGTTACTCTTTTGTTCAAATGAGAGCCATGAAGATTCATTCCATCTTCAAATCCTGTCAATTTATACTGTGAATAAATTAAAAGTGAAAAATCAAAGGCTTGTTTTAGGTGGTCTATAATTATGCCTCCTTCCTTTTAAAAAGTGTTGGGAAATGAATAGGGGTGGAATGTAAGCATCTCAAGAAGAATAGTCATGCTCAGTCAGATCAAAGGCTTATCTATGCCTACTTCTGTTCATGTGGTAAATGGAACTGAAGTGGCAGCTAGCAGCTTCTGGGCCACATAAATTTTCATTGCCATTTTTATGGCTTGTGTGACCATGGGGCATCCCTCACTTCATTTATTTAATTTCTTTGAAAATTTATTCAATCTCTTCTAAAAGTGGAAAACACTGATTGATAAAGTGGAAAACATTGATTGATAGAAAAGAAAGAGGAGGATGCAGCGTACCAGATATGAAATTATATTTTATCGCCAATGGAATGACATGGCTGAAAGACTGGATCGAGTTAGGAAATGAGAGATTGTTAAAACTAGAGGGGGCAGAGCTGCGTTTTGGATGGCATGCCTATCTCTGGTACAACAAGTCAAAGATAGATAAAGATTTTCTAAATCACTATATTAGAAGGCTGCTGTACGGGATTTGGAAGATTTGGAAAACGAAGATTTACACAAGAATACCGCTACGGGTATCTCCCCAGGAGGCGCTAATGGGGAGGTCGAAGGAATCAATAACCAGATGGCTAACGTATAGGGATGTGATCGTAAGAGACCCTGATGGTGAACAAAGAATAAAAACAAGAGAGGAACTGTTAAAGGAAGGAAGAAACTGTCAGTGGTTCTTACATCTGCAATTAAAAGATAGATTCAAAATGGACCAGAAACTAGAAGAGATAGAAATAAACCCTCAGTTAAACGACTGGGGAAAAAATAATATTTGAAAAAAAAGAGCACTTAACAGCTCAATTCTATAAATTTATATTGGACAGAGAAACTGAAACAGAGACAATAAAAGAAACAATGGTAACATGGGCCCAAAATATCGGACATGAAATAGATTTGGAATATTGGGAAAAAAGTTGGATTAATACTCAGAAGTTTACCTTGGCACAAAATCTGAAAGAAAACTATTTAAAAATGTTACACAGATGGTATCTGGACCCTGTAAAGTTAGGTAATATGTACAAATTGGAAAATAAGAACTATTGGAAATGCTTAAAAGAAAATGGGACTTTTTACCATATGTGGTGGAAATGTAACAGAGTAAAAGGTTACTGGAAAAAGGTGCATAGAATAATGAAGGATGTATTACAAATAGATATCCTGTTAACCCCTGAAATATTTTTGTTAAATATGCTGCATCAGATCGATAAAAAATATAAGAAATATGAAGAAATAATATTGTATATGATCTCTGCAGCTAGAATTGAATATGCAAAACATTGGAAGAGACAGGAAATACCAACATTGGATGAGTGGTTTCAGAGAGTTATGGATTATATTATGTTGGTGGATCTTACACATAGAATGAAGGATCAAAAATATGAGAAGAAAGAATGTAACTTGAGTTCTTTAAAAAAATCAATAGAAGAGAACTGGAATAGGTTAAGCATAAGAGAGGAAGGAAAATTGTAAGGAATAGTATAATAAATAATGAGGTGTGTCATCATAGATATAATAGTTGAGAATGAGGATCACTAAGAAATAACTAGAAAGAAAATGAGGTTCAAACAAGGGAAGGGTGGAAGTTTGGTTTTTTTTTTTAATATGGGAAAACTGTATTAACCTGTTGATTTGTAGATCAATTTTTGTTCTTTTTTTTAATAAAAATATTTTAAAAAAAAATTTATTCAATCTCTTCTAGCGGGCCTTGCTCAAAGCTAGAAGTATTGTTAACTGCCATCAAGTTGACTTTGACATATCAATCCTATGGATGAGAGACCACCGTGTTACCCTATCCTCAACCACCCTACTCAGATCTTGGAGATTCAGGGATGTGTCTATCTTGATTAAGTCCATCCATCTGTAATGTGGTCTTCCTCTTTTCCCACTGCCTTCTACTTTACTCAGCTTTATTGTCTTTTCTAAGGAGTCATGTCTTCTTATGATATGGCCAAAGTACAACATCCTCAGCGCTGTCATTCAGGTTTCTAGGAAGGGTTCAGGCTTGATTTACTCTACGACCCATTCTTTTGTGTTTTTAGCAGTTCATGGTATTCATAGAACTCTTCTTCAAAACCACATTTTGAATGAGTTGATTTTCCTCCTATTAGCTTTCCTCACTGTCCAGCTTTCATTGTCATGGGCTTCCAGGGCCTAGACTCAGAGTTTGAGGCAGCTGAACCTACTCTTAACCCTGACACACAGACTGCTGCAGCAGAACCTGCAGAGCAGACAGTACCACAACCTGCCTCGGGGATAGAAGTGTCAGCCCCAGCAGGGAGCCCTGCTCACTCTGACACAAAGAACAATCTAGCCGTACCTACCTTCACCCAGCATAGACACCAAAAGGATCTCCTGTGTCACTCCCTGCAAATTTATGACAAGCACCAATTAATCAAGCACCAGCTGCGCTGACCCTGGAGCCTACAAGAACTGAGCCTTTCCCCTCTAGCCTTTGTCAGCAATCAACTGACCATTTTTTCTGTGCATGCTTTTGTTTGCTTTCCTTGCCTGTGTTTCTGCCTTTGACTAGTGTTTGTTTTTGCCTGCCTCTGATTTATGGACATTGTTGGGACCTTTATTGCTTTGCATTTGCAATGCTGTCTCCTTTCTTCAATAAACTGACCACTTAAGTTACTGTTGAGTTTCTGACCTGTGTTTGTTATCAGCTTCTCCTGGCTGCCAACCTAGACCAAGCTTGGACAGATTGATTGCCTTATCATCAACCACAGCTAGTCAGAATGGAGGAGCTGAAGCAAGAGAATCAAGCTTTAAAGGCACAGATCACCCAGCTAATAGCTGCTTGTTTTGCGCACCTCCAACTTAATCAACTACAGGCAGCCCAGCTATCTCCCCATCAAAAGGTTCTTGTGGCTATTGCAGAGCAGTATTCTGGAGACCCTGCCCAGTTGGAAGCTGTATATTCAGGTGAGAGGGGAAAACTTTCCTAATGAGGCTACTCAGGTGGCCTTTATGATTAGCTTGTTGACTGGCATGGCTGCTAAATGAGCTACTCCCTTGCTGCGTCAGAACAGTCCTGTGCTGAACAGTGTGGAAGCTTTCCTCCAGGCATTCAGAGCTGTTTTGGGGGAATCCAGTGCAAACAGAGACTATCAGCAGGCAAATTTGCCAGTTGAAGCAAGGGAAAGGATCTGTACATACGTACACGACATCCTTTTGGCTCCTGGCTCAGGATTTGGCTTATAATGCCTCTGCTCTTCAGGACCAGTGCAAGGCGGGTCTGGTTCCTGAGATCTTAGATGAATTGGCCCTCAGCCCTCTCCTTGTTCTTTGCAACTGCCTGTTGAACAAGCCTTTTGCATAGATGGTTGCTTGAGGTCCCACAGACAAGCCCATAGAGCTGCAATCTCACAGGCCCCTGGGCCCTACGGGGCCCCTGCCCCAGCAACCATGGGAGCACCTACTGCCTGTGCTCCAGTTGTCACACGGTCCCTTTCTGCCAGCCTTGTCCTGCCTGAGGAACCAATGCAGCTGGGGGGTGCACACCCTCACCTCACTTCAGCTAAGAAGGAGAGCAGGAGACAGGCTAGCCTATGTTTGTATTGTGGGCTGGGAGGCCATTTTGCTAGAAACTGCCTCTCTAAGAAGCAAGGCCCTTCCCAATCTGGGAGAGCCAGTTACCAAGGCTCCACCACCACCTACAGAGCCCAAGCGAGATCCATTGCTGGTAGCAGCAACAATTTGGGTTGCTGAGGCTCAGCCAACACTGGTGGCTGCCATGATTGATTCCAGGGCTTCTAATAACTTTATGGACTTAGGCTTTGCCACCCAGCACCACACATCCTTGTGTCTGCTATCCGCACTGCGGCCCATCGAGACTATTGATGGACGGCTCCTGAGTTCCGGGCCCATGACACATCGGACTCCTGAATTAACTTTGGAGAGCCAAGGCCATGTTGAACGAACACAGTTTTTCCTGGCAGCGGCTCCACACTTCTTTGTGGTCTTGGGGATGCCATGGTTGCCCAGACATGACCCCCACATCTTGTGGTTCCGGTGCAAGGTACTGTTTGCTTTGGAATAGTGCCAAGACACTGTTGGCCAGAGCAGGTGCATGCCGCCCCGGAGGCAGAAGGTACTGAGACCTCTGTGGTACTACCTGCCAAGTATCAGGACTTTGCGGATGTGTTTGATAAGAAGGAGGTGGATTGTCTGCCCCCACATCATGTATATGACTGTGCCATAGACCTGGTATCTGGGGCTCCAATTCCTGCTGGCCGCCTCTACTCCTTGGTGGAGCCAGAATTAGCTGCCTTACAGGACTTCTTAGAGAAGTACCTCCTCTGGGACTTTATTAGACCTTCCACATCTCCAGCAGGAGCACCCATTTTGTTTGTTTGCAAGATATGTGGAGAACTTTGTCTCTGCAATGACTACCACACCCTGAACCACATTACCGTTCAGAACTGTTATCCCTTGCCCTGAACTGTTGGAACAGTTGTGGCATGCCAAAGTTTTCACAAAACTGAACCTTCAGGGGCTTACAACCTGGTTTGCATCTGTGCTGGGGATGAATAGAAAACTGCATCCCAAACCCGGTATGGCCATTATGAATGCACGGTCATGCCCTTTGACCTTTGAAATGCCCCTGCGGTCTTCCAGCATTTTGTAAATGGTGCGTTTTGGGACTATTTGGATCGGTTTGTGATCAATTACATGGATGATTTCTTGATTTATTCCCTGAATCAGGCCTCTCATGATGCTCATGTCCGCGTGGTCTGCCAGTGCCTCAGGGAACACCAGTTGTATGCTGTTGGAGAAGTGTACTTTTGCCCTCCTGGCCATATACTTTCTGGGATACTGTATTTCCCACAAAGCTGTGGAGATGGACTCTGCCAAAGTAGAAGCTGTGGCCTCCTGGCAACCACCCAGCAATCGGAAGGAGGTGCCATGTTTTCTGGGGTTCGCCAACTTCTACAGGAGGTGTATCTCCAACTTTGCCTCTTTGGCAGCTCCCATTACCAACCTATTGTGAGGGAAGGCTCCCTATGGTGGATTCCAGCTGCCCAGCAGGCCTTTCAGGACTTAAAGGCCCTATTTACAACACAACTTATCCTCCAGCATCCTGACCCCAGAACTCCATTTGTAGTGGAAACCAATGCCTTGGATGTTGCCATTGGAGCTATGTTCCTGCAACCTGCCATTTTAGGACCTCATCTATTGCTGTGCACTTACTATTCTCATCAGCTGTCACCAGCAGAGTGCAATTATACCATCTGGGAAAAAGAACTCCTGGCTATTAAAGTGGCATTTGAACATTGGCACCACTTACTAGATGGAGCAACCCATCCTGTGCAGGTGCACACCAATCACACAACCTGGAGTGCCTCCAGACAGTATGAAAACTCACACAGAGACAGATGCACTGGTCACAGTTCTTTGCCAGGCTTAATTTCCACCTGCAATACATGTCCCGTGCCCAGAACCAGCAAGCAGATGCACTGTCAAGAAAACCAGAATATGCATCTGCACCTGATATAGAGGCTAAGTCCACAATCCTCCACCCAAAACACTTTGCAGCCACTCAGGTAGCCTCATCCTTAACAGACCTGATCCAGGACAGCCAGGCCCTAGATCTTGTGGTCCAGGCACATTGGGAGGATGGGGGATCCTCTCCTTCTTTGATGTGAGATGGGCTCCTGTACCACCAAGGGTGACTCTACGTGCCTGCTGGAATGACGTTCTTTGTCTGTGTCATGATGGGAAACCTGCAGGACACTTTGGCTCATACAAGACCCTGCACCTTGTTACTCAAGAATTTTGGTGGCCACGGGTATGAGCAGAGGTGGATCGTTGTGTATGGACCTGCCCTGTATGCCACCATGCCAAGAGTCAGCCAGGGAAGCCTGCTGGTTTTCTGCATCCCTTGCCCACACCCTCAGGACCCTGAAAAGAGGTGTCCATGGACTTCATCACAGATTTGCCTCCGGCCAAGGGCCATACTGCCATACTTGTGGTGGTAGAACTCCTCACCAAGATGGCCCGTTTCGTCCCCGGTCCCAAAGTCCTGATAAAATAAAAGTCAAAGAGACTGTGCACTTATTCATAGACCATGTCTTCTGAATTCACAGTCTCCCTGATGGGATCGTGGCCGATTGTGGCCCTCAGTTCACCACCCAATTTTGGCATAGTTGCCTACACGAGCTGGACATCGAGCCTCCCTTGTCCTCAGCCCACCATCCACAGACTGATGGGCAGACTGAATGCATGAATGCCACCCTGGAGCAGTACCTGCAGTGCTATGCCAGGTACCAACAGGACAATTGGGCTGACCTCATTCCCTTGGCAGAGTTTGCCTATTACCCAACAGACCTCTTTTCGCCAACTATGGCTTCTATCCATGGCTGTTCCCTGTGGTGGATTCACAATTTGAAGTCCCAGCAGCAGACCAATGGCTCCAGGAACTGCAGGCAGCCCAGGTACTCTTTTGAGAGCAGCTGGACCTCATGAAGGAGGCCTACAAGTGGGAGGCTGATAAACCTAGACAACCGGGATCCCCATTGAAAGTGGAAGATCGAGTCTGGCTGTCTACTCGCCATCTGCTGTTGCCTGACCCCTGTCAGAAGCTAGATGCCAGATTAGTTGGTCCCTATGTGATCACCGCTCAAGTCAACTTAGTGGCTTTTTGACTCCAGCTCCCCAGGTCTTTCTGCATTCACCCAGTCTTTCATCAGTCCCTGCTGGCTCCTGCCAGAGATGTCCGGGACAACGCTCCCCAGAGACCTCCACCAGCCCTGTTGCTGGTGGATGGGGAAGAGAAGTATGAAGCAGCCCAGATCCTGGAATCCCAACAGTATCGGGGATGCCCACAGTACCTTGTTGATCAGCTGGGGTATGGTCCAGAGGAGCATTTGTGGGAGGATGCTTCAGATGTCCATGCCTCTGACTTGGTGCAGTGCTTTCATCACCATTACCCCAACAAACCATGTCTTCCTCTTTCTGGGGGGAGGGATGATGACGGGGAGTAGTGTCATGGGCTTCCACACCACCTGCCCCAGGGACAGAAGTGTCAGCCCCAGCAGGGAGCCCTGCTCACTCTGACACAAAGAACAATCTAGCCGTACCTACCTTCACGCAGTGTAGACACCAAAAGGGTCTCCTGTGTTGCTCCCAGTGAATTTATGACAAGCAATTAATCAGGCACCAGCTGCACTGACCCTGGAGCCTATAAGAATTGAGCCTTTCCCCTCTAGCCTTTGTCAGCAATCAACTGACCATTTATCCTGTGCATGCTTTCGTTTGCTTCCCTTGCCTGTGTTTCTGCCTTTGATTAGTGTTTGTTTTTGCCTGCC
This sequence comes from Iguana delicatissima, assembly GCA_948472985.1. Taxonomy (NCBI): domain Eukaryota; kingdom Metazoa; phylum Chordata; class Lepidosauria; order Squamata; family Iguanidae; genus Iguana; species Iguana delicatissima. Next base: position 221,292 of record CAOKZL010001485.1, on the reverse strand, counting down.
TCTGATTTATGGACATTGTTAGGACCCTTATTGCTTTGCATTTGCAAAGCTGTCTCTTCTTCAGTAAACTGACCACTTAAGTTACCTCTGAGTTTCTGACCTGTTTTTGTTATCAGCTTCTCCTGGCTGCCAGCCCAGACCAAGCTTGGACATTCACAACCATACACAGTAACTGGAAGCACAATGGCATAGGCAGTCTTAGACTACTGGTTTATTTCCTGGTTCAGAAGAATGACTTTCCTGAGCCTAAAACAGCTGGGAATGGTAATTTGGTAAAATCACTAATTTCTTCCCCTAGAGAGGAAGGGAACAGTTTGATTTTTTTTTCTTTAAAGGTAGGGGTGCTTGATCAGAAACCAAGAGATTCTATTTCAGTTCTTCATTGTGTTACCTTGGGTTGGTCACACTTTTCAGTCTAACCAACCTCACAAACATGTTGTAAGTATAAAGTGGGAAGGAATAGGGCCATCTAAGTATCTTGAGCTCAATGGTGAGGTAAGATATAAATACATCTAATTACTTATACATCTATGGGTTGGGCTTATTCCCTATGATACTTCAGGTAATATTATGATTAGTAGCTTTATCCTAGTGGATCCTCTCTAAATACCCTAAAGACACCAGATCCTATCTAATCTTGGAAGCTAAGCAGGGTCAGCCCTGATTAGTACTTAAATGGGAGACAGTAAATGAATACCAAATGTAGTAAGTTATCTTTTAGAGGAAGGAACTGGCAAAACCATCTACAGTAGAGTCCTGGTTATCCAACGTGTGGTTATCCGACCTTCCGGATTAACTGACGTCGCAGCAGCCTGGGGGTGTGGCTATAGGCATTTCCGCGCCCCCAGACAAGCCCAGACAAGCCCCCAGGCACGCCCAGGCACGGCCCCCAAATGGCGGCCGCCATAGGCCTCCGTGTCATCCGACATTTCGGTTATCCGACCCTGCGCCCGCCTATTTAGGTTGGATAACCGGGACTCTACTGTGTAAGTTTTCATTCTTTGCCTTAGAAAACCCTATGAAATTCTTGGGGTTGTTATAAATCAACAGACAACTTGAAGGCACATACACATCCTCTCCAGAATACTTCTGGATCATCAAGTCTTTTTCAAAAGCTACCATCAAGACCACAATAAGTATAAGATTTCTAGAGAATGCATGACTCGATTGCTTTGACTGTATTATGTAGCCAGTGTTTTCATTATGCAGTTTATGTTATTCAGGCTATTTATACAGATAATGGCAAAAGCTGTATATGCAACTGTGAAATAAATTACATAGAAATTAATCTCTTTGCTCAGTGTTGTATATTTTCCCAATGTCTGGAACTTTGGCATTGGAGACCGGGGTTCAAATGTAATCTCTAACAAGAATTTACACAGGTTGCCTAAGGCTAGGAAACAGCATTGTCTTACAGTTACAGCCAGCGTAACTATGTATAGCATCTGCAGACCTGCTCTGGTGCCCACTATGTATGCATTGGGTCGGATAGCGGCACACTCAGAGCTCTGGCAGTTGTGTGCTTTGGTTATTTCAGGATGTGATTATGCTGAGATGCACCAACTCACTTGGGTGGATGGTGCTGGTGGACTCAATTGATGTACCAAAGAAGAAAGCTTCTGTTCTGTTTTTCTTCAGTCCTCTTTGAGTACTGTCTGGACTCATATGTTTTCAAGACAGTTGATAGAGAAAGTTGGTGGCCTTGGCATAATAAGTGGAGACTCTGAGTGGTCTGCTAGGTTTCTAACAGGAGCAGCTGTCAAAATTTCTACATTTCTTAGCTTCTCAGTCTTGTCAATGTCTTGTCATGCTGTCAGATTTGAGGAATAGACTATTGACTAGTTTTTACAGAACCATCATGTTGAGAAAGGATATTCATCTGTACATTTTAAACTAACCTTTTAGTGGTCAGCAATACATTGGTGGGTGTTGGTTTCTTGTGCTTTCCCTCCCTCTCCCCGTGACCCTTCCAAAGTGATCAACAAATAGAATGCAATAAATGAATGAGCAAAACATTTTGGCTTCTGCTTTTGTTAGTTGTTCAAAATAAATAAGCAGCACCCAAGGTGGCAGTTTAGGAATACTTTGTTGTCAACACTCTGAAGTAAATGTATAATAAATACACATTACATCTCACGTATGCCTGCACATCTATAAAGACAAGCCACTTTTTCATGGGTTATCTGGAAAAATAATCTATGTATGACTGTGGTTTGGCTATATCACCATTTCCTTGACAGGAAAAATATAATTTTCTTATTTTGGTTGAGAACAGTGATGTATCATTTAGCAAGAGTCTCCATTTACCTGAAATCCTGTTTGCACCTGATCAGGGAATGGAGCAAAGCAGGTAGGTGGATTCCTTTATAGCTACCAGCATGGTTTGGCTTCCTTAGACAATAGTGTATCTCACAGTGGTCACTGAGATTACTGCCCTTGACCTGGTCAATCTGCTCACTAGGCAGCCAGGGTAGGTTGGGTGGGGTTTGTAGGGTGCACTGGGAAAGGAGGTTCCCTTTCCAGTCTTCCTGGTGAGTGCAAACATAGTCCTCAGGCACACCATGCATCCTTGTTCACTTGCACAGTTTATAGTGTACTGTAATTGTTTTAGAACTCCATTTGTATAGTTTTGACAGGTTGCCCAGAAAGGCATTGTAAGGCCTAACCGTATCATTTTGCACTGAATGAGAAGCACATCATAAATCAATGAGTTAGAAAGTTCAGTTGAGAATGATGGCTGGTATCAGAATTGTCCATGCTTGGTCTGGGCTGGCAGCCAGGACAAGCTGATAACACACAGGTCAAGAGGTTCAAGAAGCAATGTAATCAGTTTACTTTAGCAAAGAAACAGCCTTACAAATAAGAAGCAAATAAGGGTCCCAGAAATGTCCATAACTCAGAGGCAGGCAATATAAACACAAGTCGCAGGCAAGAACAACAGGCAAGGGAAGCAAATGGAAGCATGGGAGAAATCACCGACAAGCTAGAGGGGAAAGGCTTAGTTCTTATAGGTTCCGAGATCAGCGCAGCTGGTGCTTGATTAATTCCTGCTTGGCATAAATTTGCTGGGAACAATATAGGAGATGCCTCTGGTGTCTACACTGGGCAAAGGTGGGTATTGGTAAGTCACTCTTCGTATCAGAATGAGCAGTACTCCCCTCTGGGGCTGGCACAGCTGCCTATTCTGTCTCTGGAATGGGTGGTGGTACTGCCTGCTCTGCAGGTTCTGCTGTAACAGTCTCTGTGCTGGGGCTCAGTGCAGGTTCTGCTGTCTGAGTCTAGGTCCTGGGAGCTCATGCAAGAATGACATTTTCTATTATTGTGTCTACAGAGAGCTATTGAAAGTCCTGTTATGGGAACACTAGCTGTTTTCCAGTAAGGCTCTTTCCCCTCTCTCCCTCAGAAAGTAATTCATCTAGGACTCTGTTTATTCCGCTTCAGAACTGGGAAAAAATTGGGAATTTAGAAACTAGAAATTAAACTTACACAAAGCAGAAACCATTGTTATGATTATTAAATCTTTACTTGGGTAGATATATCAGAAGGAATTTGGGGGATTTATTAAAGTACAATGGACTAAAAATGAGGACTTTCTTTTTAGTCATTGAAGATTCATATGTGCCATATGCTTGCATGAATAACCTTCAGGCAAAGGGAGTAGCATTGGATTAGCCAAAGGGAAAGTGATAAAAGAACTCAAGTTCATTATATATCAGGAATTCATTCTTCATCAAGAGTAACTGCTTATTATGACATCATATGCTAAAATATACCTCAAAATGTGCACTTACAAGAGGAAACTAACACTAGCGTAATACTTCTATCTTTCTTCTTATTAATTCATCTCTTTGGCCATTTCCGCACTGGACTGTTATAGCGCTTTGATTCCACATTCAACATCTTATGGAATCCTGGGGTTTGCAGTTCCGGGAGGGGCCAGCTGGCTTTGATTCCACATTCAACATCTTATGGAATCCTGGGGTTTGCAGTTCTGGGAGGAGCCAGCTGGCCCCTCCTGGAACTGCAAACCCCAGGATTCCATAGGATGTTGAATGTGGAATCAAAGCGCTATAACAGTCCAGTGCGGAAATGGCCTTCGTCTTCTCAGACTGGGGCTATAGCAACAAGTCCCCTGGTATCTTCTTGACTTAACCAAAACAATGTGTGAGAGGTGAGGCTGGAGAGTTTACAGGTTGTACAGTGTGCTGACCATATAAGCAGGGGTTCTGTTCAAAAAAACCATGAAGCTCTGTGTCTCATCATTGTCAATGGACGTAAGATGAGTACACCTGTGACAGCACAGGCATGTGCCCGCCGCATTCATTGATTATAATGGGACGTGACCTTACATCCATGTGTGTGGAAGTCACAGAAGAGGAAGGGCCACTGTAGATGCTGCTGCTGCTGATAATAATAATATGTATAATCATATTAATATTTTATTTGTGCCCGCCTCTCTAAGGCTTGAGGCAGGGTACAACATAGATACAATTAAAAACAAATTATGGCTAAAATACATTAAAAACACACAACATTTAAAATACAAATATATCATAATTATATGTCATATATATCCTAATGTCCTCCTGACATTCTGCTCACACCCCCCGCAGCTAGAATTACAAGCAGATATAGTTTCATGTCTTGCACATCTAGACCAACCCATACTACACAGTTCTGTTATTTGTTAAGACTAGGACTGTGGTAAATTTTGCTCTCCCCCAACCAGTGAAGCTCACCAGCCTAAAGCCCGCCCCCGGCAGATCTGCAGGCTCACACTGGTGCAAGCCTGCAAATCTGCACCGGAGCATGAGCATGGACTGGTGCGCTCCGTGCTTTTGAAAGACCTGTTTTAACCGGTCTTTCAAAAGCACGCTGAATGACCACTTCGGGTCGTTCGGGAGCAGACTGAGTTGCGGAACTACACAAAGTAGGCCCGATCCAGTCTGCTCCCAGTCCTCTCTGGAAGACTCTCTGCACCGTTTCTTTAAGCCCCTGTGGAAAAGACCTGAGAGTTAAGCATCCAAAATAGGCAACAAATGAGAGTACACCACCTTGTGAGGAAATCCGTTGCTCTGTAGAAAAACCCTTACAGTTATAAAATTCCTCTTTCTTGTAATTCAGATCTACTGGTTCATGTCCTACCTTCAGGGGCATCAGAAAACCTTCCTCCATTTTCCATGTGATAACCCTTCAGATATTTGAAGAGGACTATCACCTCTCCATCTTTTCTTACCAGGCAAAACATACCCTATTTTTTCAACTATTCCCCATAGGATATGTCTTCCAGACTTTTTACCATCTTGTTGGCCATTCTCTGACTTGTTCTAGCTTGTTAGTACTCTTAAACTGATGTCCCCAGAAATACATGCAATATTCCAGGTGACCAAACAGAATAAAGAGGTACTATTATGTTCCTCAAGGGCTGGCATGGTGTAGTAATTTGAATGTTGGACTAGGAATCTAAGAGACTGATATTTAATTTCCTTCTCAGCCACAGAAAATCCCTGCATTGTCCTGTGCCAGCAGCCAGCCAGAGCTAACAGCTGTCTAATTAGAGCCTGCTATCAGTAGCCAGTGGGCAAAATTTCTCTTAGTTTGCTAGAAAATTACCAGTTGTCATTTTGCAGTCAGAGTTCACAGTAAATCCAGAGACACAGTCCAGTAGCAAAATCCATAGACTAGGTAAAGGTCAAGGGTTCTAGAAGTGCAAGCAAGAAATCTGAATATATGCTGGGCTGCTTCCACTGAGAGGAACAGCTGGCTGAAACAGCTTTCTCCCATTCTGGTCTGTCTTTATATAGGCTCAGAATCCTCCACAGCTATTGGTCTAATTAATAAGTCTTTATTATATAAACACTCCAAGACTACTGGGCTCTTCCTCGCAAGTCTCTGCATTATGGCTGTTGGAAAGGGTCCTGTTTTGGTCCTGGAACAAAGGCGACCTTTGGCATGTAACACTCTCTCAGCCTTAGATGAAGGCAATGGCAAACTTCCTCTGAACATCTTTGCCAAGAAAGATCCTATAATACAGTGGTTCTCAACCTGTGGGTCCCCAGATGTTTGTGGACTTCAGCTCCCAGAAGCCCCAGCCACTATAGTCAATGCTCAGGGCTTCAGGGAGCTGAAGTCCAAAAACATCTGGGGACCCACAGGTTGAGAACCACTGCTATAATAGGTTTGCCTTAGGAGTGCTGTAAATCAGAAATGACTTGTGGGCACTCAGCAGCAATAGCAAATTACGTTTCTTGGTTGGAATACATGCTTTTTTTGATGCAGACTAGAACTGCATTGGCCTTTTTGTCACCTTATCACACTGTTGACTGACGTTAAGTTTGTGCTCTATCAATAGGCCTGAATCCTTCCCCATGGAATGCTGTTGACCTCTGGTGTCACCCATCTCATAATTATACATCTGATTAGACCTACCCAAATGTATTTACCTTACACTTATCCTTATTGAATTTCATTTTGTTAGTTTAGGCTTATTATTTTTATTTATGTATTTATTCAGTCTGCCTGAATGAGGGTTAATGTTTTAAAGTTAATCTTCAGAAATACTATAAAACAGGGCTTTCCAAATGGTATGCCACAACACATTAGTGTGTCGCCTGAAGTATGTAGGTGTGTCATCTACAATCTTGGAAATATATGTTATTTATAAATCATATATTTTTAAATATATATGAAAGATTTTCATGAAATATGTTGTGTCCATGTACATTTTGTTATCACAATTTATGTGTATGTCTGTGTCTTTATAAGAGGTTAGTTTAATCTCCAGTTTACTAGTAAAACTGAATTACTGTGTTGCAAAATGATGCATGTCTAAAAAGTGTTTCACCAACATGAAAAGTTTAGAAAGCTCTGCTATAAAAGATAAAGTATGAGTGGGTACAGTTCACGCATGAATGATTTCTCATGGCTGTACTTTTTCATTCTTTATTTTTTTATTTAAAAGAAAAAAGGGAATTAGAATTAATATACAGTATAAAAAACATTTCTACCAACAGATAATAATATATATTATTTCCACCAGACAATCCATTATTAAATTAACTTATTATAATAGGAAGATCCTTTTCTGTCCTAATAGTACAAATATAATAAATGTCCTTATTCTAATTTTCTTTGTGTGTGGGAGATCCGGCTTATTTACTATACTCAAACTTAAATCTTTTTAGTATCTCTCAACAACCATTCTTGAATTTGCTATTTTGTGAATCTACTTCTAAACTCATTGTAAACTTCTTAAAATTTGATGATTTTGAGTTCTGTTCACACATTTCTAACTTCCCATCAGTCTATAAAACTTGCTATCACCAAGTTGCCTCATCTGTCTCTTATATACATAATTATCAGTTACTAGATTTTAACAAAGGTGTCCAAAGATATCCCCTCTCATTAAAGTTGTTAATTAGTCCGTAACGGCCATGTCAAACTGTTTAACTATCCAGTCTTCTTCTTTTGAGGGCTTTGATTTTTATCAGTCTTCTGCGTAGCAAAGTTGAGCCATAGTGGTCATGTAACACAATATCTTCTCATACTTCGTTTTTTTTTCTTAACTGCTAGTGTGTTATTTTTCACTAACTGAAATCCTCCTTTTTTCTTTCTTTTTTAACATGATTTTTGTGCTATAAAATAAGTGAAAAAAATATTTAACCAGTTCATAATATTTAACCACTAAGGCATATCTGCATCCTTATAGCATTGGTGTACTAAAGAAAATGTTTAAAGAGTGCTTCTCTCATTTAAACAAAAGGAGACACAAAAGCTAGACTATTTTGAAGAAGACTGGAAATGTTTGAAAGGCACTGGGTTTCATCTGACTAGCACAAATTGTCCCATAGCATCTTTTTTGAAGTTTGCCTTTATTAATTCATAATTCTTAGAACCTTGACTTCAAAGTGTGGTGGGCAGGCATTCAAAAGCCCACTGGCGGAAACAACCCATGTGTATAAAGTTCTGCTACATTTGATTTGTAACAAATATATATAGAAAGGAAATGCAAATAACAAAGAGGTTACTGTCTTGAAAAGACAGACATCCCTCTGCCTATAAAGCTGTTTCAATGTGAATTATTTAACTCATGAGATCTCATGCTTTGGACCACATGAACTCTCTTGTTAAATCTCCCCTAGCAGTCACTGTCCTAGTGTTCACCTGAGTTTGGAAAAGTTCTTTTTGGACTACAGTTTTCAGGTCCTTCTGGGAGCTACAGTACCCCCAACTAATTTTATTTCCTCGAGCTCTTGTTAAGAGTGAAAAGATGCAAGAAAGAACTGCACCTTTGGCACCAAGGTATAATAAGGTAGGTGCAGTTTCTTATGGATTGTGCTGAAACACCTGTCAAAATGACATTCATCCCAACTACCAGGTCTGAGAAAGCTACAGATGAGAGAATTATTTTTCCCCATTGTTTCTTTGGTTTCTTTTGTTCCTTAAATTTTTGTTTTAACTCAAAGTATTTTGAAATTAATTACAGAATTGGAGCATAAATATTTGCTTCAACTTCTTGTTCTTTTCCTTCACGGGCACCTTTACACTTCTATGCTTTCTATGCGTGTACAGTATGTAATGGCATCATATATATGGCTGAATTAAGATCCTTTCCGTGTAATTTCCCTGATGCATAACATGCTCATGCCCACTGGTAAAATGCTATGCACAATATACTTGATACAAGTGTATGCACTGTCACTACAAGATCTGCATGTGTCTGTGCCATTGCCAATACAAATATGTTGTGATTCACAAGCCTGCATTCAAATGGCAGTGTCTGACCGGGTGTCTTCTCGATCAAAACACACTGACATCAAATTTCACAATGTGAAACAATATGTACGAGAAGGAAAAGTGTCCCTTACCTATGTGTCTTCAGAAGAAAATGTAGCTGATGTGTTTACTAAACCACTTCCTGCTAATGCATTTGGTCAACACGTTAGCAAACTGGGGTTAATGGAGTCTCCAGTGCATGGTGGCTGAAAATGTTACGCTAGGAGTAGGGGAGTGTCACATTACGAGATGTGTTGTTACTCCTGGCTGCACATTTTCCCACCACCAGAGGGTGAGAAAGCAAAGCTGCTTGTAGTTGTTTAGACTAGCTACATAGAGTGTTTCCCATGTGGAAGCTAAATGTACCAAGGTCGTCTGATTCTTGCAGCTGTGGGCTCATGTTATGGTTTGCAAAGCTCCTTGTTATTGAACATGTCTACTTAAAAACATGGTCTCTGAACAGGCTGTGCTTCTTGTCCCTTTTTCTCTACTCTGTTAGAGATGGCTCGCTACGCTGTGACTTAATCGCCTTTGCTTGATTTACTGCCCGCAATAAAGACTGTTAGCCTGCTGCCTCGTTTTGGCTGTGAGCTTTTTCTATTGATGGCAAGAATGCCTCTGGCGGGTTATTTGATATGCACAGTCACAACTAGTTTGCTTCTTGTGGTATTTCCTCAGTGCATACACATGAGCATGTTAGTTGGAAAAACACTGCACAAAACAATCTCAAAATGCATGTAAGAGTACTTAATACAGGCATATCTGTGTGTAGGCACGCATGTGTTTCTGGAACTGATCAGTGGATGCATTTGTAGTAAAGATGCAGAAGAGGAGAGAGCCGTGAATAAAACTAAAAATGGTGGACAACTGTAGTTCCACGGTATTTTGCACAATATTCATATGTAATGACTGGAACAGTGAACAATTCTTGAGTGATAGAAGTGGAGGAACCAGGGCCCCATTCACACTCCAGAATTATAGGGCTGTTATTCCACTTTAACTGCCATGATACCATCTTGTGGAATGCTGGGGTTAGCACTTTAGGGAGGGGCATTTGGAATTCTCAGGCAGAGAGCTCTGGCACCTCACAGAGCTAGAGAATCCAGAATTCCATAGGATGTAGCCTTTGCAATTAAAGTAGAATAACAGCACTATGATTTCTTAGTGTTAATGGGCCCAAGGACAGCCCAAATAAAATATTTTAATCAGACTCACTTGTCTGAAACTTTTCACAGCAAGAAGGAACATTCCTGTCTTCTCTTCCTCTTGATGCTTTGGATCTATAAAATACAGTGGATCTGGCAGTGATGTGTGCCCCATGACCCATTTGTTTTAACTTGTTTATGTTAAGAAGCTGATTTTTGATCACAGGAAAATCCAATTCCATGAAATAGCTGTAACAACAACAAAGTTTGTTTATAATGCCATTTTCACTAAAGGGTGGAACATCAACATATATAGTCAAAGACACAGACAATAAAACCTAACATTATAAATATACATAAAATGAAATCCCCAGCACCCCACCAGTCATTACCCATTTCAGCAACCTCCAGCGCAACTGAACAACATACTCTGGTGAATCAAAGAGGAAGGTCTGCAACCCCTTATGAAAATAGGTGAGCTCCTCCTTCAGCCAGAGGTCCAAAGAGAGACTGTTTCATAGTTGCAGAAGCAATTTCACACCAATTGCACAAGCAAGTTAGAAGCTGAGGTTGATTTAACTTCTGCATCTCTGCATTTAAACTATAATTAGAAGCTGGAGCTCAATCTCTATTTTCTAGGAACTGATCGGACAAGCTCCCTGACTACCTCCCCTGTTTAGCCCTGTTTACCTTGGTGGCAGAATTGACAGCCCCCATTGCTCAAAAGAAAAGGACAAAGATTTTGTTTAATTTATATCTCATCTATTCCCATACTTAATACTTAAAATCATACTTAAAATCCTATATTGCATGTTTCTAAAATTACAAATATTACAAATATCAGATAAAATACAATGTGAACAAAGAATAAGATGCTTATTAAACACTTGCCTATCACACACACACACACGCGTGCATGCATGCACGCACGTGCGCGCACACACACACACACACAGCTTGTATTAATTGATATGATTTTATCTGTTTCCTGAAATGCAAAACAATTGGAGATAACTATTTCATTGATAGAAAGGGGTTCCAAAACAATGGTGCAAGTACCAAGAAAGCCCTGGTATGTGTGGCAATCTAGGAGCTACTGTATTCCAGAGAACTACAAGGAAAGCTTCCCTTACTGCTCTTAAATGTCTGATGGATTGGTAGTGGATCACATAGTCCTTTTGGTACTTGGTTCCTGAGCCATTTAGGGCTTGGCAGAATAATACCAAGTATACGGTTTAAAATTTTGTTAAACTGTTTAAAACTATCCAGCTTTAACTTGTTTAGTATGCCTTGAGTTTGTTTAAATTATTCCCCTTGTTTTACATTCCTTTAAACTGTTTAAATTGATTTTATTGTATGTTGGATATCAAGTGAGATTTAAATATTTTAGTAATAAATAAATAAATAAAGTTCACTCATTGAATTGGACCCAGTGATTCACTAGTAGCCAATGCAGAAATTGTAATGCACATTTACTCCAACTGTCCAGAATTGGCAGAGACAGTCCCAATTAATTATCTGTCATCCCACTTTTTCAGCTGATTCTAAAATGTCCCAATTTCTTTCTCCTCCTTCTCCCCCAATTTCCCTCTCTGTTTGCGTCTTATACTAGTTGCTGCAAACTGAGTTCCAAGTGCAAAAGTAGTTTGCACTCATTTAACTCAGCAGGGGTGAAAAAAAGGAGGGGACAGAACTTGCCCTTCTTAGTAAGCTCAGGCAAAAGCAAATTGCTGCAGACTGTCCTAGCCTGTGTGTTCTTCTCGATTAAAAACTTTTGCAATCTGATGTTGCTTGGCTACTTGTCTCCTGGTTTTCATCTATGAAATGCTGGAGAACATGAATGCTGTCATTTGCCAGTTGTCAAAAGCCAATGCAGAGATTGTAACACAGCAGCCAATTGCTTAGGAAGATGTACTGTCCATCACATTGTTTTGAGTATGCATGAAGTTACATTTAGGATCTTTTGAAGGCCAAATCAGACATGACAAGATAGCACTGTATGCTTGAATTTTTTAAAAAATAAATAAACGTTGGTGTATGTGTGTGGGGGTGTGAGACTGGGGCCAGGGTGGAGGAATTTTAATCCCCACAGCCTACTCAGGTGGGAGCAAAGCATGCCACACAGCAAATGGCACATTGATTTTCCAATTGCATAGGCAAGCTAGAAGATAAAGCTGACTTAAAAACAGCAAGAACTCTGTACTGAATCCTTTCCTCTTTTGTTTAATGAATCCCAACAGACCTCATTAAACAGGATTTCAGCTCTGAGACTTCTTCTTCTCCTACCTAGCTATTTTTCTATGCTGGGTCTGTCCTAGGATTGATGATTTCCTCCCTGGGCAAAGATTGCCTTCAGAATCCCTCCCCCAGTCAGTTCTGAAATGGTGCTTAAGCCAGAACAAATGTGTCAGTGTTTAAAGCAAGGCAGTCTTAACTGCAACAGATTCACACAACTACATCTTTGGAGGCTGTATTTATAGCTTTAACTGCATTGTATGAGTTTGTTTCAAACCTTTTTCTTCTAGTTTTTAATCTATTAAAAATGACTTCAGACTTGAAACTGAAAAAGAATCATGCTTTCAAACCGGAGCCTGGAAATGTTACCTTTTTCAATTATAGTTTGTCAAGTGGCTGTGGTAGCTAAGATATTCAGGGAGTTATTGTCAAAAGTGGTAATCTTTTTCAAGTTCTGTTTAAAACTAGGTAATATGGTGAAAAAGCCCTCCTCCTCTTCCTCTTTTCAAGTTCATTTCTGTACTTGGTAGCCAAACAACCTGTAGTACTTTGGAGGGGAAAAATTAAAGACATACTATGGGTACGTAGATGTCCTAGATTACTGCAGCCAAATCAGTCATCATTGAAGTGCCTGGCTTGTCTCAAGCACCTGAGACAGCACCTTCATAACCATGGAGACTGGCCGGTAAATCATTTGCCACCCAACCCACGAAATGAAGAGACCACACACAGGGCTTGGGTTGAACTAGGGCAATTTATTAATGTATGCCTAATTAACATAAAAATGGGAGTGAACATGACCTTGAACTTGAATTTAAACTTGACTATGAACTTGAATCTATGACCCGAAGGGGGGTCAACAGCATGAGTAGGCTAGGCAAGGGTCAGCTCCAGACCTCTTCCCTAGCCCTCCTTGAGTGAACACCGGGCCCCAAAGCCAACCCATTAGGGTGGATCAAAACTTTGGCTGGCCCTTTTCTGGAAGGCAAGCCCACAAACCGCAACCCCCCCATTCTCACGATGGTAGGGATGAGTCCTGGGCCCGCCTCAAGGATAGCATTTATCCTACACGAAAGGGTGCCATAGGTACTCACCAAAACCCTTAGACCCCCCCTACCAGCCATGGATAAGGGCAAGCGTCTGCTTAGTCCTTATTCCCCCAACTCCCACTCAGGATAGCTTCAAGCCCCCATTGCAAATCCCACAGAAAGATTTCATTGCCCTTGGATGACAGGTGTACCCCATCAGGCCTATACAGCTCAGGTTTATCAAAAACAATGTCACAGTGAGGAATATAGTGACCCAAGCCCTGTCTCAAAACATTGCAAAGTTCCCTGTCTGCTCGTCTACGAGCGAATTCCAAAGGTCGAGGATCGCCTCCCCCACCCCACACTCTTCTTTGGACCATTGCAGACCAAGCAATGCAGATGCCAGGCCAAGTATTGAGAATAAGCCGCATATCGTGAATGGCCTGTATGACCAAGGCCTTTCCTTTTAACAATCCAAGGTATCTACCACCCAGGTGAATGACCAACACATCAGGCGGAGGCCCACAGCATCCCCCAAACAGCGTAGGCAACAAGCCATGCCAGCGAAGGCCTCTCTTGCCAATCCATCGGAGCGAGGCTCGGTCACCCAATCCGAAATGCATGCCAAAATGGCCATTATGAGCCTGCCGCTCTGCCCAAAAGATGAAACTGTGACCACAGATCAGCACTTGCCTCCTCCCAGCCAAAACAGGATGATCTGAAACAAACCAGAAACATTATGACAGGTGAATTGGCCTGATATAGCGCTGGTACGCCATGGACTTCCATCTCCCTATCCTCCGGATGTCGTCAGCGTTCATGCCCATCAAAGCTGCAGTGGAAGCTGCGCCTATGCGAAATGAATGTATACCAAATTTGGTGTCTTGTAGGCCTAAACAGGACAAAGCCTTTTTTGTGATGGCCCAGAATTGGTACCTAGTGAGGGGGGTTGTATCCAGCATGACAAAACAGAGGCCCCGCATGTGTCCCCCGGCTGGCTATATAAGCTCTCAGTGCCCTGACAGGGCATAAAGCTGCATCAGAACATTCCTGCAAAGTAACCACAGTGCCCCGCGTGGCCTGATCTGTTTTCGATCCCCTTATGTGAAGGCATAAATGCTGCTCACCCCAGGTCAGGTCCTGAACTCTAGGGCTCTGCCAGACCTATCTCCCTTACTCTGAACCACCAACTCACTTACCCTCAATGCGCCAAAAAATGCAGTGAGAGCTGCTGAATGAAACAAGAGAGCCTCATATGCAGAGAGACACAAAATTTCCCATGCTGTCGCCCAAACCCTTCAGAATGCCAGGAGAAAGTGGTTGCCTGTCATCTTGGACCATCCCTTTTTGCCTGACTCACCCTTCAATAAATTTGCGTATCCTGAAATCGCTGGTGGGATCAGGGAAGCCTCGTGCCTTGGACCAAAAGGCCAAGGCGGACGTGCAGGATCTAATGGATTGAGGGGAGAGGCCTGACTCCTTAAGGGACAAGCAGGACTGCAAAATGTGGTCTACCGGGAGTGGCCATGTGTCCTGTAACCCTTTAGATTTTCGAAAGCTAGTGAAATCCGTAGCAGCCTTATTGAAGCTCTTTCTAGTGCTGGGCACAATTGACATACCGATAATCTGTGCTACCTCACCCCGCCAAGCTTCCACAGATCGAAGGGCATCAGTTCTGGGAGGATGGCAGCACCCTGGTGCCATCTCTCTGAAATGTTCCATCTGCATACCGGAGAGAGAATCAGCCAAAGAATTATCCACACCAGCAACATGTACAGCTGTAAAGACTATGTTAAAACGGAGACATTGAAGCGTGAAAGCCCGCACCAAGTGCATGACGCGCTGCGACCTAGAGGAGAGAGAGTTAATCACTCTGACCATGGCCAAGTTGTCACACCAAAAGTGAACTGAGGCATTTGCTAACTCACGTGCCCAGATGTGAAGTGCCACTAATATTGGAAAAAACTCCAAAAATGTAAGGTCAGCTGTGAAGCCTGCCTCCGCACAGCTCTCGGGCCATCTCTGCGCACACCACCTACCCCTGAAAAAAGACACCAAAACCGATGGATCCTGCTGCATCAGACGATATTTTCAGTGCATCCCTGACCTTAATTTCATCCCATCAAAGAGTCCCCATTGAAATCAGCCAGGAACTCCTGCCTCACTCCTAAATCCAATTTAATCTCTCTGGTGATCCTAATTCTGTGATGCGGTTTGGTGACGCCTTTCATGGCATTGCACAGGCACCGAATGAATGTCCTGCCAGGTGCCACCACCCTGCAAGCAAAATTCAGGTGGCCCACAATCTCTTGAAATTCCCTGAGGGTTGCCTTGCGCCTACCCATGAAGGAAGCCACCCTTGACCTGAGGTCCTGAACCTTAGCTGACGGTAGTTTACAAGCTTGGCTGACCGTATCCAATTCAATGCCCAGAAATGTAAGCCGCTGCGTGGGGCCCTCAATTTTCTCATGTACTCATGGGCACGCCTAACTCCCCCATAAGAGATGTGAATTCTGCCAATAGAAATGCGCACTGCCCAGAACCACAGCGTCCTATGAATAAGAAATCATCCAAATAATGCACAATGCCCTTAAGGCCCGATTTACTTTTGATGGCCCATTCTGAAAAGGTACTGAACGTCTCGAAAGCAGAACAAGACACTGAACATCCCATGGGGAGAGAATGATCAACACAGAATTTACCCTCAAAGGCGAATCCCAAAAGTTCAAAGTCAGATGGATGAATGGGCAGCAGGCGGAAGGCTGATTTGATATCAGATTTGGCCAAGCTCGGCCCCAACACCATGCCTGCGCACCACCCATACAGCTGCATCACACGAAGTATACTTAACTGAACATAACTCAGCCGGAATGGCATCATTAACAGACTCGCCCCTGGGATAAGACAAATGGTGGATTAACCTGAATTCACCTGGAGTTTCTTAGGGACAACTCCTAGTGGGGAAATTCTAACATTGGGGGTGGGAGGCTGGTCAAATGGGCCTAACACCCTGCCCTCAGCAACCTCCTTCCTAATTTTCTCCCTTACTACATGCTCTTTACTACATGCTATTACTGATTTAAGGTTATTGGCCATAAAAAACTGCCGAGGTCCCACACTTGGGATCCTGAAACCTGAAGTAAATCCCTCCCCCAGATATAGAGCTGCAGCCTGGTCCGGGTAAAAGCGGAGCCAAGCCAGCAGCCTCTCAACATTAATTGGACTGGGCCCCTTTGAGAAATGGTGGCTGATTTCCTGCCCCCCACTTGCCACCTCCATCCCTGAGGCCTGTCCCTCCCCCTCTCCCTTTGTTGCAGTTGCGAACGGAGTGAGGGCCCCAGCAGATCCCACATAGGTGTTTGTATTTGCAGGGGCGACGGGCACAAAACCCTTGCATCCCAAACTCCCAACAGAGCTGTATTTGCGAGCCCTGAGTGCGGAGAGGCCCTCCAGACTTACTGAACTGCACCAAGATGACTGGAGTGGGACCTCTCACCGAAAATGGGGCGAGCCGGGTCAATGTCTGCATCCACAATTCAGGGAGCATGCTGTCCCATCGCAGGTTTGGCTGCTTTGCTGCCTTCATCCTAAACTTCTCATCGTAGTGCAGCCAACCAGTCCCTGCAAAATCTGCCTGAGCCCTAAAAATTGTGTTCAAATATACCAACAGGGATTGAGCCCTGGAAGGCTGGGCCTTAACTATCACATCCATGTAAATGAGATAACCTATAAACCAATTAGTCCAGTTCCTGTCAATCCTGCGTTTCTTCTAATTTTTCCTTCTCGCCCGCATCTAAATCCTCCTTCTCTTTCTTATCAAGCTCTCAATACAAAAGGGAGAATAGGTCCATGTATTCTCCCTTCAGTATCTTTTCAACAGTGGCTGAGGTCAGTGCTCATCCAATACCCCTAACTGCCCACCTGCCTTCTCCTCACGTTCTGCATCCTTGCTTGACTCCTGCAATACCAAAGCCCCACCCTGAGTGGATCCAGGGACCTCCTGGGAATGCAATGTCACCCCTGATGGCAGCTGAGAGGGTAACGTTTGCTCCACAGGGGAAGAAGGTGAAGAAGAACATGATAGCTCTGGGAAACCTGCTGGTGGAGCCCATATCATATTCCTTGGTGGTGTAAGGAAGTTCCAGGGCTATGCTACGGCCGCAGTACCTTCCTCATGGCCAATAGACTCACCTGGTGCTGCTCCTGCTGCTTCTGACTCTCCTGAGGGCCCGGCCTTCCAACTGACATGTTGTGATGAGGATGCTTGTTCCCACCTCTCTGAAGGCGATTTGCTCCGCTTCTCACCCGATCTGTCCTTCTCAATAGCAACTAGCCGTGACAAAATCTGGTTAATAACACTCACTGGCATGGAGACCCTCTGCTCCTCCCTTCCTCTGTTCTGTCCTGCAGGCTGCCGGCCGCTCTCAACGGCCTGAAGTTTAGCAAAAATGGCTGCTGCCACATTTGCTCCCTCATCCTCATCTGAAGATGAGGACACCAACACTGGGACAGCTGAAGCCTTGGCTGGCTTGGCCCTTTTGGCTGATGTGGCCCCTTTGGCTGGTGTGGCCCCTTTGGTTGGCATGGCCTTTTTAGAGGGCTGCTTGCCCTTGGATGCTGATAAGGCTTGTTTGGAAGCCATCAGCACCACTGGCAAACTTAACAAATCCTAAACTCCCTTAACAAAACAAACTAAACCCAGAACAAAATGATCACACTCTCAGCCTGTCAAGACCCACTGGACACTCTCTCACAGCCCAGATGTAACAAAACTTGTAAAAGGAACCTCTCCTCCCCAGAGAGAGATGTAAAACAAGAGCAAAAGAGAGAAGGGGTGGAAAAATAAAGGTAAGGAAAAGGCACACTCTCTCCACCTGAAATGTAAAAGTTAGGGGCGGGAAGAGCCACGAACTGCCCTCCCCAGTAGGTCCCCCAATGCCCTAGGGCCCGCCAATGGGCTGCCTCCAACTTCCGTTGCCGCCGCCGCACCCGCGGCCGTCCCCAGGACCTAGATGACCTGCAGCAACCCTGCCGCTGCAAAGGATCAGCCCAGGAAGGGGCAAAGAGATGCAGATGAGCGGGGAAAAGGAACGAGCGAGAGACGGCTGCCGCTGCCGGACAAAAGCCCCCCCCCACTGATGAGGGATCTCCGCTGCTGCCTCACCGCCGTGACAGCGACCCTCCGACCTGGGGGGCTCGCAGACTCCCTCCCCTGACAAGAAGCGACCTCAAAGGAGGAGAGATGTGAGAAGAGGGGGAGGAGGAGGAGAAAAACAAGACAAAATGGGATAGAAACAGAGGAAAGAGAAAAAACAAAGAAAGGTGAGCAAACAAAACAAAACAAAACAAAACCCTTGAACCTGCTGCCAGGAACAAAGGCCTCTCGGCTGCGCCACGTGGCTGGCTTTCCCGATCAGCAACGATGCTCACTAACAGCCTCGCCAGCAGACCAAAAGGCTGAGGGAGGGGGGGCGCCTTAAAAGGTGTCTGCAGCCCCCGCCCCCTCCCCGTCGCCCGGTGATTACCTGGCTCTTCTTCGTAGGAGGAGCAAAGTTGTCTCCCCCCCCCCACTTGTGGTCACACGGGCGGTGGGAGACTGATTAGTTTTGAGACAGGCCCTGCTTTCATACTATAAGTTTATGCAAGGCCACTGCAGGAAAAACTAGCCAAAGTCTTGCTCAACAGAGACTGAAAGCTGTAATTATGAGCTTCAAAGAAATGTAGCAAAGGAAAAGAAACAACAGTTCCCTAGGGGTGGGTAGCCGATTTCCTTCCTTCCTTCCCCTCTATCTCTTTTACTGTAATGTAGCTTAGGTTGTAGTTTCACAGTTTTGTATTATTATTGTACATTGTATTTTGTGTTTTTTTCTTTTTCGTAGGTAATTACTTTTATAGTATCTAAAATTGATTTTTTTTGTTTTGTTACTAAAGATAGTATCCAGAGAGAGATTGAGAGAGAGAGAGATTGGAGGACTACGCTGATTTACCTTCACATGCCTTCTGTCTAAAAGTTTGGACATTCCCTCTAAAGTAGCTTTGTCTTAGGAGACCGTAAGTTATAGGCATACCTCAATTAACAAAGCTTCTGACAGTGAAGCTCCTTTTTACAAAGGTTTTTTTCCTATCTGCCAATCACTCTCTTCCTATCCTCTCTCCAGCTGGATTTTTTAAAATCAGCATTAGCATTGGAAGGCTGTTGAAGGAGGACTAGAGAGGACAGATTATTGCAATGTGTCTATAGGACACAATCCAATAAACATTTTTGAGCTGGAAAAGATTGGGATTCTACACTACCCAATCCTACTGCAGCCATTTATGACTGTCAATGACAGCCAAGGTAATGGCTCATGGAGTGGAAATGCTCAATATACATTCCAATCCCTAAGATAGGGGCCATCTGGGATTACAGCAGTGATAGGACCATTGCATTAATTCCCCATGCAAGCAAAGTGACACCCAAAATTCTACTACCATTAGAACAGAATACAGAGAAATGGAATGGTTTCCAATTGGCAAGGGTATCAGACAAGGCTGCATTTTATCATCTTGTCTATTTAATTTGTATGCTGAACATATCATGCATAAACTAGGATTAGATTTTGAGGAACAAGGCAGGAAAATCAGAGAAAGGAACACCAGCGTTTGAAGATATGCAGATGACACTGTACTATTGGCAGAAAATAGTAAAGATTTGGAATGATTACTGAAGAAAATCAAGGGAGAAAATGCAAAGGCAGATTTACAGTTGAACACAAAGAAAACCAAAATAATAATTTATATAACTTTAAAGTAGATGGTGAAGACAATGAAATAGTTCAAGATTTTCCATAACTTGGCTCAGTCATTAGTCAGAATGGAGTCTGCAGTCAGGAAATCAGAAGACTAGAACTTGGAAGAGAAGCTATGAAGGATCTAGGCAAGATCCTGAAGTTTAAAGCTATATCATTGAACACTAATGTCAGGATTGTTCATGCCACTGTATTTCTGATTTCTGTGTATAGTTGTGAAAGCTGGACAACGAAGAAGGGTGATGGTAAGAAAATCAACTCATTTGAAATGTCGTGCTGGAGAAGAGTTCTATGGATCCCATGGACTTCTAAAAAGACAAATAAATAGGCTCTAGATCAAATTAAGCCTGAACTCTCCCTAGAAGCCAAGATGACTACACTGAGACTGTCATACTTATGCCCATATCATGAAAAGACGTGATTCGCTAGAAAAGACAATATTGCTTGGTTTAGGTAGAAGGCAGTAGGAAAGAGGGGACTACATTACAGTTGGATAGACAAAATCAATGAATTCACAACTGTGAGGTCTGTCAGACCTGATCAGAGCTCTTGATGAGAGGATGATGGAAGTCTCTCATTTATAGAATCTCTTTAAGTAGAAGCCAGTTTGATGACAGTTAACAACACCTATAAGACTGGTCACCAAAATGAAAATTGTAAGAAAAGTGAAGTTTGGTGAAAGTGAAAAGTCATCTCTGGATGCATTTTGGAAGAAGCTTTCAAATGGTCTCCAGAAACAAGGTTTTTTGTTTTCTTATTCAAATCTTGTTTGACCCAGTTGTTTCATTTCACATCTGCATGTTTTTAATTTTGAATGAAAAGTTTGCTGAAAGATGTTGAACTTTTCTTCTTTCTGTGGTATAAGAACCTGTCTCCACTATTTTTACATTATTGCTGCCTCTGATGCCAGTCTTTTTCTTAAAGAAGCAATGCCCAGGAATACATCTACTTCTTTAACTGAGGTCTACCTATAAACTGAAAAGTGTGTACTCAGTTCTGGCACTCTAATTGTAAACCATAAGTGAAAATAATTGAAGACTGCATACAGTATGAAGCTGGTGACAATCTAGTGATGCTTCACAGCTAGATTCCATAGCTAGAGTGTATTTGGTCTATGTGCAGCAGTGGCACTTGTATAGTATTCTAAAATTAAAAAGGCATCCATCAAGATGCTTTCATCTAAAATCTGTCTGAAGTTGGCTCACATTAAAAACAGTAGCTTTTTGTTCCTTGTTGGGGTTCTGACAAGTCTAGTTCATTTTCTCTTTATGTGTTAGGACTGTCCAGCAATGCAACAATTTTGGTTTAAAAACTGGAAGCTACTTCCAGTTGCTACTTGGAATGTTTGAATATTTTATATACATCTGGCGACATCATGTGGCACGTTCTGGAAAATATTTTCCCAAGGCGGTTATTTTATCATGCTTATATATTTATTTTTTATATGTATAAAATAGGATGATTGCCTTCTGTCATGGAAACAAGGTTGCTGCTTCAATTTGAGCTTCTTAGGTTGAAAAGAGCCAAGACAAGCCTTTAAGCATGTTTCTGGCAAGAAAAAGTTGTATAAATCACTTCTGGTTTCCCCCAAACTTCCTTCAGCTGAACCTCTTCTCTCCTACCTCCATGCCATTTTTGACAGCTACATGTCAATCAGATAAAATATGATCCCCTCTGTATTGGGAATAACCATGCCTATCCAATTGATCCAAGGCAGATGTCTCACAATCATTTGTGTTTTTTTAAAGTATTTTTATTAAAATATATCATAATTCCCAAATAAATTGGAAAGAACTTGAGATTCTTTTTTTTCCTTAATGTTCAAATGTGAGACAATATGTAAGTAGTTTATTCCTAGTCAGAAACACTTAGTGATATGCTGCAAGCCACCCAGATTTATAACTGGAAAGTACCTGACCGGTCAGCAGCCATTACACAGCAGAATGTGCAGCCGTAGGGCTGAGGAGACATGCTTCCTGCAGTGGGCGGTAGCTTTGCTCACTCAAAAGAAAAAGATGTCCATTTTAAAAACAGGCTTTGCAAGCCTGGCATGAGGAATGCAAGCAAATGAGAGGCATATAATTGGGGGTGGTGCTGGTGAGGCAACCACATGCCTCACGAATAATCAAATTACGAAGGTCAAATCTGCAACTGTGGAGGGAGTACTATAGTTGGACTATTGGTATGATAAAATAAAGCCACCCTATCCTGAAGTGAAATGCTGTTTTATCAGGTCATACCATATCTCATCTTAGTTGAACTTCAATGGGTTTAGCTTACTGAGGAGGGAGGCAGTGCAGTGTGAATTGCCATGACTTGAACAATCAAATACCTTTTAAAAATTGTTGTGTTTGTTTGGAGGCGGGGTAGGAGACAACAAACTTCAAAAGTATCCAGCACAAACTTCCTGGATTTACCTATTTGAAGTCTGACTGGTTAATCCCTTTCATAGAGTTTACCATGTCACTGGATTTTATGCAGATGTGTGTGGGGAAGAGTGATAGGCATTTTTGGTTTCCCAAAGTAAGTCAGTGGGGGAGGGCTAGCAATCCAGATTCCTGAATCTTGATTCAGATTCAGGCTCTGGATCAGAATGGATTGGATCCAGAACTAGGGGCATCATATTCCACTTCCTCAAACTCAAGCATCTAATTTGCATATAATGAAAATTATTCTTATCATGCAAATAACTCCAATTTGCCTTCTAAATATACAAATCAGGCTTTTTTTTCCTTTTTCTTTTGTAATTGTTGCTTCTTTCCTTCCAATGTTTTAAAGTTTGTACAACTTTTTAACAGTTGGAATTAATCTGAGAGAGCCAGTATAGAGTGGTGTTTAAAAGTGCGGGACTTGGAACAGGGCGATCCAGGTTCAAATTTCTGCTTAACCATGGAATTAATAATGTGATGTTGGGTTGCCTTTACTTCTCAACAAACCTGCCTGATAGGACTGCTGTGGCAATTAAGAGGAAAAGGGAAATCACATAAAGTGGATATGTACACACATAGCACAGTACAAGTAAAAAACAACTGCAACAGTATTGTTATTTTCCCATGCGTAGACTTCCGGTGGTATTATCATCAGGCAGCTATTTTTTTGTCATCAATTTTTTATTAATGGCACAAAGCTATTGATCTGTGAAAATACTGCAGGAAGCCATTTTTACACCCTCACCTTTGTAGCTGCTGTTTCCTTGAAAGACTTTATACTGTAGAGGTAATTGCACATTTAACATAGTAGGACATATACATGAGCAAACAGTTCAGATGCCTGTTCCATACTCACAAGAAAAATAAATGTGGTCCTGGTCCATCAAAAAGAACTTTATCTTTTCTTCATAATTGTTTGGATCCATTTTTGAAAAATCTAAGTTCTACATCAAGCAACTACCTCAATAAGCTTCTATATGTTTTCCTCTCCTCCATTTTCCCAACTCCTTCCTCCCTTAAAGTAGCATCATGAGGTGGCAATTTCAGGGAGCGGAGTATGGGAACAGTGAATTCCTCTGTTTCCCTCCTCCTGGAGGGCATCTGCTGCTTCTGCTTTGCCTCTGTTGCTGTATTCTTAACTTGCTCCAGCTCCATTCTTCCTTCTTCATAGGCTCATTTCCAGGCTCTCCCTATCCTGTTCTTCTCACTCTGGTGCTTCATCTCCCATCCTTTTCCCTCACTTTCTGAGATTACATCTGCCTCTCTTGGTCCTTGCACCCTGCCACTGCCTCCTTTTCCCTCCCTGCATTGCCTCACTCTGCTTTTCCTCCTGTTCATTCCCTTCTCTCACTTCATATCCTTGGAATGTACCTCTCCCTTCCATCTTGCACTCTTCCACTCCCATCACTCACCCTCCTATCTATTCTGCTCCCCCTCATCTAACCTCACACTCTTGCAATGACCCCCTTGCTTGTTTTTTGAGCACAGCTGATTGCACTGCTCTCCTACACCTCCTGTCTCTCCTATATCCTCCCTTGCTTCACCTAGCATCCTCACAGTGTGCTCCTTTCTTGCTTTGTGTGTCTACCACCACTCACACTGCTCACTCTCTCATCTCTACTACTCCCCTCCTTGTCTCACTTTGCACTCTTGCAGTGTACCCCTCACTTTCTTTTTGTACTCTGTTGCTCTCACCACTTGTTATCATTTCTCTTGTTGCTGCAGTGTCTGGGTGGACTTGTGGACAGATGAGTGTCTCCACATTTTGCCCCATATCTTGCCTTCCACAAGATCTAGAAACTTTTTTTCTTCAAAATGAAAGCTTGGAATCTAGGCCAAATTATGACCCAAATGGGCACTGGGTGGGATGCCCAGAATACACGTAAAAACCAGCTATGTGCTATGGCAATCCTACCCAGAAGGTGGATTAGGACTCAAATCTAAATCCAACAGAATCAGGGCCCCTATGCACAGCCCTAGTCAGATTGTAACATCAGTTGGTAATGAAAAGCCTGCTGAAACAGACTGGTTTTAGAAGTTTGTCTAAAAATATCAGAAGGGAAGAGGCTGGCAGAACACACACTCTAATTTAAGTGCTCAGTGTCACAATGACACTCAACAGTTTAAGTGCAACCATAGGAAGGACCTGCTGTACTAAAGAGTCATGGGGTTATAGAAAGGACATGCAGCAGTATACTCAGACTCATGGATTTTCTCACTAAGGTCCTTACACTCATTTAAGTTAAGCCCCCACCCCCCCTATATTTTAGCTTCTTGACAAGGCAATGACCTGTATCCTTCTGATCTTTTTAAATGAGTATGCAAGTGCAAGTGTACCACTGCTAAAAACACAAACCAAATGGATAGTTAAGAGAACTTGGATGACGTATTATCATGGTCTTATTTAATGCTAGCTTGAGCATGCATTTTTTTTAAAGGATGCATATCTGGAGGCAGCTGAATTAATGGATATGTTTTGTTGATAATCAGTGTAATAATGCCAAGAGCAATTAGAAGCAGAGGATGTCATTCAAGATTTTCCTGTTCAAAAAACAGGAAAGTTATTTGTCCTCCAGTTACAAACTTCTTAAAACTATAGAAATGTCACTAAATAATAACGTATACAATATATACATTGATTTAGTGGTATAACATGGAAGTTCTCTGGCCAAAATTGAAAAATTCATAGAAAATTTAAAAATAATGGAGACTATAGAAGTAGCAAAATATTGAGCTGAGTAACTGAAATTCCAGTAATAATTCTGTGGTCCACTAGAGTGTGCTCTGTATCAAAAATATTTACTGCCGAAAGGTAGCGTTCTCTGAAGCCCTCCATCTGCAAAATATCACTAAACAAAGATGAAATAGATTCTATTATTACTAGAACTTGACTTGTGGGGAACCATTTTTAAACTAGGGGGAGTCCTTACTGAGCCAAGCAGCCCACGCTTCATGTCTGTTCCTTCCGCCTACTTCTTGGTGTGTAGGAGTTTTTACTAGAAACAGATCTCTGTTTACTGAAAATCTGAGAAAGCTCTATTGTGATTCATGGGCTCAAACAGAAGGAGTGGATAAGGATAAGGCTCTTTTTAGAACATGAAGAAATCTATACTTATGCAATGGTTTCATATTAGAAGGACATCCTGTGCATCCTATCTCATTCAGCCAGTCTTTCTCCTAACCAGGGATATAAAAGGAATCTGACCTTTGTGAATTCCAATACAAACTGACTTCATTCACTGCATCAGACTAATGTGCAGATCAAAACTTAATTAAACTTTTCAAGTAGCATTTTTTTCTGAATTTTGCAATACAGGCTTATCTGACAAGTTATAGACTGGAGCACAGTCAGAAAACAGAATTGGTTAAAAATCTGAACTCGTGTACTGTACTGTAGGAAGCATGAAGAACTTACGGAGGCTCACTTGGGGGACTGACCATGCGCATGCTGCTTGCAAAGTTTCTTACCTGGCTTGGCACCTTTCCCCCCTCTCAGCTCCCTTTGGAAGCAGCATGTGTGCATGAGTGGTTCCAAGTAAGCTTCCAGATGCAAGAAGAACTGGTGAAAGACTGGAACCTCCATCAAATTAATAAAACTTGTCCTTACTTTGGAAGCATCAAAAGAACGAGTTGTCACATAACAGGGCATCAAAAAGATGGGGCTTCCTAGTTCATAGCTCCAAAAAGAGTATCAGAAAGTATTTAAAATATTTTTTGATAAAGCACATTTGAAAATGTATATTTTGTGAAAAAAAATTGAAAAATGTTTGTGCAGATTATTTTTTACAAAAAAAAATCACAGATTAATTTGGAAATGGAGTAAAATGGATTTATGAAGTTACTCTTGCCAAAAGTGATAACAGACCATAGACAGATTCCATTCATTCTTGTTTCTAAAGCAAGCTAGGATCATAATTCAAAGAAAAGTTTTTTTAAAAAAAATATTTTTATTTAACACAAAAGAGTTTATATATATAAGGATCTATTACAGAAATCTACACAAACAAACATTAA
This sequence comes from Iguana delicatissima, assembly GCA_948472985.1. Classification (NCBI taxonomy): domain Eukaryota; kingdom Metazoa; phylum Chordata; class Lepidosauria; order Squamata; family Iguanidae; genus Iguana; species Iguana delicatissima. The sequence goes on along the minus strand of CAOKZL010001485.1, from coordinate 194,878 downwards.
CCAACAAGACACTAACATACCACAAAAACAACACACAATAATCAATTACAAAACTAAACTAAGACTAAACATATACTGGCAACAATAATAATTCTCTAACTTCCAACCCCTCAGTTGATGGCCGTAACTCAAAACATTAAATCAACCTCTTCTAAGTTAAATTTAATAAGAAAGAAAAAAACTGTACTTAATCAATTGATACTGCTTCGTACTGTTAAAAAATATACTTCTGACATAATTGTCTATTTTTTTGTCTTTCCCAGCAGATAGTTCCCCTTATCTGTTTCCCTTATCTCTGTTTTTATTTAAATCTTATGTTTAAAAGAACCTCCCCATACTTTCTTAGCAAAATTTTATTTTTTCACCCAATTTTTTTTATGTATTCAGCCATCAAACCATTTTTCTATGTTACAGTTAAAATGCCCGTTTTCAATAAACTAAAAGCTTCATTATCCTTTCTTCTCGCATTGGTATCTCTGCTTCTTTCCACCTCTTGGCAAACGTTCTGCTGCAGTCATACATTGAAAAAGTCTCTCATCAAAACAGTCCATTTTATCTTCAGATGTGCCTACTAAGCATGTCTCTGGCATCAGTTTTAATTTAATCTCAAAATGTCCTCCATCAAAGAGTATATCATTGTCCCCTCTTTTTTTTTTTTTTTGATTTTCCACAGGTCCATCACATATGATAAAAATCCTCCCCCTCTTTTTTTTGCATTTCCAATACATATTTGGTGAGCCATTATACATTTTACCAATTTTTCAGGTGTAAAGATACTCTGTATCTTTTTTTTAAATCAAAATTCTCTTTTAAGTCATACTTCCAAAATAAAGAATTAAGAATGCAACAAATGCAATCAAAATCTCCATAGCCAAGCTTTGTCAACAGTTGTCAGTGACCATCTACATTGTGCAAGCAAAGTATAATCTGAATCTAGCAGCCCTGCTGGCTCTGGAATTCTGGGAGTTGCACACTAAAAGTAACATCTCCCAGTTTCTGAATGTAGGATCAACTCTGGCCCTATATTCATTGTCAAAACTCCATCACAAACTATTTGCAAGTCATATTAATACAACCCAAAATGGATTATTCAATTAAAATGTTCTTGTGCAATTAATAAAAAATCACTCTTACCAGATTACCAAAGGTGTAACAGATTAAATTTGTTATAAATGTACCTCTCTCCCTACTATCATAATAACCAAACCCTCCAACTGTCGATTAATTTTCTGATGTCTCACATTTCCAGATGCTTTTAAAATCCCTCATTTTCTTACTTCTCCTTCCACTTTGTTCTCAGCTTATTTCAGTTGTAGGAGACTCATGTTCAAAGTGCAAAAGGAGTTTGCGCTCAGCTAACTCTGTTGGGGTAACAGGTAAGAGAGGGCAAAATATTGCCCATCTCAGTATGCTCAGGCAAAAGTACTTTTTAAATTTTAATTGCTCCTTTTAATCTCTTTTTAGCTCTTTTAATTCTTTTAGAGTTTAATTCTATTTTCATCTATATTATTTATTTATTTTTAAATTGCATTGTTTTAATATGCAAGTCTCTTTGAGGCCCAATGTTGGGTTAAAAATGGGATATGAATAAAGATGATGATGATGATGATGATGAAGAAGAAGAAGAAGAAGGAGAAGGAGAAGGAGAAGGAGAAGATGATGTGCAAACAATAAACAATGGGTAAGCCACTCAGGAAGCTTTTTGGCTGAAAGGTGGGGTATACATTTAAATATAAATACATATACACATATGAATACTGCAGTCTCTCCTGTGTGTTCTTCCTTGTTTTTGCTGTCTTTACCACACTCTTGTGTTGCTTGGCCACACGTGTCCCAGTTTTCATCTGTAAAATGCTGGAGAGTGTGGAGTAACATATATTTAAAGAACAGTCTTGCAGTCCTTCAAAGTCAATCCCAACGGATACAGTGGGGCTTTCTCTCTAATAAATGTGTATTAGGATTATAGCCTAAAATATGCAGTGATGCTTCTGACTGCAAGCAAGAGTGAACGTTCTGTTTTCTATCTCTCTAAAAACTGGACAAACAGGATCTGATTGCTAATATTTTGTATTTCCTGTGCAAATAAATTTGAAAATTAGATGATTAAAATATGTACGTTTTTTCATTTTAAAAATGCTTCCTGAGACAATTTGCATCTTGGCTTGCCTAAATGAAGGAGAACTTTCCTCCTTTGCTCCCACTGTCTGGCCCCTTCACCTGGAGGAGTCCAGCTTCCTTTGTTGGCCTGCCTGGCAGCAGATTTAAACCCCGGTCAGATCAGCTAAAAAGCTTTACACAGGATTTTAAATGTTGTATATCATTATTGTTTTCTTTGGAATTCACCAAAGCAAGTCAAAAAGAGTTGACAAATAATTATACTACTGAGAAAGACTGAAAAGACAGGGCCCAGTAATTTCTACTTGTCTTCTCCTTCCCCTGTTCTCCCTAGATTCAGTTCTAGTATTCTCAAAACTTGGAACTGTTACTTTTGTGGATTAAAACATTCAGAATCCCCAGTGACCATTTGGCTGAAGAATCCTGGGGTAAAGAAGAACACTTTTCCAAATCTGAGTATTGTGACAGAGAGAAATTGCTGTTCACAGACATTTTTCTTATCTCCCTAATTTTATAGAGCTCTGTCAGGTCCCTTCTTACTCACTATCTTTCTCATCTAAGTAAAAATCCCCACATATTATTATGATCGTGCTTTGTGAGGGTGAGGCACATACCTTTGCAATGTTGCTGCCTCCTCTGCATGTTCAGGTCTAAAAAAGGTTAGAATGTTGGTTACTGCCAGCATCTTTGGAGAGTCTTGATGCCCCCAGTGACCCATAAATCACAAGTGACAAGTATGAGTTCCTGAATTACTTGGTATTAATAAACCAAAGCTTCATTTATTTCCTTTAACCAGTACAACTTTAACCAGTACAGCTATGAAATTTTCCTTCCATCCTCACTCATTTCTATCATTGAGCAAAATTTTAGTAGAGCGTCCATAGCTTAGGCATCCAGAGAAAGTGGGCAGGCAAAGTTACCCAGGGAAGGTGAACAAAGCAAATATCAAGAGTTCTAGATGTGAAAACTTTTTAGTGTCTCATTCTCTGCAATGCTAGAATCCTGGTGACTGAAGGGAAAATTTCATTTGGAGGGGCAGAATTCCTATTGGGTGGGGGAACAACTGTGGACTTTGACATTTGCAGGGCTGCACAGTTCCTGCTGTTGATCTAGACTTAAGCTTCCAATTATAATTCATGTTCAAAAATCTGCATTGCCCCATTAAAAATTTTACTAGATTGCTGTTAAAAAAAAAAAAAAAAATTGGCATGCAGTGGTGTGCTACAGTATTCAAAGTTTAATTGTAAAGCAGCCTTAGTAGCTTCAAGTAGCTTCAAGCCGGAGGCTAAGTGCTAACATTAAACTGAAACTAGCAACTGATTCTTCAGTATGATCTTGCTAAGTTACAGAGGAAGTAAGTGACTGAAAACCACAGATAACTACAGCTTCCCTTACCCTTTGACTAATTCTTCCTCTGAGCAAACTAGAACATTTACTGTGTTGGAAGACGGGGATTTCCTTGATAAAAGCTTAATGCTGCACCATTTGACGCAGGCTGAGGTTGTTCTTCAAGTACACCAAGTGGAAGAGGGGCTTTTAGTGATGGCAAACCTTCTCCAAATAAAACATTTAAATATCAGGGGTTTGCAGGAAATTGCTGTGTTATAATTAAAAATGCATTCATGTTTATCTTTTGAAACTTTTAATATGTTGTGATTCACATTTTAAGATGAGACTGCTTCCTGAGAGTTGTGCAATCCTTGAATCCTGTAACTATCCAGCACTATTATTTTTTGCTACTTTCTGAAGCAAATTCTGCTTGGACCTGGCTTAGAGAGCATCATCTGCAGCGTTGAGGAATATGGTCTTAAAAGGATAACTTTTCCACAACCATTGCAGCTTCACAGTTTTTATCAGGCACATTTGGGGGTTGTGGAGGTTCTGTTGCACTCTGGCCCAATGGGGATCACTTGCTGTTTCCCTGTGGCACACTTTAACTGTTTGCAAACCACTTCAAATATAAAGCTTATTATCAGACATCACTTAAACTAGGGTTGCCATATTTCAGCACTTCAAATCTGGGGGATCTACTTTGCACACAATGTCAAATTATTAGAATTTTGCACATTATTATTTTTCATTCTAATTACGCAAGTTCAACACACTAATACCATTAGTGTATTGTAACTAATATTGTAACTAATACCATTAGTGTATTGTAACTATTGTAACTACTGTTTTGAAAGTGCTAGTAATGGATATAATGCTTATATTTCTGGACTTGGAACAGAGAGATATGGGCCATTTCTGCACGATGGGGCTTGAGAAAGTCCTTCTGTTGCCAGGTCGCTGCAGAAAGGAGTGCGCTGGACTCACCGCTTCCTTCTGCAGTGCATCCGGGCACTTGCCATTGCTGCACTGGGCAGGGGGAGGCATTGTCATGTCCAAGGCAGAGCAGACAATTAATCACCAAATGGCAGAGCAGGGTTTACTCACAAGGCAAGAGTGGGAAAAATGTCTGAACAGAGTTTAGGTTCTGACGCAAACAAATCCAAAGGGCAAATCCAAGTCGTAGTCAAACAGGCAGAGGTTCAAGGTAGTCCAGATACAAGAGAACACAGCACAGGGCTTCCACAACTGTAAAGATCAGTTGCTGACCCTGAAAGAAAAGGGCCAGCTGAAAGCCTTTTATCTATTGATGTTGTCACCAGAGGTGTTCCCTCATCAGGGCTCATTTGTTACTTAAACGTGCTGAGCAGCACAGCCCCTCTCTCTGACGTCATGTCTCTTGCATGGTAAGCGTCTGTGTTGTCTCATCCTCTGATATTTGTTCCCCTTGCTCCGGTCCCTGCTTTTTCTTGTTATCTTCTCCTGAGCAAGTTTCTGGGGAAACTGCTGCCTCAGGGGAAGCTTCTGCTTCAATTCAGAATCCTCCTCCTCACTGCCAGGGTCTCCAAGGCAGAGCATACAGGCGTTGCCAGTGCGCTTCCACCCTTCTGCATGGCTGGGAAGGGCGGCAGTGTTGTGCAATGGTAGGTGCAAAATGGATTTTTTTCTGTTTTGGAAATACCGCATACGCGTGCTGCTTGGGGGCAAGATGGCAGTGGACCAGCAACAAAGTTGTGCAGAGGCACGACCAACCAACTGCTGTGATCCTGGCCCCACAGCGGCACAGCCCCCTTGTGCGGGAAGGGCCAAAGTCTCAAATCCTTGTTTGGTCATAGAATTTACCATTTAAGCTATCACTTCCTCTCAGCAGATCTACTTTATAGGGTTGTTGTGGAGATTAACTGTAGAACAGGAACCATGTAGAGTGGTCATGTTTATTCCCAATGTGGTAAATAACAACAACCCTTTCTCTTTTCTCATGTGTAGGCACTTGTAATGCTACTGCATTGTCATCAGATTATCAAGTTTTTGTGTTTTTGCCATTAGTTTTCTCACTCATGACAAAAAGGTATAGATGCATGAAAATACCAGAGGAAGTTCCTGAAAGTGGCTGCTATCTAATTCCCAAGGAAAAATGCAGATGAAAGCTATGAAAAAATTAGAAACAATGCCCCCTTCCCTTGACTTTTCTTCATCCTGTATCTATTCTTCTTGCTCTTTGCACTTCCCCACCGCACCTCTTTCCCTTTCTCTCTCTTTCCTCACTTTGTGCCTTCACAATACCTACTGTCTTTACTCCACAGCTTTGCTTCTTTCCCTTCCTTGCATCACCTTGCATCTTTGCCATGTTCCTTGCTTTCTGCAATCCCCTACCTGCATCTCCAACCCTCTCTTCTCTCCTTGCTTTACGCTGGGCTACCACTCCTCTGACACCTTCCCTCACCTTAAGCCTTCCTCTGTTGCTTCTTGAACCCTCCCACTGTATCTTTCCCATGGCTGCCTCTCTTCTTCCTGAACTATGCTATTTCTACGTCTCCCCTTCCCTTCCCTCCTCTCCCATTTACCCTCAGATCATGCAGCCACCCTTGCCTTCTCTTGCACTTTGCACTCACTTGCTGCCTGTCTCCCCCTGCTAGTTCTATCATGTTTCCCTTCCTTGCAGCCACACCTCTAAGGACTGTTCTGTGCTACACTGTTACAGTGCTATTATCCCACTTTTAATATCATGTGGAATCCTGGGGTTTGCAGTTTAGAGAGGGGCATTTAGAATGCTCAGCCGAAGTGCTCTTTGGCCTCAGTAAACTACAAACCCCAGAAATCCATAGGAGGTTGAAAGTGGAATAATAGTACTATAACAGTGTAGTGTGGAATGGCTCTAAGTCTTTCTTCCTCTCTCTCATTTGACTTTATGCTGCTCCCTGCCTACTCTTTAAAGAAACAGCAGCTGTGCAAAGCTGCTTGCTCTACTTTAAACAGAGGGCTGGAAAGGAAGCAGGTAAAGGCAGTGATGCCACTGTTGTTACAAGACAAAGAACAAGAGTAGAGTAAAATAAAACATAGTGAGGGAAGATGGTAGCAGGAGCAGAGGGGAGTGGGGTGGCAGAGTGAGATGGAGAGAACATAGCAATAATGAAGGTGGCTTTGGGACATGACTCTGAAAAGTCTGGTATTTTCCAGAATATAGATATTTGTTTTAAAAAAGCTGGAATGGATGCAAGAAAGTGGTTTCTTTGGGATTGTTTTTTTTTATTTTTTATTTTTTTGGGTGGCCTCTTGCATTACTCCATCTAGTGTGCAACTGGAGAATTTGTTGTCACTATCTGGGCAATTTCCTACAATACAGATGTTTTGGGCAGAACTGGTACGAGAAAGAGGTTCCTGTGGAATATTTGTGATTTAATACATCATTCGTTTCTAGTCTTGTGCATGGCCCACTCAGAAGCTGATGCTGTCATTTTTCCCCCTGTTCAAAAGAGTTACTAGCCAATAATAGGATTAAGAAAAGTGTAAACTTATAAAAGTTTAAGTTTTAAAATATAGTTCTCTAGCAGGCCCAACATATCTTAAGGCTTTTGATATCAGTCTCTTTCAGAAATGTCAGATCTGGCCCATACAGTTCAGGCTTTTAGTCACAGGCAGTAGGAGAATTCTAAACTTGAACTCTCACAATGGAACTTATTTTTTTTCTGGGGATCTAATATAATATATACTACTACTACTACATCAAACAAGTTATTGTAGCGTTATGTGGTTCCCTTTATTTATGAATTAAAAATTATTTCACATTTCAGCTGCAAATACACTTTTGGAAATCCCCAAATATATACCTAATTTAGGAGGGACAGTCCCAAGTAATCCTATGTCACTCTACTTTTTCAGCTGCTTTTAAAATGCCCCAGTTTCTTTCTCCTCCTTCCACTTTGTGCCTCTCCTTTTGTCCTCATCTTACTTCAGTTGCTGCAACCTGAGTTCAAAGTGCAACAGTAGTTTGCACTCAATTAACTCAAGAGGGGTATGTGAGGAGAGAAGAATGTGAAATCTTGCCCTTTCCAGTAGGCTCAGGCAAAAGGACCCTGCTGCAGCTACTCCTAGTTTGTCTGTTTTTTCTCATTAATAGCTTTTGTCATCTTGATCCCACTCTGATATTGCTTGGCCACATGTGTTCTGCTTTTCATCTGTGAATTGTTGGAAAGGACACAAATATGATTTAAATTTGTAGTACAATCCTAGGAATGTATATTTTGAAGTAGGGCCTGTTGCATTCATAGCATCACAGAATCATAGAGTTGGAAGAGACCACAGAGGCCATCCAGTCCAACCACCTGCTGTGTAGGAAAACCCATCAAAGCATTCCCAACAGATGGCCATCCAGCCTCTGCTTTAATTCCCCCTTCTTTACTTTAATATTACAAGTCAGTTTATCGTTAATAACTATATTCCTTACCTCTTTATACCATTCATCTTAGTAAGTATCCTGTTTTATTTTCCAGTTCTTAACTAGCCTTAATCTTGCTGCAATTAATAAAATAGAAATAAATTTTCTCGTTGGCCTCTTTGTTCCTTACTTCAGACTAAACATACCCAGCTCCCTAGGCCTCTCTTCATAGGGGCATGGCTTCCAGACCCTTCACCATTTTGGTTGCCCTCCTCTAGACATGCTCCAGCTTGCCAATATCCTTCTTGAATTGAGGTGCCCAGAACTGGACACAGTATTCCAGGTCTAACCAAGGCAGAATAGAGTGGTACCATTAACTTCTTCTATCTAGACACTATACTCCTATTGATGCAACCAAGAATAGCATTGGCTTTCTTGGCTGCCACATCACACTGCTGAATCATGCTCAACTTGTGATCTACAAAGACTCCTAGATCTCTTTCACATATACTGTCACATATCCAGCCACATGTGCCTCATCCTATATTTGTGCATTCAATTTTTTCTGCCTAAGTGCAGGACCTTACATTTCTCTTTGTTAAAATTCATTTTGTTAGCTTTGCCCCAACTCTCCGATCTGTCAAGGTCATTTTGAAATTTGATCCTGTCCTCTGGCATATTAGCAACTTCTCCCAATTTGGTGCCATCTGCAAATTTGATCAGAATGCCCTCCGCTCCTTCATCTAAGTCATTGATAAAGATGTGGAATAGCACTGGGTCCAGGACAGAACCCTGCAGCACTCCACTAGTCACTTCTCTCCAGGATGAAAAGCATTCCAAAGGACTCCCAAGTAAGTGTGCATAGGTATTCAGCCTAATAATATAACCTTATGTGTTTCTAGCCTGAAATAAACCCCACTGAATTTAAAGGGACTGATTTCTAGATATAGGATTGCAGCCTAAACCTGTGACTCCATCAATCAATGTGTTAAAATACAGATGATGTGCAATGATATTAGTGGGCATTCAACCATGGATACTGAATAAAGCAACAGAACAGCACTGCTTTATTCACATTTTTCTAAAGAAACAAGCCATCAGCTAAAATATATTTAATTAGAAGTCAGCCCTAATAGTCCTGGGAAGATAACTAGGCTCTTCTATTTCCTGTTCCAGCTGTTAACTCTCCTCAGGATCAGATGTGCAAACAGATGTGTCTGGGATGGTGTAAGATTCTGTCCTGACAGAGAATGCCATATACGCAACATATAATGTTAATGGACTTAAACAATTATTTCATAGTTTTATAAGTGATGGAATGCCTGCTGTATTCTTTTTAATACCCCAGACACTTGTAAATATGGGAGCCTCATGCTGTCCAAAGCATGACGAACCCCCATTTTAAAATAAATGATAGCAAAATAATTCATTTTAACACTTCCCTTCCATCCTGCTTCGACTGTATTTGTTTTTTCCTGCCTGTTCCCCAGTGCTTAAGAACTCCATTGCTTCACAATTTTATGAGTACGTATCCAAGCATAACATTGGTGCTGGTCCTCTTTAGCAAGGATCACATGAGAGGAATCACAGCCTGAGATCAAGAGTTAGTTTTCATAGTCTTCTCAAGTGAAAACAGGAAAGCAGCCTCAAATTTTCCCAATAAAATATAATTAATAGTGAATATTTTGATCATTAAAGGGATAAGAAAATATGTACCATTTGCCCTGATTTTAGACATAGGTTGTTTAGGAGAATAGTGTTGCTTACAAATCTTCTTGCCTAGAAGAAGACAAAGAGATTGAAGTAGAGTAGATATATGCATTTAAAAAAATGCTCCCAAGTCTTTTAATGCTTCAGCTTTTAAAAACTATATTTGTTTTTCTTTAAGACTGCACCACTCTAGTAGTTTTACCTTTAGCTTCTGATCTTTGAATAATTTTTTCTTACTTCAGTTTTATTCTGTAGATTTTTAATTTTTTTTTTAAAAAAGTTGCGTGCTGTTTTCAAGCTTCAAAATAATCCATTTCAATGACGGATGTTTCCCACAACACATTAATTTTAAAGGCTAACAATGATATAATGGCAGCCTTTTAACAGATAATGTAATGACTGCTAAATTTGTATTTAGATAGATTTTTAATTTATGCTTAATAGCAATGTTTACTTATTACTTTTTCTTATTACTTGGAGCATTTTGAGGAGATGCTTTTCACCATTTTTAGTGCCTTTAAACAGATTTTCCTTTAAAAAAATAAATGGAAAATAATAAGCAACTGTAGCAACTAATGTAATTAATTGCCAAGAGATCAACATTAACAGTAGTGAACTACTTTTTTTGGTAACTAGTTATATAATAATCTATTTCAAAAATAACTTTCCAAGCTCTGCTGTGTTTCATATGTTTGCATTTTATGGTTTTAGCTCTATTTTGTGGACTGCCCTTGAATATCAGCTAAGGAATAAAACAGAAATAATAAATTAAAAATACATTTAGCCATTAAGATTGTACTGTTTGGCCAGTTATGGCGGCACAAGTGCTAACCCCTGGAACATGGAATTAATTGTAGCAAGAAAGAACCTGTGGATATTTCCTCTTCAGGATCCTGGTAAGATCCTGGTAGGATCCTGATATGGATGTGAGAGAAAATGACATTATAACAGTCTAACCATTGCTCCAAGTCTGACTGATGCTTTCTGTAGATTATTGAGAGTCATCATAAGCAGGACTGTTATTAGAGGGTGGCAAAGAAAGTCCATGCACTCTAGGAATGGACAGCTCTGGAAAAGTTACTTTTTTGGACTACAACACCCAGAATATGCCCACCCTCTGTGGCTACTGGCTATGGTAGAAGATTTGGCTAGATTCTACTAAAAAAAAAAAAAAAATTGAGTTTGGTTTGATTTACATAGGATTGTTTTTTTTGGAATGGCACTTTTTGTCTACCTCAGTCTACACTGTTACCTTCTTTAGGCATGCCCTTAGCTTCCCTATATCTGCGTCTTTATCTTGTTCTGTTATCTGTTAGGTAATCGTTATGTTGTCACATGAAATGTTTCAAGAACTATATTCACAATAACATCTAGTTATTGATTTCATGAAATAGTTAGAAACAGTATCACTCTCTATATAGGCAAATACCAATATTGAATATATTTTGAAAAATTTTCTCAGCTCTTTAGTTTAAAGAGCTCTCACAGTATGTTGAAACAGTTGACAACAAGAGTGAACAACACTGTACTACATTACACATAACATTTCTTCATGGCCATGCTGATTGAGGATTGTAATCTAAAGCCAGAAATTTTCCAAGCTGTACTGCAGTGCAGTATACTATAAAATAGATGGACTATTCGAATTCTCCAGATGACTCCTTTAGCCATCACTTACTCATCAATTTGATCAGCAGCAACTATCAGGCAACAATGCTTTGGTTCACCTAGTGTTTTTTTTTCTCACATGAAAGGAAGAATCATAAGCCAAGTTATAAGAATCATAAGCTATTTTTCTGCCTATTGGTATCCCAATGTCCTCTCTTGACACAGAGCAGTCCTGAAGTACTAACATGCAAGCAAGCAAGCAAGCAAGCAAGCAAGCAAGCAAGCAAGCAAGCAATAAATAAATAAATAAATAAAGGATTTTTGCTAATGAAGAACATGAAGTAGATGAGGTCTTTAAAAAGAACGAAAGTGCTCTTCCGTTCTGCACATCATTGGAAATTGGTCCAAGGCTGCAATTTTGTGAGTAGAATAACGTGCAGGAAAGACTGCATGAGTTAATAACCTTCAGGATGCTGAAGTTTTGAGATGTTGTTCACATAAGCCACAGATCTTGCCTTAGATGTCAATGCCTTGGTGGTGGCTAGGCGGCAAACAGAGGCAGGAGCCGAGTTTTATGGTCTTTAGTAATAAAGTAGTAAAATAAACAAGAGGTTACATCACCCAAAACAAACAGTGGCAGCGAACTCTACAACAAAGATTTCCCGGAAAGAAGACGGTTGTTGACCCATGCCCAACTCCCCCCAGCGTCTGTCTTAAATACAGAGTCTTGGGCCCAGCCGGGGCTGATCAAATGTCCATTGGCCCAGCTCACAGCTGAAGGCCCTCAGACTTCAAATGCTTTTCGCGCAACCGCCTTGATCGGTGAACCCCCTCCTTCTCCTGCCGCCTCTGAAGGAACATGGGGGAGGGTCTGCAGCAAACCCCGGACTGGAGTCAGGAACAGCAGCCTCCGTCGAGCCAGAAGCAGTGGCCTCCTCTGCTGCAGGTACTGGCTCAGGCACCAGCTCTGGGACAGCTGTGGAGTCCGCCCTTGCCTCTGCAGGGACCCCCACTCCCTCCAAGGGAACCTCCCCCAGCTGAGGGTCTAAGACCAACTCAGAGCCCCTGTCATCTGAGTCGGCAGCCAGCTCAGCCTGGCTCATGACATTAGACAGGCAAGGGGAAAAAATGATCTAGGTAAATGAGGCTTTCAAGTCAGCATAACATATAGTTTTAGTTGTGGTACCGTGTTTCCCCGAAAATAAGACATACCCATAAAGTAAGCCATAGCAGGAGTTCTAAGTATTTGCGCAATATAAGCCATACCCCCAAAATAAGACAGGTTCCAGTCAGGTCCCGTTCTGTGGTAAGTTTCTGAAGGGAGAACCCAAAGAGTTCCCACACAGGCTTCATTTTAGAGGGTCTCGGAAGTGCAAGGGGAGGTCCAAAGGGGGGAGGTGGAACAGAATCAGGAGAAGCGGCAAGAGAGGAGCCCCCAAATATTCCCGGGTGTGGGAGACGAGCCCTCTCCTCAGGGCAAAGAGCAGGGAGGGGAAGGCCGAGCCGACAGCCTTACCTGGCTGTAGCATCTCCCCACAAGGAGCCGAAGCCAGGCACCGGCCCGGCGGAGCTGGCAAAGCCGCGGCTCAATGTGGCTGCCCCAAGTAAGAGGAGGCGGCGGCGGCTCCACTGTGCAGATTGGACCCCATTCTCACTGGATAAAGAAGCCAGCCCTTACACATCAGCTTTGCTGGCCTATCTCTGCTTTTCCTGAGTATCTGTACCCTCAGACAAGGTGAGTGCAAAAAGAAAGAGTTATTCTGTTGAGCACAAGAAAGGAATTGTGGAGGACTCCCAGGGCAAGAATCTTATGGCTTTCTGCAAAGAGAAGAAGTTGGATATCTGAATGGTCCAAAAATGGCGGACAGAATACGATAACCTCAGTCTACAGCAGTGGTTCTCAACCTGTGGCCCCAGATGTTCGTGGACTTCAGCTCCCAGAAGCCCCAGCCACTATGGTCAATGCTCAGGGCTTCTGGGAGCTGAAGTCCACAAACATCTGGGGACCCACAGGTTGAGAACCACTGGTCTACAGGTAGACAGAGGAAATGCTAAGAAGTGCAAGTGTGGTTCAGGTCGGCAACCTTTATTTCCTGAGGTGGAAGACATGATCAGTGAATGGATTGCTGACAGGAAAGCAAAGGCTTTGGTTGTGCGGAGGGCTGATGTGCAAGCATTTGCCCTTGCAATGGCACCACAATTCAAAATATCCCCAGAATTCAAAGCATCACAACACTGGCTGGATGGCTTCCTTCAGCGATATGAACTGTCTCTCAGAAAATCAACAACACTGTTTAAGTTGGAAAATGCTGAAGTTATTAAGCGAGCACTTGCATTCAAGTCCTTTGTTGATGGCATCAACTTTTCTAAATACCAACCTTGCAACATGATTGCTATGGATGAAACTGCAGTGTTTATGGGTCAAGGAGCCCAAACGACAATTGAACAGAGGGGTGCCTCCTCAATCTACGTTCCCTCCACTGGTTATGAAAGTTCACGTGTTACCTGTATTTTGGCAATTCGTCTGGATGGAAAGAAAGCCACACCTCTTATCATCACTAAGGGCAAGAAAGATAACATTGAACGTGTTTCCGGCATTTATATTCTTGAAACCGAAAAAGCCTGGTGCACACAAGCAGTTATAAGGAAGTGGCTTGATTTAATGCTGCCACTTGTTTTGCGAGGTGGCCAAAGAGGTCTGCTAGTCTGGGATTCAGCCAGCACTCACCGTGCTAAAGACATGAAGAACTTCTTTGCAGAGAGAAGAATAGATCAAATAATGATTCCTGCAGGAATGACTGCCTATCTGCATACTCTCGATATTGCAATAAACAAGCCATTCAAAGACCATTTGCGTATGGAAATTAACGACTACATTGAAAATAGAATGACAAGAAATCAGCGTGGAAACTTTGTGAAACCTGGCCTGCAAGAGGTCGTGATTTGGGTGAAGAATTCGTGGGATAAAATCACTGACAGTGTTGTTGCCAATGCACTCCGAGCAGGTTACATGGATAAGAGCTGCTCATTTAATGAGAGCTCTATTGCTCGACATGAAAGATTGGGGCCACTGCTTCTAAAGGAAATGGAGTCGCAAGAAAATCAGGATGGAATTCCGGGTTTGGAGAGTTATGACGATGTTCTAGAAGAAGACGACTTAACTATATTTGAATAAATGTAGATTGTTGTACCATACTGAATAAAAATAAAACATCGCCTGAAAATAAACCATACTGTGTCTTCTTGAGGAAAAATAAATATAAGATGGTGTCTTATTTTCAGGGAAACACGGTAGATGTGTTAGTCCACCAATGGCATCGCCAGTGATGTCGTAAAATCTTTTATTCTAAGTCTCAAGTCAAGGCTAAAGTTCTTGAAGATACTTTCAAGTCAAGTCTCAAGTCTGGGAGCCAGGTTTATACCCTAAGCTATATTCCAGAATTTCTGGACAGAGTCAAATAAAGTCAGTTTTAACAATTTAATTTTTTAAACATTTTTATTAATTAGTCAAACTTACATAATACACAACACAATACATAATACATAATGAACATAGACTTACATACACTTTATATCCATAAATTCTTAAAATGCAATCTACTCTACAATTAAATCATAAGTGCTCCCCCCTAAATTTGTGGCCCTCCACATTTGTGATTTTGCATTCTACAGCTTCAAAAATGGGGAATAGGATCCTTTTTACTCTCCCTAACGAAAGTTAGAGGCTTTTGTGCCAAGGGGCATAAAAGAGTCTGCAGCTTTGGAAGTGGGGAATAGGATGCTTTTTACTTCCCACTACTGAAGCTTTGAAAGCTTTAGAAGGAAGGATCCTTCCTCCTCAATCCTGTTGCCTAATGCATTTGCTGTTCCCCTCTGAGAAATGCACCTTGCACTCTGGGAGCGAGTCTTGTCTTCTGCTCTGAGGAAAAGATTAAGAAGGCTCCTCTGATATACAGTGGGTACAGCCTGCTAAGCAGACCTCAAGCCTGCCCCAAGCCCTTTGCCTAACCTAACCTCTGAGAAATGTGTCCACACTTTGGGCTTGAGATGGATCATCATGTGGCCAGTAGGCAAAAAGGAATGGAAGTGCTGTTCTGGATGAATGTGTTATGTTACTGAACCAAGGGCAGCAAGTCAGTCACTCAAAATATGAGTCGAGTTGAGTCAGTGCCTCATTTATTGCCGAGTCAAGTCTGAGTGTGACTTAAATCCAACTTGAATCCAAATCAATTGACTTGAGTCCTCATCACTGGGCATTACCTTTCCACAATGGTGGGATTGCACAGTCTTATGAGGCAAGAGAATATACTTCTAGTAGCAGTGCTGCTGGTAGGATCCTCCATGTCAGGCTTTTGCTGAGGAGCCAGATGAAGTGTGCCAAACAGCTAAAGAGCAGGAGAAGTAGTCTCTCAGAGACGAAGGCAGTGAGACCATAGCTAACACTTCTTAGTACTGCTCAAAGGCACAGTAAAGCCCCTTTGAATGTTTTTACTTAAAAAAACCCTGTGATGATACAGTCCAAAATGATACAAGAGATAATGCCAGAAGATGAAACTTCCGGTTCAGATGGCTCTCAGCAAGGAACTGCAGTACAGCAGAGAACAATTATGAGTAGCTCTGTGTGCTAATGATGCACCTGAGCTCAAGCCGAAAGGATGTTCAGCTGTTGACATGCTCAGAGATTAAAGGAAAATCTGAAGCTGCATTACACATATTACAGGAATGTGGAATGTGTGCAGCATAAATCAGGGGAAGCTAGACAAAGTAAAACAAGAACTGGAACTGGATATTAAAAGAACTGGCAGAAGTCATTTCTGAATCACTTGCAATAATCTTTCAGAACTCTTGGAGAACAGGAGAAGTCCCAGCAGACTCGAGGCGGGCAAATGTTGTCCTCATCTTCAAGAAGGAGGAAAAAGAGGACCCAAATAATTATCTCTTGGTCAGCCTGACATCAATATCAGGAAAGATCCAAGAGCAGATCATTAAACAGTCAGTTTGTAATTACTTAGAAAGCAATGCCGTAATCACT
Source organism: Iguana delicatissima (assembly GCA_948472985.1). Taxonomy (NCBI): domain Eukaryota; kingdom Metazoa; phylum Chordata; class Lepidosauria; order Squamata; family Iguanidae; genus Iguana; species Iguana delicatissima. The sequence goes on along the minus strand of CAOKZL010001485.1, from coordinate 178,709 downwards.
AAAAGCCAACATGGATTTCTCAAAAATAAGTCATGCCAGACTAATCTTATCTCTTTTTATGATAGGGTTACAAGCTTGATAGATGACAGGAATGCTATAGACGTGCCATATTTTGACTTCAGTAAGGCCTTTGACAAAGTTTCCCATCATATTCTTGCAAAGAAGCTAGTGAAATGCAGGCTGGACAGGGCTACTGTTATGTGGATTGGTAATTGGTTGACCAACCGAACCCAAAAGGTGCTCACCAATGACTGCTTTTCATCTTGGAGAGAAGTGACTAGTGGGGTGCCACAAGGTTCTGTCCTGGGCTCAGTGCTGTTCTACATCTTCATCAATGACTTGGATGAAGGAGTGGAGGGCATGCTGATCAAATTGTCAGATGATATCAAATTGGGAGGGCTTGCTAATACTCCAGAGGACAGGATCAAATTTCAAAATGACCTTGACAGATTGGAGAGCTGGGCCAAAGCTAACAAAATGAATTTCAACAGAGAGAAATGCAAGGTCCTACACTTAAGGCAGAAAAAATGAAATGCACAAATACAGGATGGGGGATATATGGCTGGACATGTGTGAAAGGGATCTAGGAGTCTTGGTAGATCACAAGTTGAACATGAGTCAGCAGTGTGATGTGGCAGCCAAGAAAGCCAACACAATCCTTGGTTGCATCAATAGGAGTATGGTGTCTAGATCGAGGGAGGTAATGGTACCACTCTGTTCTGCATTGGTTAGGCCTCATTTGGAATACTGTGTCCAGTTCTGGGCACCTCAGTTCAAGAAGGACATTGATAAGCTGGAGCGTGTCCAGAGGAGGGTGACCAAAATGGTGAAGGGTCTGGAAGCCATGGTCTATGAGGAATGGCTTAGGGAGCTGGTTATGTTTAGTCTGCAGAAGAGAAGGTTAAGAGGGGACATGATAGCCATTTTTAAATATTTGAAGGGATATCATGTCAAGAGGGAGCAGGCTTGTTTTCTGCTGCTCTAGAGACTAGGACAGGGAGCAATGGTTTCAAGCTGCAGGAAAGGAGATTCCGCCTGAACCTCAGGAAGAACTTCCTGATGGTCAGAGCTCTCCAGCAGTGGAATATGCTGCCTTGGAGTGTGGTGGAGTCTCTTTCTTTGGAGGTTTTTAAGCAGAGGCTGGATGGCCATCTGTTGGGAATGCTTTGATGGGTGTTCCTGCATAGCAGGAAGTTGGACTTGATGACCCCTGGGGTCTCTTCCAACTCTATGATTCTATGAACATTGGAATACCTGGGGTGAATGAGTGAAAATGGACACAAATAAGATGTTTTGAGTCAAACAATTACAGAGTATTTTATTCAGGAAATGAAAATCAAAGAAGAAGGGGGAGTGCCGTTAAGAGTGAGGAGAGATGTAGCAAAAGCAGTCAGAGTATATAATGCAAAGTCTGACTGAATCATATCAATACGACTTCAGGGAAAACCCATCAATATAACCATAATCCAAGTTTATGCTCCAACAACACAGACAGAAGAAGAAATTGAAAGATTCTATGCTGGATCCCGGGAGGAAACTGATCACACACCAAAATAGGATTTCTTTTAAATTGTTGTTGTCTTTGTTGTTGTTGTTATTGTTGTGTGCCTTCAAGTCATTTCTGTTTTCACTCCATTTCTTATGGTGATCCTGTCACAGGTTGAGAAGCATGATGGGACCTGTTGTTACTCCTGGCTTCATATTTTCCCACCACTAGAGGGTGAGAACGCAAAGCTGCTTGTAGTTGTTTAGTCTAGCTTTCTGTGAACGCTTCCCATGTGAAACCAAACGTATTCAAGGTCTTCTGCTGCCAGTAGCCGCAACATTGTTATGGTTAAGGGAACGCCTTGTTATTGAATATGTATACTTAAAAACACGGCTTTTGAACAGGCTGTGCCTTTTTCTTCCTTCCTTCCCTTTCTGCTCTGGACGAAGAGATGGCTCGCTGCGCTGTAACTTAATAGTCTGCTACTTGATCTATTGCCCGCAATAAAGACTGTTAGCCTGCTGCCTCGTGTTGGCTGTGATGTTTTTCCTATTGATGGTAATGCCCCTGGCGGGTTTTCAACATGGTCGCAGAGGATGGTTTTGAGAGGTGTTTTTTGAGGTGTTTTTATGATGGCTCATGTGGTGCCTGGGGGCCTGCCTCTCGTTAAGCTAAATGCAACTAATTACTTGGCATGGTCAGCTCGCATGGAAAAGTATTTGCAAGCTGAGGGGCTGTGGGGTGCTTTCACAGTTCCCCCGACTCTGCAGGGGACTGCTGCGGAGATAGCAGCGGCAACGAGGCGTGCCATGTCTGTCCTCTTTCTGGCTGTGGAGGATGACCAGCTCACGCATATTAGGGATCTTGCCACCCCTCGAGAAGCCTGGGCGAGGCTGCGGGAGTTGTTTTTGAGTCAATCAGCGGCCGCCAAGTATGCCCTGTGCGCCCGTTTATATGGGATGAAACTGGCCCCCGGTGTCCCAGTGAGGCAGCATTTGGCTGAGATGTTGGAGCTGTTTTCGTCACTTCGGGAGAGAGGCAAAGTGTTGCCTGAAAGTGACAAGGTATTTTGCATCTTGAATTCTCTTGGTAGTTCCTGGAATCTGGTGGTGTCCTCTCTTCAATCCATGCCAGAGAGGGAGTTAACCGTTCCTTTGGTTTCTGCTCGTCTGCTGGAAGAAGAGGAAAAGCGCGCAAGGAATGCAGAGACTCCCACACAGCCGGCTCCAGCTGCAGAGGCCTGTGCTGGGAGAAAAAGTTCTCCGGCTGCTGAGGCAGGAGGGGCTGGTGAGAGCCCATGCTGTGCGAAGGTGCTTTCGCTGTGGGTCTGCTTCTCATCTGAAGCGTGATTGCCCGCTCCTGAAGCAAGGGGAGCAAAGCTTCACAGGCGCCGGTGCCAGGGGCCGTGGCAGAGGAGGCAGAGGAGGTCGGGCCAGAGGACGGCTGAGAGTTGCTGTTGCCGTGGGAGATGCTGTTTCGGACACTGTGCCAGGCTCTGAGGACGCAGGTGATTCCGTTTGGCTTCTAGACAGCGGCTGTTCCCAGCACCTGGTCAATTCTGAAGATTTATTTGACTATTTGGATTCTGCCAGTGTTTCCTCTGTGACATTAGCTGATGGGACAAAGGCTAAAGCTTGTGGCGAAGGTGTAGCTTTTGTCCCTGCCCTTGACATGGGTTTGAAAAATGTTTTGTTTGTTCCCTCTCTTGATTTCTGTTTGCTTTCTGTGGGGCAACTAACAGAGTCAGGGTTCAAGGTTGAGTTCTATGGGAAGCAAGGTAAAATCCTCAAAGATGGGGTGGTATGTGCTGTGGCTACACGAGAAGGGAGGCTGTTCTTTCTTGAGCCACGACACACTGTGTGTAATGTGTATGGCAATGTCCCACAACATGATGAGTGCCTTCATCTCCTCCACCGGCGCGCAGCGCATGCAAGCTTTCCTGTGTTAAAGAGGCTTGCTGGTTGTTGTAAAGGGTGTACTTTGAAGCCTTGTAATGTCTTTCTTGACTGTGCTATTTGCAAGCAAGCTAAATCTAAACAACTCCCAGCACCGAGAGTTAGTTTTCGTGTACCAACCGCCCCATTTCAGTTGGTACACTGTGATATTGTGGGTCCTATGAGTAAACCTTCCCTAGGGGGAGCTAGATATTTCGTCATTCTCGTAGACGATTTTAGCAGGTTCATTTTCTGCTATTTGTTGAAACAAAAGTCTGATGTGTGTCAAGTTCTCAAGAACTGGTGTTCCTTGGTTGAAAGGCAATTTGGTTATTCCCTGCAAAAGCTTCAAACCGACAGAGGAATGGAATTCCTGTCGGAGACCTTGCAACAATGGATCAAAAAACAGGGTATAGTGCACAGGGCGACTGCCGGCTATTCTCCTCATCAGAATGGAGTGGCTGAGCGGAATGCAGGAGTTCTGCAGACTCGAATGCATAGTTTGCTGCTTGATGCAGATCTGCCTCTGAGTTTTTGGGGTGAGGCAATTCTGACTGCCTGTTACATACACAACAGGCTGTGGAGTTCTGTGGTTAATACTACTCCCTATGAGTGTTTGTTTGGTAAACAACCTTCCATTGCACATCTGAGAGTCTTTGGGAGTTTTGCTTGGGTGCACATCCCCAAGGGGCAAAGAAGGAAGGGGGCGCCTAAGGCCCAGCGTATGCGTTTTGTTGGCTATGAGCCCAACTGCAAGGGGTATCGTTTTTACGCTGGTGGCAATTCCTGTGTGGTGTCTAGGAATGCCTCTTTTGAGGAACACGCTAATTGGTCGCGTGTTCAGGCAGCGTCTGAAGTTTCTCTCCCTGTGGCTGGTCTGCCAGCTTCTCAGCCACTGCAGCCTTCAGTCCCTGCCTCCGCTCCCAGTTCCTCAAGGGTTGAAACAGAAGAGGAGAGAGGCGCGTGGAGGAGAAGAGCTGTAAGTGATGTGCGAAGGTCTTGCACAGGGGAGAGAGAACGCGAGGGCTCAGTGAAAAGGTCTCGCAGTGCTGAGGACAGGGACGAACCTTTGCAGGATCGTCCCATCCCCAGACGGTCTCAAAGAAAAACGAAAGGCATTCCACCTAAACGTTTTTCCCTGAGTCTCTCGCAGTTCGTGTGTGCGCTGTAAACTGTGAGCCTCAGTGCTTTGCTGATGTTGTGAAAATGCCTGAGCAACAGGCAGAACCCTGGTGGGATGCAATGCAAAGTGAAATGGATTCCATTATCCAGCATGATGTGTATTCTCTTTGTAATTTGCCCAAGGGTGTGAAGCCAATTGACAGCAAATGGGTCTACAAGTTGAAACCCACTGCTGATGGGCATGTGAAATATAAAGCGCGCCTAGTGGCACGCGGGTTCTTGCAAGATACCAGTGATCTGGATCAGATTTACTCCCCGACTGTGAAAGCCCAGTCCATCAGATTGGTGTTTGCCATAGCAGCTCAGAGAAAAGCTGTTATTACTCACTTCGACATCTCTACTGCTTATCTTAATGCTGATTTAGAGGAAAAAGTGTACATGCTTCAGCCTGATGGGTTTGTAGTAGAGGGGAGAGAAAACCAAGTTTGGTTTTTGAGGAAAGCGCTTTACGGATTACGGCAATCTGCCAAGTGTTGGAATGTTTGTTTACACAATGCCCTGCAAGGGTGTGGGTTCATACAAAGCCTTGCTGATCCCTGTGTATATATTCGAGGGAAAGGGGAGAGTTTGGAAATTCTCCTTGCATATGTGGATGATCTGTGCTTGGTCAGTGCTACACAAAAACAAGTGCAAGTGTTTGAGAAAGAGCTGGGGAAAAGGTTTCAGGTGAAAAACCTAGGCCCAGTACAGAGCTTTCTTGGAATTGAAGTACAGAGAACTGAAAAAGGTATTCTGCTGTGTCAGAAACAAAAGATTGTAAAATTGTTAGAATTGTGTCAAATGTCTGACTGCAAACCGGTACAAACTCCAATGGTGCCAGGTTTTTTGAAAAATACCTGTGAGGAATTATTTCCTGATATACACCTATATCAGTCTGTCATTGGGAGCCTTTTGTACTTAGCTGGTACTAGCCGGCCTGATATTGCTTTAAGTGTCAACATTCTGGGCAGAGCGTGTGCTAAGCCAACCCAGTATCATTGGCAGGGTGTGAAAAGGGTACTCAGGTACCTAAAGGGTTCCCTTGATTATTGCCTAAGCATTTGTCCTGATCAGATGCCAAACCTTGTCTGTTCATCAGACAGTGATTTCGCTGAGGATACTGTGGACCGCAAAAGCACAACTGGTTTTCTTGTCAAATACAGTGGTGTAGCAATCGACTGGAAGGCTAAAAAACAGTCTTGTCTTGCTTTATCAACTGCAGAGGCAGAGTTTGTGAGCCTATCTGCGCTCTGTACTGAGTTGGTTTGGTTCTTGCAGTTGCTACAAGACCTGCATGTGTCTGTGCCATTACCAATACAAATATGTTGTGATTCACAAGCCTGCATTCAAATGGCAGTGTCTGACCGGGTGTCTTCTCGATCAAAACACACTGACATCAAATTTCACAATGTGAAACAATATGTACAAGAAGGAAAAGTGTCCCTTACTTATGTGTCTTCAGAAGAAAACGTGGCTGATGTGTTTACCAAGCCACTTCCTGCTAATGCATTTAGTCAGCACGTTAGCAAACTGGGGTTGATGGAGTCTCCAAAGCAAGGTAGCTGAAAATATTTCGCAAGGAGTAGGGGAGTGTCACAGGTTGAGAAGCATGATGGGACCTGTTGTTACTCCTGGCTTCATATTTTCCCACCACTAGAGGGTGAGAACGCAAAGCTGCTTGTAGTTGTTTAGTCTAGCTTTCTGTGAACGCTTCCCATGTGAAACCAAACGTATTCAAGGTCTTCTGCTGCCAGTAGCCGCAACATTGTTATGGTTAAGGGAACGCCTTGTTATTGAATACGTATACTTAAAAACACGGCTTTTGAACAGGCTGTGCCTTTTTCTTCCTTCCTTCCCTTTCTGCTCTGGACGAAGAGATGGCTCGCTGCGCTGTAACTTAATAGTCTGCTACTTGATCTATTGCCCGCAATAAAGACTGTTAGCCTGCTGCCTCGTGTTGGCTGTGATGTTTTTCCTATTGATGGTAATGCCCCTGGCGGGTTTTTCAACAGATCCAAAGGTGAACCTATCACAGAGTTTTCTGGGGCTGTGAGTGTGTGACTCGCCAAGGTCACCTAGTGGGTTTCCATGGCTAAGCGGGGAATCAAACCCTGGTTTCCAGAGTCATAGTCCAACACTCAAACCTGCTGAGTGGAATGCAAAAGTAGGAACCAGAGCAGGATCATAGATAGTAGGAACGGACGTCTGGTTTGATATGGCATCGTGGAAAGGCTCCCTGTAAAGCTTCGTGTGAGGGGATCCTTTGGCAGATGGCAGAAGACGGCTGGTGATTCAACAACCCAGCTGAAAGATCCCCCTTGGTATAGGGAGATCGAAAAAGGGCTCCGGAGATCGGAACTTGTCCCTTAGCTTCTATCTAGCGCGATTGTGCAAGACGGCAGTGGATGGGATGGAGAAGATCAGAGCAGCCACAGCCATCTACCAGCGCACGGGCATGCAAGCGGCGCGTGCAAACTGTTTTCAAGACTCGGCAGAGGAGAGAGTTGTAAGGTCTTTCAATTTCACCTTGAGAGAGATCTAAGACCACCAGATATCTTTGTGAGTAAGGAATTCGGGAGGAGTATTTGAATTGTAGACTAGATGTTGGGTAACCGATAGATGGGTGGGCTTTAACAAACGTTGGCAGAGAGAACATGTGCTTCAGGAGCCATTATTAGAGAGCCAGTTAGCAAGTAAAATCTTTGACATTGACTTTGATTTTTAAAACATCCCACCTAATCTTCGTGCTGGACTACCAGTTTCTCAGGTGGCTAATGAACTGGTATTTGAGATCTGAACCTCTGAAATAAGAACTTACTAGCAGCTAGAGAGAGATTGAGACGGTGGGTGCTTAAGAAGTAAAGGCGGACTGTAGAAACTTTAATGGCGCCAGTGGAAATGGGACTCTAAACAAACCGAAGTGGAGTGGATTACAATTTTAAACTTTAAAATCGAGAGGATTTATCTACACAGGACTAAGAGAAGGCAAGACTAAGGCAAGACTAAGGAAGAGAAAGAAGAAAAAGGTTGGCATAGAACGTGGAAGATAAAGGCAGACTGAGAATTGAGGACTGAAGAAGTGAAAGAAAAGATGGCACAGTACAGCATAAGAGTGGGTTGCTAGAGAGAGACGAGGAAGGAACTGGCAAGGAGAAAGAGAGGTGAAGATTGCCATTAACAACGTGCTAAGACTGGAGCAAAGCACACGGTGCAATAACTAAGATTTAATATTATAAGACATAATAGATCATATATAGACTATATATTGATTATTGTTTATAAGGTTCGCATTTCATTTTATTGATTTGACTGACATAGATTTTCTAAGTGATCTAATGAAATAATGGCTATCTAAGTGATTTGATGAATTGTTATTTAACTTGACATTGATGAATTGATATTTAATATTCGACAGGTATAGATTGTCTGATAGAGTTTTCAATATAGATAAGAATTTGTGGTTTGGACAGATAAATTAATATTGATGAATTAATAAGTGATCTAACACAGATATAAGATTCTATTATAACGCAATTAATTTAATATTGCAATATCCTGCTTTTAGGGGAGGGTTTGATAATAATTGCCTCTTGATACTATTATAATTTGGGAAATTGGTAAGCAATTACAAGTATAGATAAGATTATAGATAAGAAAGGATATATTAATATCCTTGAGTGATTTATATAGAGATCGATGTGAAAACAATTGATTTTTCCAAGGCAGCGTGAAGTTAATAATTTATGATTGAAGAATTGCTAAACCCCATTAAGTTACCCATACTGGCTCTACTGATGTGGGAAAGCTTAATGAATACTAGGAAGACATCCAAGGCACCCAAGATGATGACTTCTATAGGACAACAGAAACTGGAACCAGCACTGAAGCCTGAGCAGAAAAAAGGGAGAGCAATATCAAATGACACTACTGGAGGAGATAAGAAATATAAAATTAGATATATGACAAGAAACGGAAGATTTGAGAGGCGAGATAAAACAAGACTTTAAAAATGAATTGAAAGGAATAAAGAAGGCGCTAGGAGGTCTTCAGGAAGACTTAAAGTCTATGCAGAATCGGGTGGAAGTATTGGAACTGAAAACAAAAGAGGTAGATGGAAAATCTGGGAAGACAACAAGAGCGACTGCTAGATGAAAAGGCGCTGAAGGATCTAAAAGCAAGAGAAAATTTCATAAAAATAAGAGGATTGACGGAGCGGAGAGATGAAAACCTGTACGAGAGATTGATCCCCCCCCTAGCAGAATACTTGAATATCTTGGCAGAAAAGATGGAATGGGAAATCGATAAAATATATAGGATAGAGTCTAAGATTGAAAAGAGAGAAAACTCCCAAGGGACGTGGTGGTACAGCTACTACGTAAGAAAGCGAGAGAAGAAATAATTCAGAAAAGTTTGGAGACAGACTTGATAATTGATAAAGTCAGAGTATCGATTTATAAAGATGTACCGCCGCGGATTCTAAGAAAAAAAATGAGTACAGATTCCTAACAACTTTTGAAACACCAAAATATAACGTACCGATGGGAGAAAGTAGAAGGCCTCAGCTTCAGATATCGGGGGAAGCAATTCAAGATCGAGATGGAACAGGAAGCTAAAATATTTATGAAAAGATACGGAAAAGAACAATGGAAACAGAAACCACAGCATGAAGATGAAAGAGGAGAGCTTCAACCAGAAAGCAGACAGAAAGATATTCAAGAGTGAAAAAGGGTTGAAGAAAAAGGGCCATAGGGAATGAGCAAGAAGAAGAGGAGAGCTTGGAGTCAGTGGAAGAGAACAATTAAGAGCAACTAAACTATAAATACTTAAAGTATGAATTTGAAAATTCTCTCTTGGATTATAAAAGGTATTACAACCCCCAAAAAAGAAGAAAAATATTTCATTTTATTGAAAGGAAAATCTAGATATGATATGTCTTCAAAGAATTCATACAACCCGAGAAAATTTATCTGATTCGCAATAAGAAGTTGGGAAGTGAATATGTATCTACATGAGTACAAAGAAAAGAGGGGTTGTGTTATATGTAAATTGAGATTCTACTCTAAAGAGATGTTAAAAGACGAAGCGGGTGTTACGTGGTGGCTGAAATCAATTGGCAAAATCAAAGAATTTTAATAATTGGAATATATGGTCCACACAGGAAACAAGAAAATTTTTATAAAGAACTGAACAGGAAAATTACAGACTTGAAATATAGCCATTTTATATTTCTAGGTGATTGGAATGGGGTGATTGACCCAAAATTGGATAGGAAATCAAAGAAGAAAATAAAAGAAAAACAAGGGAAACTTCCTGGATAAATTTTAGAATATGCTGGAGAATTTAGATTTAATAGACACATGGAGATATAAATATGGTGCAATCAAAGATTTTACATTTTATTCGGAACCCCACACTTCATTATCAAGAATTGATATGTTTTTGATATCAAATTCCTTAGCCCAAATGATTATTAAACAAGAGGCACTACCCCGAAATCCTTCAGACCATAACCCAATTTTATTGACACTAAAACACAGATTGGAAGAATCATTTAATTGGAAATTAAAAAGAGAAATTACTGTTAGAAGAAGAATTAGTACAGAAAATTAAGAATCAGATTAAAACCTATCTTGACGAAAATCTCAATAAAGGAGTAAATTTAATGACGGTGTGGGATGTGGCCAAAGTGGTTTTGGGGGTTCTTTACAGTGCAACGCGAAATTAAATAAGAAGAAAAGAGAGAATTTTCAAAAATTGAATGATGACTTGAAAAAGAAAGAAGAAAGCCTCAATGATGACCCAGATAACAAAAGAATGCAGAGAGAAATTAAAATACTACGGAAGCAAATAGAGACGCAAATAGAAATGGAGATCAATGAGAAAATGATTTATACTAGACAGTACTATTTTGAATGGGCAAATAAAGCAGGTAAATGGCTATCATATAGATTAAAAAAAAAAGGGAAGAAGACATTGATTACCAAACTCAAAAGTGGGGAGACAATATATACAGATTTTCAACAAATAAAGAAAATAGTGACAAACTTTTATAGGATGCTATATAAAGGCCAAGAACTTCAAGAGGAGGTGATAGAAGCATGCTTAGCGAAACAAGATCTAGCAATAATAACAGAGGAACAGTGGGAGAAATTAAATAAACCAATCACATTAACAGAAGTAACAGAAGCAATCCAAAAAGCTAAAAAAGGGAAGTCACCAGGACCAGATGGATATACAAGTCAATTTTATAAGACCTTCCAAAAGGAACTTGGTCCTATCCTTCAAATAATTATGAATGAGGCACTAAAAGGAAAGATCCCTGATACATGGAGAGAGGCCAACATAACCTTAATACATAAAGAAGGGAAAGATCCGTTGGACATCAAAAACTATTGCCCAATTTCACTTTTGAACTCTGACTACAAATTATTCACAACTATATTAGCAAATAGATTAAAAGAAGTATTAAAGGAAATAATTTCTGAGGATCAAGCGGGATTTCTTCCTGGCAGACAAATAAAAGATAGTATGCGCAATATAATCAATATTTTAGAACTATGTGAATGTCAACGCCAAGGCCTGGCAAGCAGCCAAGGGAGCCGGCTACAGGTCTCTTGCAGATAAGGCAGGGAATAAATTAAAGGGCTTTACTTCAGCAGAACAGAACAGGAAAAATAGCAGTAAATACCGGCAGCAGGGAGACTCCCTGGCTGTTACGTCACAGCCAGGCGAGCACACAGTCAAAGTCTTTTCGAACAAAAAAAGTTACCAGAGCTGGTCCGGGATCAAGAGGTGGCGACGTTCCAGCAGGTCGGGCAGCATTTCAGGAGGCCAAGCTGAGTTCCACAACAAGCACTTCGCCCAGAATGGTCAGTTGTGAACCGACAAAAGACCCAAGGCTGAGTGATTGCTTTTATAGGCAGATCACTCCTCCAGGTGTTATCGCAGCTGGGCCCTGATTGCCTGGCGTTTTCTATTTAAACGTTCTGACCTCCTGAGAGCACTCTTTTGCTCCCGATGCTGCTGGTAAGTAGGCACCTGCTCTTGAAACTCACCATCTGACTCCTCTGGCTGGGCTGGGTCTGGGGCAGCCCCTGGCTCTGCTGCTGGGACTACTGGGGCCAAGGGCTCTGTGCCTGGGGCAGCCTCGGGAGTGGGCTGTGCTGGTGCAGCAGGCTCCAGGGACTCTGGCTCAGACTCAGAGCTGGTGTCCTGGAGTTCCAGGGTCCTGACAGTGAAAATCATTCCCAGAAAAAATTGATTGCCTTATTTCTTGACATAGAAAAAGCCTTTGATACGGTGAATTGGAAATCTTTAATTAAGATGTGTTTAGGATCAAATTTCATAAATTGGATTAAATCTATCTACTCAGTGCAATACGCACAAGTGATTATCAATGGACAAAAAGCCGGAAAATTTGAAATTCAGAGAGGGATACGCCAGGGCTGCCCATTACCTCCACTATTATTCCTATTAGTTATTGAAGTCTTGATAATGAAAATAAAAAGTCATGAAAGAATTAAAGGAATCAAGGTATGAGATAAGGAACACAAGATAAAAGCATTCGCAGATGATTTAGCGATAACATTAGAATACCTAAGGGGAGATATAAAAGTTTTGAAAAACATCCTTAATAATTTCAGTAAAAATTAGTTTTTGAAAATTAACAAGGAAAAAACTATGATCTTGACGAAAAATATGACGGAATTAGAAAGAAACACGGTAGTACAAATTACAGGTTTTACAAAGGTTAAATATTTCAGAATTACACTTACAAATAAGATTTCTGACCTCTTTAAAAATAATTATTTGAATGTATGGAAATCTATCTCAAAAGATTTAAAGAATTAGAATAATTTAAATTTATCGTGGTTGGGGAAAATCGAACAATTAAGATGGCTGTACTTCCAAAGATGTTATTTTTATTTCAGACTATCCCTATTATCCAAAATGAGAAGGCCATCAAGGTTTGGCAAAAAGAGATTGTTAAATTTATATGGGGGGAAGAAAAGGGTTAAAATGAAATTGTTGGAGGATGCCAAAGAAAGAGGTGGTTTAACTTTATCAAACCTAATTTTATATTACCATGCTTGTGGATTGAACTGGATTCAGAAATGGATCAAGTTAGATAATACAAAATTATTGAATCTAGAAGGGGATGGATTAGGATCAGGCTGGCATTACTACTTATGATTCAATAAAGGGAAACATAACAGAGAGTTTAACCGACACTATTTAACATCTGCCTTAATGAAAATTTGGAGAAAATATAACATAAGAGCTTGTATTAAAACCCCTAAATGGGTTATCCCCGCATGAGGCTTTCTATAAAAAGGAAAATATCTTGTTTGATAAATGAATTAGATATGAGGACATGGTAGAAATACAACGAGAACAAATTAAAATCAAAACTCAATTGGAAATGGAGGAAATGGGGATAAAATGTCATTGGCTCCTATATAGGCAGATAAGAGGAAAATTAAAGAATGATATTAAGTTCAGTGATTATCAAAAGAAAGAAGAGGAGTTGAATATGATATTATATTCGGATAAACCTATAGTTATTTCTTCTGTCTACAAGATTCTATTAAAATGGTATACAGAGGATGAAACAGTTAAAATACCAATGCTGAAATGGGCCCAGAATTTCTCCCATCCTATTTTGATGGAACAATGGGAAAAATTTTGGTTGAAAACTATAAAAGTTACAGCATGTCAGGATATAAGAGAAAATTTATATAAGATGTACTTTTGGTGGTATCTTACTCCTCAAAAACTGGCGAAGATGACAAACAGATGCTCTAACAAATGTTGGAAGTGCGGGGAAGAGATAGGTTCCTTTTACCACACTTGGTGGACATGTAAAACAGTGAAAGGGTTTTGGAAAAGGATTCATAATTGAATTGAAAAGATATTAGATATAAGATTTGCTATGACTCCAGAAGTTTATATGCTATCAATGTTGGAAAATGATTTAGAAAAAAAAGTGGGTAGACACTATTTTACATGACTGTGGCAGCAAGAATGGTGTTAGCACATAGATAGAAAGGAACTAGAATGCCTTCAATAGAAGAATGGGAAATGAAATTATTTGTATTTTGAATGGGGAAAGTAAAGAAAAGTATATAAAACAATGGGAAAGAACATTACAATATTTTAGGAATTCATGGTATGACAGTGATATGGTGAATATAGAATTTTGAAAAGAATTAGGACAAAGAGATACAGTAGAATTAGTAAGACCAAGATTGTTAGATATAAAATAAACTAGTCTCTAATGCTGAAGTCAGAAGTATGCCGGGAAAATAATAAAGAAATAGCAAGGGAAAGCATTGTATGTAATTTGAATATGATTATTTTGTCTTTGTATAAGTTAAGTTGTTTTTTTGTTAAGTCTTTGGTCGTTCATTTTTTCTTTTTTCTTTTTCTTTTTGCTTTTTGATTCAATTTATGTATCTGTAATTAATGTTTTCCCCCCTTTTTTACATAGTTGTCATTTTTTTAAAAATAAAGTTTTTGTTTAATAAAAAAATAGATAGTAGGAACATTTGGCTTAGGATCAAAAAATGAAGTAGGAGGGTGACTAATTGAATTTTTCAAGGCCAACCGTTAGTTCAATGTAAACACATTCTTCAAGCAACCAAAGAAGTAACTTCATACATGGATAGCACCTGATGGCAAATGTAGAAATCAAATAGACTCTGCAAAAACAAGACCAAGAGCAGATTGTGGCACAGACTGTGAACTGCTAAGATCAAAAATTGGGCCATTTCTGCACTACACCATTATAGTGCTATTATTCTACTTTCAACATCCTGTGGAATTCTGGGGTTTATTGTTTACTGAGGCTCAAGAGCTCTCTGGCTGAGAATTCTAAATGCCCCTCCCTAAACTGCAAACCCCAGGATTCCATAGGATGTTGAAGTAGAATAATAGCACTATAACAGTGTAGTGTGCAAATGGCCTTAGAACAGAGCTAAAGAACATTAAACCAACCCTTGTGCCAAAGTAAAACTTGAAGAATATCTCCATAGAATTTAAAGCTAATGTAAAAAATAGATTGGCAATATTAAGCATAATTGATTGGGAGCCAAAAGAATTCTGGTTTGAAGCCGGGGACAATATCAGGGAGGAATGTGAAAAGACACTACAGTAGGACCCCTGTATACATGGGGGATTGGTTCCGGGCCTCCTGCGGATACTGAAATCCGCAGATACAAGCAAACGCCCTGTCCCCTGCCTACCCCAGGCTGATTGCGATTGGGCAGGGCCAGCGGCAGGAGGTGGTGAGGTGTGTGATCCCATGCTCCTTGCTCCTCTCCCGCCTGCTGCTGCCGTGATCGGGCCCAGGGTGGGGGGCAGGAGTCAGCCAGGAGTGCGAGCCTGTGCTCCTCATTCCTCTCCCACCCACCACCTCTATGATTGTAGCAGTGGCAGGAAGCCAACCGTGGATAACTGAATCTGTGGATAATGAATCCATGGATATGGAGGGCCTACTGTATCTGGACCCTAAAAGAAAGAGAAGCCTCAGGGGGAAAAAAAGGAACTTTTCAAGAAGTTAAGAACAGATGAGAAGGGAAAGTAAAAAGTGACAGAAATGGAGTCAGAATCCTGAATGGAACTGTTCAGAGACTTGTGCACAGGGACAAGGTGAAACAGAAAATGAGAAGATGCAGGCAGATAGACGATGACAATAAGAAAAGGAAGACCAAGTAGAAATAAAAAGATTATGGAAACAATACACTGGAGAATTGTATAAAAGAGAATGACAGATTCATTAAAGAAAGAGCCATCTGAAAATGAAGGCACAGTTTTAGACAATGAAGCAGAAGCTGCATTTGGATCAGTTGTGAGAAATAACTCACCAGGAACAGAGGGTGTACCAATAGGGCTGTTTCAGGCTACAAAGACAGAATCTACTGTAATTCTAACTAAAATCTGTTAACAAATATGGAAAACAAAACAATGGCCTGCAGATTAGAAATGCACAATATATAGTAGGTCCCCCATAACTGTGAGTGTATGTTCTGGGACTGACCAAGGATGGCAAAAAACATGAATCCTATCAAATGCTATATTTTGTTCTCCGAGGCTGGGCAAGGCAATGAGGAAATGAGGCTACTCCTGCATGTCTGCCTGCTTATCTTCCTTCCTGCTCAGGCTTGGTGAGTAGCTCCCTTCCAGGAGACCAAATCTGGCGAGAGGCCTGGTTGCACAGAACCATGTGCCTGGTAAAGAGGTGAGAAGGTAGTGCCCATCCTCTTCCTTGGCTGAGAGAGGCATCTGACTTTGTGCAGCTATTGTCAAAGGCAAAATAAATAACCCGGGCAAGAAATCAGCTCTCATGCTGGAGAGGTTGTTGAAACCAACAGGCACTCTGGCAGCTGCTCCCTTGAACAGAAGGAGGAAGGGAGTACAGCCCTTGCAAATCCCAGGTACTACTTTGGGTGGAAAGGAGAGAGACAGAGACAGACAGAGATCCAGGCAGTTAGGAGAACAGACTTGCTTGGTCAGCATCTCACTGGAAAGTTTTACAGCCACTGTTGCTTCCTGTGCCCACTCTTGCCAGAGGGGGTGGCCACAACAGTAGCAACCGTCCTCCTCTACTTCATCATTTGATTCATTGCCAGTGATATCAATCTCACCTGCCTCCCTTTCTCTCCAGTCAGCTTTCACTTTTGCAGCCTTGAAATATTTCATATTACAGATGTCCAATGTGTAGCCCCTGCCCAGTGTCTCTCTCAGCTGAGGAAGAACTCTTCCTTGGCCAAGAGAAGTATGGGGGACCCACCTGTGTAGAACTGTGTGCCTTTCTAAGCTGGAGAGAGAGGGAGACTCTTTTCTCAGCTGAGAAAGTAATGGGAAACCTGGCTGCACAAAGCAAAGACCACAGCCAGTGGCCATGGCCCTGAAGTGGATTGTTAGTCAGTAAAATTGTGGATACTGGTCCAGAGGACATGGGGGACCTCCTGTATATTTAGACTGCAAAGAAAAGGGACCCCACGGATTGCAGTAACTATAAGACCATCGCATTAATCTACCTGGCAAGCAAAGCTCAAAATTCTACAACAGCAGCTTTTCCTATATATGGAATGAGAAATGCCAGATTTCCAAGCTGGGTTGAGGAAAAGAAGAAGCACTAGGAATTACATTGCAAACATATGTTGGATAATTGAGCACACCAAAGAATTTCAGAAGAAAAACAGCCTGTGCTTCATAGATTATAGCAAAGCCTTTGATTGTGTAATCATGAAAAAACTATGGATCACTCTTAAAAAATGTGTGTCCCACAACATCTGATTGTCCTGATGTGTAACCTACACTCAAGACAAGAAGCTACTGTTAAGAGAGAATATGGAGAAACTGAATGTTCACCAACTGGCAAGGAGCTCAGGCAAGGTTGTTTAACTTGTATACTGAACTTATCTTGAACAAAGTAGGATTAGATTCGGAACATCAACAGTTTAAAATATGCAGGTGACACCATACTACTGGCAGAAAATAGCAAAGACTTGGAATGATTACTGAAGAAAGTGCAAAGGCAGGTTTACAGTTGAACATGAAGAAAAAAAATTATATAATTTTAAAATTATATAAAATTATATAAAATTATATTAAAAAGTAGATAATAAAAACATTGAAACAGTTCAAGATTCTCCATAACTTGACTCAGTAATTAACCAGAAGAGAGACTAGTCAAGAAATCAGAAGAAGACTAGAAGTTGGTAACGTTTACTTTCACAGACTAAGGGCCTTTCTGCACTACCCTGTTATAGTGCTATTATTCCATTTTCAACATCCTGTGGAGTTCTAGGGTTGGTAGTTTACTGAAGCCAAAGAGCTCTCTGGCTGAAAATTCTAAATGCCCTCCCTAAACCGCAAACCCCAAGATTCCACAGGATGTTGAAAGTGGAATAAGAGCATTTTAACAGTGTAGTATGGAAAGGCTATCAGTCTCCTTCATCAAGCATACCTCAATCGTACCTGTTAAAAAATATTGCCTTTAAAAAAATAAACTTCTCACTTGGCTTGGCTATGAGAATCTTTTACACAGAATTTAACCAAACACTATCCAAATTGTTAAGTGGCTTAGAAGTGGCTTGTTATGTGGCTTAGAAACACTTTTGATATATTTGAAAGGAAAGAGGACATCTTGTGTTGATTGCTTATGCTGAGAAATGGGGACCAAGTCATATTCTTTTTCTTGAATAATGAATCTCTTGATAAATGGCTTGTTAAATGCATGCATCCACACATGCATCCACACATGTGCGCACACACACAAAACATGGTGTTCAGGTCTGAGATTCTTTTAACACTCCCAAAGAGAAATCTTATAAACTAACTAAGGTAAAAAGCTTGGTCTGTAGATTCCATTTTGGAAGGCCAAGTTCTCAAACTGGTTTTAGCCCAAGTTCTAAACAATAACAAATGTCTGTGTTATTTTACAGTTTTCCTTGCTTCCTTTTTGCACCATAAATTCATTGGCAATTAAAAGCACAATCCAATGTATGTCTACTTAGGAATAAGTCTTACTGAGTTCAGTGAAACTTACTCTCTGGTAAGAGGGTATAGGATTGCAACCCAAGCCATTTACAGGTCACTGGGGGATCACATGTTGTAAGCTGCTGTCTTCAAATTATATTAAATTTTCTCTAGCTCATTTCCTTATTATTCCCAATGGAAATCCCTAAACAAGTAAATCATTAGTGGACAATAAAACAATTTGGATGGCAAGAATCCAGTTTTTCATTTGTCTCCCTATGTTGCTTGGTTATATATCAGAAGCAGTATAACACTTTATTATCCCAATTAGTTTGCTCTCAGCAACAAAAGGTGAAATTTTAAAGAAAAGAAAGGAAATGTAGAGTAGAGAAGAAGTAACAAAGATACTAATAAATTTTGCTGAACTCTCGTGGTTCCCCACCCCCCCATAGCCAACCAGCTTGTGGATAGAGGATTCCCCTTTTTAGTCTTTCTCATGAAGTCTTTTCCACTTCCTCCTCACTTGCTCGCTGAATAGGGTGGTCTATTTTGTTTTGCTGTGAGGTAAATGTCATTAGTTTCATAATGAACAAACATTTATAGGTACCATGGAACAATATGGTCTGACCCTTAAAATCATTGAGTAATAAATAAAATAAAACAGGGTAGCTTGATGGGAGCAGATTACCACTTTTCTTTTTTCTTCTTTTCCTTTATAAATGTTACAGGTGGGTGGTATAGTCCTATCGGTTGTCTCATAAAGGCTAAAGATGTATCAGGGTTTTTTTTCTCTCGAGTTCATTTCTTGTAATTAAAAATAGTGTTCTCCTCAACCAAAAACATTTTTAGAACAGAATAATCTTTTATGACCCCCCTTTTTTTTGGCATGATGCCTGCCATGGCATGGGAAAACATCACACTAAAAGTTACTACACACTACTTTCGATATCCCTTAGTTTCTAACAGTACTTCCAAGTGGCACATGCTGAGATTGGAGGACAGAACATACAATGGGCTTGTTCTTTTAAAGTGGAATTTGGGAAGAAGGGTCCCAGGTTTCATCTTAACCCTAGTGAAGACTTCAAAGAATCATTGCACAGAACCACTGAATTTTTGGTAAACTCACATTTTCCTTATGATGAGCCACTGTTGTTGGAGAAAACTTCTTTATTGCTATGTACCTTGAAGTGGATTCAGAGAAGGTTTGCCATTTCTTTCCTCTTAGGCTGAAAGAATGTAACTTGTCCAAGATCACTCAGTGAGTGTCAATGCTTGAGTGGAGATTCAACTCTAGATCTCCTGGAGGCATGGTCCAATATTCAAACCACTACAGAACATTGGATCAACATTAAAAATAGCGAAATGAATGTATGTGAACTAGTTTTCAAAGAGGTAGCCATAAAAAAAAAAAAAAGGGAAATGGGGCAGGGAGAGAAGAAATCTAGTAGTAACTTTAAGACTTAACATTTATTGCAGCATGAGTTTTCATGGATATCAATCCCCTTTTTCAGATTCACTGATAGAGTACAATTTTAAAGCCACAGTTATTTAAGCACAACTACTTGGGTCAGCCATGGTTAGTACTTGGATGGGAGACCATCAATGAATACCAGGTGTTGTAGGTCATATTTCAGAGGAAGGAACTGCCAAACCACCTGTAAGTATTCCTTGCCTAAGAAAACCCTGTGAAATTCATGGGGTCACCATAAGTCAACAGGCAACTTGAGGCACGTACACACACACAGTTGTGGGAGTAGAATCAGAATTTAACAGTATATAGAAAGATGTGAACTGTGACTCTGGCCATAAATCTTCAAAAAGTTGTATAAGAGGATACAGGTATCCATGGCAAAAGCACTGAAAAGGGGAAAAAAACCTAATGGAACACATCATTATAGTTTTGTCATAAAAAAAGTTAACAACTGATTTTTGTTAAATGTACTGTCTATGGGTATCCAAGAGGGACCTTTCAGTAGTGCTAATGAATGTTACTTCCCTAGAAACCTGTTTGCTGCCTTTTTATCAGAATCTGAAATGACGATAGAAGAGTCATTTTTCTGTCTGAAGATATGTGTAGAGAAAACTCCATACTTGCTGCTTAAGGCCCTTTCCGCACATAGGAAAGGAACCGCGAAAAAATGCTACTCACTGGACTTCTTCAGCATCCGGGAAGTCCGTCGGGATGAGGAGCAGTGCGAGCTCGTCACTCTGCACAGCTCCAGCATCCAAAATGGCGGCTTCCGGCTGGTGGAGGCTCTCCACCAAACGGAGAAGCTCGCCAGCCTAAAGCCCACCCCCGGCAGATCTGTAGGCACGCACTTGTGCACGCCTGCAAATCTGCACCAGAACGCGGGGACGGAGTGACACGGGGTTGCGCACTCTGTGCTTTTTAAAAACCTCTAAAAAGAGGTTTTTAAAAAGCACGCTGCGCGACTAGTTCCAGTCACTCTGAACTGGACTGAGGTGCGGAACTACAAAAGTAGTCCACCCCAGTCCACTCTACGGTGCAGAAGACCTCCATCGGAGGTCGCTCTGCACCGTTTTAATAGCCCGGTGCGGAAAGGGACTAAGAGTTCTTACAATATTTCACTTGTGCATTCTCACAGTTACCATATTAGATTTTTCATGGTTTAGAGCTCAGGTTGACACAATTACATTTTTACATGCTTCAAAGGTTTTCTTCCAAGTCCTAGGTGAGAATAGCATTTGAGTTATTCACAACCATTGACACTGTTATGAGAGAATCAGTGTGATGTAATGCTTCGAGTGTGTTGGACTAAGACTCTCAAAGACCAGGGTTTGTGTCCCAACTTGGCCATGCAAGCACACTGGCTGACCATAGGTAAGTCACACTCTCTCAGCCTCAGAGGAAGCAATGGCAATCTGCTTCTGAACAAATCTTACCAAGGAAACCCTGTGATAGGTTCAGCTTATGGTCACCACAGATGCAAACCAGGACATATGTGGCCAGTGGCATGCCAAGACTCAACAGTGCCGGGACAAGGGGGTGAGCTTTGATGGGTGGGGCGAGCATGTGGTGAGGGGCAAGCAGCAGGGGGGAGGGGCAAGCACACAGCAGAGGGGCAAGTGGCAGCAGGGGGAAGGGTGAGCATGCAAGTGAGCTGTGTGCCACCTTAGTGTTCTGCCCAGGAGCTAAATGTTGATGAATAACTTCAAGGCTCCTCATCTACCTTCATATGGTTCTTCATCTTGCAACCAGGAAGGACCCTTTCATGTTACACAGTTAACACTATGATTCCACTTTCACTGTCATGGTTACATCCTATGGAATTCTTGGATTTGTAATTTGGTAAGGCACTAGAGTGCTCTGGCTGAGAATTCTAAATTACTGTCCCTAAACTGTCCATCCCAGGATTCCATAGTATAGAACCATGGCAATTAGAGTGGAATCTTAGTGCCATAACTCTGTCCTGTGAAAGGGCCCTTGGACTGGACAACTCTTAAGTCAGGAGTGTGATTTGACATGAAACTTGGAAAAGTTGCTTTTTGGAGTGTAGCTTCAGAACAGAGGTGTATCTAGCATAATCAGTGTCTAAGGCAAGCATGGAAATTACGCCCCTATCTCTAGAGCTGCTGCCACCTCCTCCTCCTCCTCCTCTGCCACTAAATCTTCCAGCATGGCTTTTTTGTGCCCCCCCAGCACTGGCGCCCAGGGCATGTACCCTACTTACCCCACCCTAGATATGCCTCTGTTCCAGAATACTTCAACTAGGTTAAATGCTGGCCATTCTGACTGGGGAAGTGCAGTCCAAAAAGCCCTGTCCTTCAGATTCTTCTGTATTTTAGGATTTCATGATCCTAAATTTTTTACATTTACATCTACATGAGAGTGAAATCCCTGCTCTGCGTGTGATCTCAATTAATTAAACTGATGCTTTAGGGAAGCCAGTGTTCTTTTTACTTCACTGCTTCTCTGTGTCCAGCAATGTAGAGATAAAGCTGGCTTATTATGTAAGTTAACTTTTAACATGGCTGGGCATGGCTTTTATCAAGAACTGCTTCATCATCTCTTATAAAGATGAAAACAAAAGGAACCCATGCAATGATTTCTTTGTCTTGATCCTTTATTGACATGTATTGTGTCAGTCATTATCTTGGCTGTTGAAGTGAATAGATGGTAAAGAACACTGGGCAAAATCACTAATCAAATGACACCCAACATCTTAAGCATTCCAGGAAATGACTCTGACTTTTTAAACTTTACTGGAAATGATGCCACTTCAAGGCTAATATTTGAGTTTTGTACTATTTTTTTGAATGGAGTGTGTGTGTGTCAATGCAATATTTTTCCACTGCAGATGATGTGTATGTGCTTCTCCCACGGATTTCCTTCCAGTTGATGAGGAGTAATGTTTTGCTTCTGTTCCACACGGTATGGTTAAACAATGTGAGGGAATCCTCTTTCTGCTCTTTCATTTTGAGTACTTTCGATTTAAAATCTGTGGGCTGTGCTTCTGTGCAATATGATTAAGCAGTCTTTTATCTGTGGATATTTTAGAAGTGGATTTCCCTCAGCATGACCTTTTGAGAGATATATGTACCTGTTCAAACCATATTGTTCTGTAATTAAAGCTGTGGTTATAGTATCTAGCAGCACTAACTGGCATCTAGACTATGGTGAGTAGATTGTTTCTTCTTTCTTTACTTTAGTTGTGCTTGGACAGATAAAAGGACTCCAACTTTTTGTGTTTGCAATTTTGTATGAAATAACAATGATTCTTATTGAAGCATTTAATATGCTCTGGTTTTGAAAAAATAACACGTGCATTTTAATCTGAAAAACACACTTTGAGGAACAATTTTAACATGACCCCAGCTTACATCTCTCTTTCTGATAATTGGTAGGTCTTCATAAAGTTGCCATTGTTCCTGTGCGTCCTTCTTATTTGCTGGATTGGCTGTTGAATTCTTTATTGTTGTTGTTGTTGTTTTTTTGTTTGTTCCAGACCTGTAAAGCAATATGATCAAAAGAAGAATGAGCAGATGCAGCTCTGCAAAATCTGCAGATTTTTTTTTTTTACAGCTGAATAAACATTTAAGATAAAGATGGTCCTAAACACATGAACCACAGTCAAACACAGAGTTGTTGTTGTTGTTGTTGTTGTTGTTGTTGTTGTGTGCCTTCAAGTTGACTCCAATATATAGTGACCCTGTCACAGGACTTTTTTGGCCAGATTAATCCAGAGGAGGTTAGCCACTGCTTTGCTCTGATGCTGAGAGAGTGTGACCTGCTCAAGGTCCCCAGTAAGTTTCCATGGCCGAGCAGGGTTTCAAGCCCTGATCTCCCAGACTCCGAGTCAAATTACTACACCACCCTGCCCTTCAACGCAGAGCGTTTGGTATCCATTGGAACCTAGGGATTTAAATACATCTAAAGGCCAAGTCTTTAACTGTTTATACTATTTATTATGTATTTTATCTCATTGATATGATTTAGATCCTGTCTTTCTCCCAATAAGGGGCCCAAACCAGCTTGCATTGTATGTTTAAAAAAATGGCTAAAACAATTTGTTCTACAAAAATTTAAAAATCATTGAACAACCAATCCATCAAAACATCAGTTTAAAACAATAAAAATACATTAAACATGTAGTAGTCATTAAAAAAATAGCAGACCTGTTGAACATCCTTCTATCTCAACCAGTTGAAGGCTGAAACCCTGTTTGAATAAGCATGCCTTTGTTTGTCAGAAAAAAGAGAGCAGAGGGAGGGCCAATTGAGCTTCCTTTGGGAAGATGTTCACGAAGAAGGTTATCTGCTGTGTTCTTACAGAACAGCCTGTGAAGTTGGTGGAATAGAGAGAAAGTTGCACTTAGAAGTTATTTCCCAACAACAGTAACAGAAATGTCTTTTTTTTTATAAAAAATGCACAAGGCATTTCTCAGTGCTGGAGTCAAAAGAAGATTGCCTTATGCTAGGAAGTTAAGTAAAGTGACTATAGTTGGTTTACCACTGCATTTTTAAAACATCGCACTACAGTTTAAATCAGGGAGCAAGTCATGAGGCCTGGCAGATATTGTGGGACTGCAAGCCCCCGGAGTCCTAGCTAAAACAGCCATTGGTGAGGAATGATGTGCCAGTCCAACAACATCAGGAAGGCTGGAGGCTTCCCACCCCTTGTTTAAATGAACTGAGCTCTATAAGTTTCAATGAATTGAAATTCAAATATTTCTGCCTGTATATTGAGAATTTTAATTGGTTGGTATTTTCTAATAGTATTTCTTTCTTTTTCTTTATATACATTCGTAGTTGAGATCCTTAGGAGTTATGTAATCTTAAATAATTTGTGCTGAGAAACAGTTATTGGGTAAATCATATGATTTCTTAATTTTGTTGCATGAAAGTTTGTTGTTGCTACTTTTTGTTTACTTTGCTCACAAAAAATTCAGCAAACAAAAACTAAAAGATCTGGTTTTTAACTTTCACGTACTCGAAACATTGCTAAAATCTGATCCCTTTTTGATTTAAATTTAGGACTATCTTGAGGTTATTTGAAAACAAGTTATATTTAACAGACAGGCAGAGTCGTGGCATTAAGCAATATGTAATAGTATTGTAGGTTGTTCCAAAAGCTTGGCAGATATTATCTGAGTAATTCTTACAAACAGTAATTAGGATATGCTAATATTATTATCTCTAGGTAATAATGTTGAGATAATAGCTGAGGCTGGGAGATGGTGGCTTACCTAATGGTAGGAAGATTAAGGCAAAATCAGAATGAAGAACTTTACTGTTAACTTAGCCACTACACTGCATTGAGCTTGCACGATGGTGGTGAGATGTATTTTAAAGCTGTAAGTACTCTAAGCTATGCAGAGATACTTTACTGAAACTGATGCTAAATAACATTTCAGGGATGAAGAGGTCTCTCATGCCATGTAATTTTAAATTATCTATAATGAGCATGAGAGACAGAATGGATGTCGATAACAGCAGTTGTATCCTCTTGACTCTGTTTTAAAAGTTGGTTTGTCTCCTCATATCTTTGATCAAGAAGTGGGGTGGGTGGGCAATAGTGAGAACAAAAACAGTAATGATTTTGCATTCTGAGTTTTCAGTTTTTCTTGATTGTAAGAACAATGATATGAAATGAAACGGGAATATCAGAAATATTAGCAACTGTAGCCTCTTCAAAAGCAGAAATAATCTACACATATCTCAAGGATTACATTGTTCACCAAATGGTTTACTTGCACAAATGGGACAAATCCGCTCTTTATCCCAGTCAGGATTTTCCAGAATCCTAGCCACTTTTCCTATTCATTCTGGAAAAGCTAGATTAATGTGTGTGCTCTGCTTGGGGACTGCTTTAAAGAAAGGCCCATGAACCAATCAAGTCAAATTGCAAAACAAAAAAACAAAACAAAACAAACAAAAACCCTTTCTAAATACTAGGAAGAATCTCCTGATAGAAAGAGCTGTTCAACGATGAATTAAAGACTGCCTTGGAAGTTGGTGGATTGTCCTTTTTGGAGGTATTTAAAGAGAAGTTGGTGGCCTTCTCTTGGGAGTGCTTTAACTATGGCCATTTCTGCATGAGTATGTTATAATGCAATGATTCCACTTTCAACTTCCTATGGAATCCTGGGGTTTGCAGTTGATAGTGGAATCATCGCACTATAACAGACTCATGTGGAAATGGCCTCCGTATTCTTGCATGGAAGGGAACTGAAGGCTCTCTTCTGATTCTGTGATTATAAGGACCTTCCACTGATACAGAATAAAGCAGTCTGCACCAAGCAGTGGGAGCAAATTATATCAGTTTCACATTAGAAGCACTAATTTTTAATTTGCTTCCAGCCTGAATTTATAAAGTGTAGGGACTGACCTTTACATTCCTTGGTGGTTTCCACCTATCTTACTTCAACTTTGAGACTGGCCACAGAAGCCTTTTTTGTAGACCTGATATTAAAATCAGTTGAGTTACTGGCACAAGGGACAGGTCCGTGTTAGTGATAGTCTTGACTATGTGGAACTCTGTCCCAAATATGGTAAATTTTTTTGTGGGGGAATGTTTTTTCTTTCCTTTTAAGATGACTTAAAGCAACTTTTGTTACAATGTGCTTTTAATAGAAATTATGAGTTGGAATTTCTTTTTTCAGTGCCATTTCTTTCTATACTTGATAGCAAAATTAGTCAGGGCATGTTAGTCTGATTGAAATTGTTTTATGCTACTGCTATCAGGTAAATATTTTCAGGTAAATATTTTGTTAATATATCAATGTTAAATGTTTTCTGATAGCCACTGTAAAGCTGCCTCTAGAAAACTGTTTTTGAAAGATGGCATCCCAATTCTGGGGATAACCAGTGTAGTGTAGTAGTTTGAGCATCAGGCTACAACTGTGGAGACAGGAGTTCAAATCCCTGTTTGGCCATGGAAGCCCACTGGGTGATCTTGAGCATGTCAGCCTCAAAAGAAGGCAAAAGCAAACCTCCCTCTGAGCAAATCTTGTCAAGAAAACCCCATGATAGGTTTGTTTTAGGATTGCCATAAGTCAGGAGCAACTTGGAGGAACATATCGACAACATGCTAGCGCTAACAACACATGTACTTTGCCTGCAGAGCACCTTCAGCTGATGGAAGTTTCAGATAGTAAGTGCTGGAAAATATGTCAGCTTGAAAACTCTGAGAGCCATTTTCAATCCGATATTGAGCTAGGTAGACCAATATTCTGATTGGTATGGAGCTAAGGATTCATCATATGGGATACTTTTATTTATATTTATTCCTCTGTGTATGAAACGAATAAAATTTCCTTGTAGAAATATAAGTATTCAAAGCTACCTAAATGAACTTTGGCTGATTATTATGAAAGATAAGTGACCTAATTCTAAGGTCTAAAAAACAATCATGCTGCATCAGAGAAAAGGTCTGTTTTTTCCAGCTTGCTGATAACCAAACACATGCTCACGGGGATCCCCCATAAGTGTAATATAGTCTCTTATTCATCCGTCTGAACCCTTGGATCATCATCCAAGATTCACAGACTTGCCTGCTGGGATTAGGGAGGTGGGCTTGTTGTTTGCTCCCAGGATTTGGAATTCCAGTCCCAACCTTGAAAGGCTGGGATGGAGCTTACTTGTTATTCTTCCATGGCAAGTGAAAACTTTTATTTTCTGTCAGGTTTCCAGGAACTGACTGCAAGAGCTTTTAACAGTATTCTGTTCTATAGAGTTTTCTTTTTTTTTAAGTGGATTTGTTTAACTGTTTTAATTTTATATGCAGCTTAATTATAATAATATGTTTTGTATGGTTTTGCTTATATTTCTGAATGTATTTTTATCAGTATTTGTTTTTATTTCTATAAGCTGCCTTGAGTTTTGGGATATAAGTGAATCAATAACAATAATATAGCAGGTGCCTCTGCCAGAAGAGGTAAAGCAGGTGACAACAAGTGTTGTTGTTCTATGCAGTTGAGTCAGATTTGGTGAATGAACAGACCTCAAAGAGATCATGTAAACAACCCTGCTCAGATTTTGCAAACCCAGGGCTGGAGGGTCCTTCACTGAGCCAATCTGCCTGTATTGTGATTTTCTTCCTTTCCCACTGGCTCCAGCTTTATCAAGCATTGTTATCTTTTCCAGTGAGTGAATACAAGAGGGAGAACCATTTCAGCCGCAGTAAGTTGTCTGTGGAATGTACTTCCCAAAACTGTGCCTAAATAATGATGAGCGCTCTGTGCATCTGATGCCCAGTAAAGTAGGTTGGGGGCTGAGTTACAATTGTGGCAATAGTCTCAAAATTGGGACTGAGTGATCTTGAATACAAATCACTATTCACGATCACTACATAGTCACAATTTTGACACTATTGCTACCGGCAGTGGAATCTGCTGCCTCGGAGTGTAGTGGAGTCTCCTTCCTTGGAGGTTTTTAAGCAGAGGCTAGATGGCCATCTGTCGGGAATGCTTTGAGGGTGTTCCTGCATAGCAGGGGGTTGGACTGGATGGCCCGTGTGGTCTCTTCCAACTCTACATTTCTATGATACTATGATTCTATGATCTTAACTACCTTCCTGGCATCATCTGCATGGGGAGAAGGAAGGCCATTTTACTGATGACCAGAGCACAGCTAAATGACGTTACTATCAGTTTTTGGGGCCTCAGGGCAGAAGAAGTTACTTAGTTACTTAGTTAACTATAAGTTAATACAGGATTTTAGCCCATAATTCCTTCTATGAGTCTGCCCAACTTTTAAGATCTTTGAGCAGGAGGAAAACTTTCTTTCTCACCACTATCATAGTTGTGTTTGGTTCGAACAAGGTAGAGAGCGTCCCTGGTATCTGCTCTTAACTTGTGGAATTCCCTCCCATGAAAGGTTTGGTTGGCCTGTTGTCCACCCTCTTTCCAACATCAGGCAAAGACCTTTTTATTTAGGTGAAGGCTTTGCCTGTTAAGTTATTGTGGCAGAAGAAACTTTTTAGTGAGGTGCATGGTGCCTTGATCTTTTTGCTTTCTTAAAATGTATTTCTAAATGGTTGTACTTTAGCATTTTTAATTAAACTGTTTATTTAATTTTGTAAAAATGTTATTGCTGAATAGATATTTTAGTGATGTGAGTCACTTTGGGTCCCATGCTGGGAGAAAGGTAGAAAATAAATAAATAAATAAATAAATAAATCATACTGGATTTATTATGTCCTGTTTTATAATTATTTACTGTTTGTATTTCATGTTTTTAATTTGCTTGAGACCATCCAAACTGCTGGTTGCTTCTTTTTGAAACATAGCAAATAGATAATGAAACACACTTTTGCACTTGTCCTCCTCAGCCCATATTGACAGTTAGAGAGGTTCTGCAAATGGAAACAATTGTCTAGAGAGGTGATAGAGTCTCAATCTCTGAATGTCTTCAAAAAGTAGATGGACAGCTACTTGCTGAGGGTACTTTAGCTAGAGAGTCTACACTGAGCAGAGGGTTGGACCTGATGGTCCATGAAGTCCCTTCCAGCTCAGTGATTGTACAACACTGTGTGTTTCAGAATGGGCAGATCCAGTGTTACATAAGAAAACAAATAAAACCAGTTTTCCTTCTTTGCTTTGCTTGCATGCATTTAAGAAAGCCACAACCCAGAACCATCTAGATAGCTTCAAGAGTATTTATTTGTTTAACTAAAGGAAGGCAAAAATGTCAGCATTTCTAATAGTGAATGATTTCAAATTATTTCCTGAGGAGTTTTTATTAAGTCATATGGTTAAGTTCCTTAGGACTTCCTTTCTACTTTTTTGATTCATATGCTCATTGTTTCTTATACACATTACAAGGCCTATGTGTGGATGTACAGTGGGAGCCTACCTCTCATGGAACTATTGGGATAGGCTGTGGTCCAAGTGGGTTGTATGTGTGCCTCATAACTGAGCTGTTTGGCTGTTTGGACTAAGGGCCACCAGTAAGTGCAATGCTCCAGATATTCTGAGGACATAGTTTTTTGAGGCCATTCTAAATGCCTATTTGTATGTATTAAGATCCTTAGGCAAGCAGGTATGGACAGCAGAATCCTATTATATGTCACCGAAAAACAAAAAATAAACCCAAAAACAAATAAACAAACCCTCACCCCCCAAATACTATCTCAGAAGCCCTGTGCAGTCAGCATCTGTGGGGGCACAATGGTTATTGCAATGGGAGGGAGAAAGCTGTCACACTTGTTACCCCCTGCTGCCACACACTGGTGGGCCATGGCAAGTTAACTGGTGGTCCCCATACAAGGGGTGCAGTGAATCTGCTGTGGGTTTTATTCTAGACTTTAAAGGAGTTAAAGGACTTGTGATAACTGTAAGGTGAACCTGTCACAAGTTTTTCCTGACAAGATTTGTTCAGAGGGGGCATCCTTTGCCTTCCTCTGAGGCTGAGTGAGGGTGACTTGCCCAAGGTCACCCAGTGGGATTCCATAGTCAGGCAGAGATTTGAACCCTGGTCTCCAGAGTTGTAGTCCAATGCTCAAACCACTACACCACATTGAATCTCACACTTCACTACAAAACCTCATAAATTTCTTTGAAGATCCCACAGGACTCTGTGTTGGTTCTATTCCTATAGACTGTCATGGCTGCCACTCTGAAAGATGTTTCAGGGTGCATCCAGAGTAACTGAAAATACCCACATCTGATTTTAAACTGGATAAGATAAATTGGCCTATAAACAGTCTCTGATTGTACTGGGAGCTAAGAAAAAGTATTCTGAGATAAACAAAGCAGATATGGATCTACAAAACAAAATTGGAAAGAACAGGAACAAAATCTGAGACTTTCTTACCTTTTAGTTAGTTTGGATGCACCCACAAATGAGTGTGCAAATTTGGGCTGGAATAAGTGGGAATTTCCAGAGGTATCTGAGTATTTAAAATGTCTACTTGCATAAAATAACATTCTAACAAATCATTGTTGCAAGTTAAATTTGCTAATATGAGTTTCATAATGAACAATCTGATGGCTTGCTCCCACTTAGAGAACATGTATAAAATGTATTACCTGCAAGAATTACTCTTAAAAAGTCTGGTATTTAAGATCCTGCCCTGACTTTCCATACTTGCTTTAATACTGTGCTGTGCCTACATATGCAATGAAGCAATTGTGCTCTCTATAAAGGATATTTTGTGGTTATATCAGAACAAGAACACTACCTTCCACCCAATTTACAACCAGTTAAAATAATCCTTTTTCAAATATGTGTTTGTGAGAAGATCTTTTAAATGAGATGAACAAAGAATTTGGACGCAGGCGCAAGAATGTAAGCAACAACGACAATATGAATTTTTCCAATGTTAAACATGTTTAAATGTTTAATTAAAAGTCAGTTAATTTAAAAAGAAGATGCCTCTTGATTAGAGATAACAAGATGGAAACATGTTTTTCCATGATTTCACAGTCCAGAGAAAAACATGTCTTTCTAACATTAATGCTGATTCTTATTCCCTTTTTTAAATTAGAGTCACCAGCAGCAGCTTAAACCTGGCTGTGAAGTTTCCCAGAAGAAGTTCCTAGATGTGCCTACCAGTCATCTATGTGATTCAGAAAGGTATTAATCGCTCAAGACTGACATTTCTTTTTATTTTTTTGGTAAAGATTTTGCAGAGTTTCATGCAAATTGAAACTGCTCCACTGATACGTACCATACTCAGACATAAGTGAAACTGGGATAATTAAACCAGAGAGTAGATTAAGTTGTTTTTTTTTTAAGATGAATGATCCCAGTGCTAAAAAAATCTCCATGTCCTTATGGCTTTCTTTACATTGACATCTGAGGTGCTGTGCAATCTGGTCTAGGAAGGAACATCAACTAAGTTCAACTACTGGGAGCACCACTTTATGTCCATTGCCAAAGTTGTGGAGTGGACAGAGTATTCACACCACATCCAGGCAGCCAAGGGAGAAGGTGTCCTCCCATTGCAAGACAGGTTGAATTTCCTGCTCCCAGGAAGAAACTGGGGGAAGGGGATGTAATTTGATCTGGGAGGTCTAAAATATACCTATAAAACTAGAAAAATAGAGATAGCTAACAATATATTAACATAGCAAAACAACAAGGTTTTGTGTCCAGAATCCTATATGGCAGTTACAAATGCATAACCCTCAGTTATGTACTCATAACTGTTTTGTACTCATGATCCCTATGTAGGTCCTACTTCAGGGGCAATGGGGAGGGGACCTGAAAGTCCTCCCATCTCCACTTACCAGGAAGCAGCTGCTGTGATTCACTGGGGCCTGTTCCTCTGCCCACTGGGAAGCAGTTGACTGACTGTTCCAATCCCCTCTCATGTGAGTGATCTCTGGCATGAGGGGAAAGCACAATAGGGACCTGGTTTCTGCCTATTGCAGTGGAGATCACTCAGGGTGATAGTGGGTGGAAACGGTATCCAGCTGCTTCTTGAACAACAGGAGAACAGATCTCTGTTGATTGTAGCAGCTGCTACCCAGTAAGTGAGGATTTGCGGGGGGGATCTTCAATAAGAGCTACCTGCTGGGGATACTTTAGCTGGAGATCCAGCACGGAACAAGGTGTTGGGTTAGATGGGCCATGAGGCCCCTTCCAATGCAAGCTGGAGTTCATTGTGTAATTACACCATTATTATAGTGCTTATATATATCTTAAGACCATTCAGGATTCTGGCCTCTGTTTATTTAAAATTATTATAATATTATTAAAATAAACACCCTATGGCTCTCTGTATCTGTTTCTTTCTATCTCTCCATTTATATAAGAAACAGCTGAATCAGAATATAAAGAACTGGAATGCTGCAGAGCTGGAAATGGATTGGGCAAAATCCTGTCTTCCATGGGTGCTTTGGGAGCTCTTGATTTTCAATACATCTCTGGAAGATTAAGATGGAGGCTATGGCCAGAATCCTGTTGCAGATTTACCCTGATTTAAATGTGGTTTAATATGCACTTGCACTTTCTCAGAGGATGCACAAAGGTGGTATTGCATGCAGGATTGTTCAAGGCCTATGACGCTGACATAAACCACTGTGTGGGCCTAGGGGCATAGTGCTCCTAAATGGGTTCTCCTATGCTGGTTCAGTAAGTGAAGTCCCTAATTGTGTGCCGGGAGCTGGACTGATTGCTATGCAATGGGGGAGTACATAGCTGTACTTCCCAATGTGTGATTGGCTGTGCAGCAGCACACAGTCCAAGACTGAAATATAGAATTTGCATAATTGTCTGCTGAACAACCAGCAAGATTGGATCTTGGCTGATGTGACCATCTGGTGATAGGAAAATGATAGCTCTGTTCTGCTTTGGTTGGTACAGTCATCTAATTTCTATTTGCCAGCCATCTGGGATGGAATAAAAGAGACATATGAGTAACCTCATTTGAATCAATGGGATGAATCATTTTAAGTGATTGTTGACTACTGACTGTACAATGCAAAGAACTGGAAGACTACATTGTAATTATCAAATTTATTTAATATCCTACCTTTCTTGTGGAATTCAAACTTTTTTATTATAATGGAACAGATTGTTGGTGCATTTTTAGTTAATTATTTGGACATATTGATACTGTTTTTCTTTGCATAAGGAGCAAGTGTCTCCATTTTTCATTATTTCTATGGGTTTTTTTTTAAAAAAAAAAAACCTAAACAACAGTTATTAGGAAACAATTGGTTCAGTCCACATTAACGGCACTGTGCTTTTCCACATGTGTCATTCCACAGCTGAACAGCTGTTGGCTATTAACTGTTCTTTAAGAGCTTCATTCCTTTTTCATGAGGGGAACAGAAGCACAGGGACATTTATGGGGTGACAAGCAGATGTTTGTTTAAATCAGGATTTTATGAAAGTGATACTGATTTCCTCTTTGTTGTCTGCATTACATGTTTTAAACTTATTTGCATCTACTTTATTCCCCAGATACAGTATACCTGCCACATCATGCCTTCTCTTCAAAAGGAAAGAATGGTTATTTTTCAGATCTGCCAGAGCATGTTTATGAACACAGAGTTAGACCAAGGGTCCTTCTAGATAAGTGTTCTGTTTCTCACAGGATGTTTCTAGGCTGAGAAGTAGCATTTAAACATCTTCTATTGAGGTCTGACATCTCCATGAGTCTATTATACAAATCCCCGTGTTTGTTTCTACTGGGGATGTAGTTCCTTGTTCATTCCATTCTTAATTTAAGCATTTTCTTCCCACTGCAAATAAGTTTTAAAAACTTATGTAGTTTTTGAAGATGAGTCACAGTTTGGAGCATGTTCTGAACAAAATTTGTGGGTTTTTTTTGTGCAGAAAACATTTTCTGAACAAGAAACAATATTTTCTGTTTTTTTCTGTGTAGAAAATGTTTTCTGCACAAATTGTGTGAATTTTTCCTGTGAGAAGAAAATCTCAATAAATCCTGTATTGTATGACTATAGCTGGGGCTCAAGCTAGAATCCTGTTGGGAAATCAGAAGAAGTTACACTGTTGGTCCTGAGGTATATCCACATGGCACAGTCATAGCAGTTTCATATCACATTAATTATTTTGGCTTCTTCCTGTGGAATCCTGAGATATGCAAGTTGATGGGAGACTTAGAATTCTATGGCAGTGAACATAGTTCTCATGCTGTAGTTCAAGGGAGAAACTACAGCAGTGATTTCCAAGCATTAGACTTCCAGATATTTTGGCCTTCAACTCCCAGAAGTTCCAGTCAGCTTGGTGTTACCCTGTGACTTGAGGGTCCCAGGAGGGGCACCCAAACAACTAAAACAAACACAATCAAGATGGGGAAATTAGCTGGAGCACTCTCTTAGGCCATTTCCACACAGGGGTAAAACCCCGCGGTGTGACGTCCGGACACGGAGGTCGTCTACATCGCGGGGTGCGCTAGGGCAGACAAAAAAGGTGAGGTTCTAAACCTCACACCGCCCTCGCATGGCCATGTGGGTGGCGCTCCGTGATTTATAAAAACCACCTTTCAAGTGGTTTTTATAAAACCTCTCGCGCGCTGCTCCATTGCAGCGCCCCATTTAGAACTGCAGGGACACGCTTGCGGAGCTGCCTGGGGGTGGGCTCCCGGCTGGCGTGCTGCCCCGATTGGCGGAGCGCTGCCGGAAGCCGGCGGCTGCCATTTTGGGCGCTGCCAAGCACCGCCGAGCGCCAGCAACTGCCGGCAACGTTTAGAGCAGCGAACTTGCGCTACTCCCCGTGGGGATGGAGTGTCTCGCTTCACGGTAAGCTCCGTCCCCACGTGCGCCGCCCCGTTTCCCCTTGTGTCCACCTCCTCTGTGTGGAAAAGGCCTTAGCTAATGAGAGGCAGGGTAACTTAGCGGGATCTTTTACCCTATGTCTACAGCGTCAGGTCAGCGAGCAGTCAGGCAGTTCAAAATAGCAATTAAGATTTATTAGACAATTATTAATAAAAACACGAATACACTCCTAACTAGAATAGGAAATAGAGCTTTCGGTGAGTGGGTGATATGTCACCAATCCTGCAGTCCTGGGGAAGCCAATGGAGGGTAGAAGGACTCGGCGCGGCAACCGAGGGGAGCTCGCAGAACGAGGCAGTAGCAAGGCAGGAAAGCAGTCCAAACGCAATTCCATTGAGCAGTCTGAGGAGCTCTCGGAACTGGGGGGTTTTATCAGGGAAAGAACGACCGTAGGCTAGTCTGGTCTTGGGCAAAAATAATAAGTTTTGGGTTGGAGACAATGCCTCCGAAAGGTCAGAATTTACATGATTGATTTACGTTCAGAATTGACAATGGTATGGCCGGTAGTAAATGCGGCTAGCTCGGCAGTTAAACACTTAGCTCACCAGGGTGTCCTCTCAGGGCAGAGGGTCTCTTTGTTTATTGCGAATTGGTGATGAGGATGTTTGTTTCAGGAGGTCCCCTAAAGCAGATCTGGCAACCTCTGGCTTGGTTTGGTGTGAGCAGCAAATAGTAGCCATGCCTAGCTTTGCGCTTGTTCGGTTGCCTCACAAACACTTGGCTGGTGGCAGAGCAGGGCCGAATTGTGATATCAAAATGATATCTTTGGTTCACCAAAGGCCAGGCCAGTACACGGTGGTAACATTGGCCCATGGTAAATGATCCTGGGACAAGAACAATGTGAGATTCTTAGCAATAGGAATCTGTGGCAAGTAATTCCAAGTAATTCATCAAAGTACAAATCCCAGGATTTTTTGGAAAGAGCCTATCAGACTCCTAGAGTGTGGATGTAACTTCTGCTTATGGTGTTGACTGGTATAAAAAGTTTCAATTATGCCATTAGTTGTTCTCCTCTGTGAAAACACTTCTCCATTTGTGTATATAAGTATGTGTGTGTGCGCCTTCAAGTTGTCTGTTGACTTATGGAAACCTCATTAATTTCATAGGGTTTCCTTTAGCAAGGAATACACAGAGGTGGTTTTGTCAATTCCTTCCTCTGAAATGTAGTCTTCAGCACCTGGAATTCCTTGGTGGTCTCCCATCCAAGTACTAACCAGGGCTTATCCTGCTTAGCTTCCAAGATCAGATAGTATTCAGGCCACATTTATCCAGTGACTCTTAGCCAACAAGAAGGGCTAAAAGACAGGTTGGCATTCAGACACAACTCTGCCTTTTCCCCAAACCTGGAATGGTACTGCTGCTGCCTCATCCAAATGCTTTTGTTCATATAAGGTACACAAAAATGGTACTGAACCAAATTTGGCCAGAATGTGCTGCTACAATGCTGCTCTCTCCCTGCATCCAACATCCCTTCCCCCAATAAACAAATAAACAAATGGAAATTGCTGAAGAATTGCCCATTATTATATTTATGGTATCTATGGCTGCAGTAAGCATATTTTCTTTGGTCTAAAAGCTATTCAATACCATCAGACTTACTTGAAAGGACTTAGTTATTTCCCAGAGACTGGGCTGTTAGAAAGAAAAGACTTGTGTTGTGGCTGTCATTGCTGAAAACACAGCATAGTCCCTTCACTCATATTCTTGCCATCCCAATCAGACAATGGCATAGCTTGGTGCGAGAGGGGTAGGGGCGGGGGTGGAGGCGCGTGTGGGTGGGACGATGGCGTGTGTAGATGGGGAATAGTGTGTGTAGGTGGGGCAACGGCATAGGGGGGCAGGCAAGGAGTGACGGTGCCCCCTCAAAAAATTTCTGCCCAGGGTGGGCCACCCCCTCACCTTCCTGTCCCTGTGCCATTGCAATCAGAGCTCTTATGATTTCAACCACTGCATAACAATTGCACACCCTGCAGGTGAAACTTAATGGAAGCAGCGTCTGACATGCGCTGACACAATTCATTTTATCTTGGCACACAGCTATTAAAAGCAGAGGAGCCCTGCTAGGAAACAGTGGCAACCTAATAATAGAGGCCTTTTCAAAGGCTAAATTCCCTTTGACTGGAACTGAAACCCAGTCAACTGCCTTCAGCAAAGATCTATTCTTGGTTTAAGATCTATTCTATGCCTCAGCACACATCAGATTTCATCTTATGATTCTCCTTAATTTAGTCATCTATTGGTAGGTATTTGCAAGAAGAAAATTCTTGTAAAACTAAAAACATCCATTAAAAAATAGAAAGAGGAAGAAAATGTGTTTTGTTTTTGTTTGCTTGTTTGCATTTACCCTGAATATTTTTATTTAGAATTGTTTGGATGGTAATTGTCTTGGATTAAATTCTGAATGCCCTCCAAATTTTATTTTAAAGTACAGCACAGCTGTCTTAAAATTTACATTTAATTAAAGGAGGGGGAAATTACAGATGAAGATTTAGCTTCATGCTACAAATAATCCAGTTTATTGCTTAAGAAGAAAGACAGTAAAAAAAAAATGTCCTAGAAAAAAAAAAGACACTTCACTAATAAACATGTTGAATTCTTACAGTAAAAAAAAAATCTAGTTATTGCCGCATATTACCCATTTCCTGTTAGGGACAATGCCTTCTTGTGGGAAGAAATAGAAATGTATAGAAAATGTTTGAGTCTTAACAGTCAGGTACATGGGTTTCATGCTGCATGAAGCTGTGTGGACCAGTGTTATTCCAAGAGGTGGTCTTTGGAGTGGTGCCAGTCTGTTAGCCATTGGCCTCTAGTTCCTGGCAAATTTCCAGGAAAGAAAGAAATAATTGTACCAATGGGTACAAATACAGTGCCATGGCACATTGGGGGGAAAACTGCCACTCTTCTACCTGACAAATCTGAGATAGCCTGAGAAATACTGGTACAGACAGCTGTATTTTTCTCAGAGAGTCTTTCACACACAAATTTCATTTTTTGTTCCATGTTTTATGTGTCTGTCCCCAGTTGAGCTTCTCTACTGGAAAAAGGAAATATCTAGGAGAAGTGAAGTACTGCTAGTCAGTAAAGGCAGTAGTATTAGGCTAGATGTTTCATTAATATGATATGCTGTGGGATAGCTCTGTCCTGATCCATCTGCCGATGAGACTGTTTTTGTAAGAAAGACATACAATAGCTGAACCTGTCTATCTGCAGGTGCTGTTTATCCACATATTGATATGGTGGCTGTGCTTGTGTGCCTCCAAGTTGTTTCCAACTTATACTGACCCTAAGGCAAATCTATAACAGGGTTTTCTTGGCAAGATTTGTTGAGAAAGTTCCTTAGTGTCACAGAACATATTATTTTACCTGTGATGCCTTTTTCTGTTTGTATGATGAAGTAGTGCAGATCAGGTGAATAACATTAGAAGTCATTAAACATTTTAAAAATTAAGGCTAAATCCAATCAAAATTTAAAGTCAAATTCAATAATGCATAAAATTATTTATTTCAAGAAGGTTAAATACAGCCATAAACCTTTCGTTCTTTGGTGTCTAGTCATTTCTGACTTGTGGCAACTCTAAGGCAAGCCTATCACTGGGCTTACTTGGCAGAATTTGTTCAGAGGAAGTTTGCCCTTGCTTTCCTCTGAGGCTGAGAGAATATGATGTGCTCAGAGTCATCCCATGGGTTTCCCTGACTGAGTGGGGATGCAAACCCTGGTCTCCCAGTGTCCTAGTCCAACAAACCACAGGACCATATTGGTTGAGACCACGTTGACTGTAATCTTACCTGCCTCTTGATCTGTCTTGAACTGTATTCTGGCAAAACTGATAGGGTTTTTCCTCACTGAAGGGACTGATTGTTTTTTTCTTTTTTCTTTCTAAGACTTATATTCCAGTATTGAGACCTATGTTTAAGGTCACTCAGCAAGCCTTTTAGAACAGATGGACAACATATGTCATATGCAATATGGCTTTAAAACAAGGTGCATACTTCCCATGCATCTTTGTTTTATGGTAGGGGTGGGAGTCATGATGTTATTGTTCCAAGAGTCTGGGGGTCCTTTCACACTACACAGTTATAGCACTTTGATTCTGATTTAGCTGCCATTAATTAAATTAGAATCACTAAGAGCTCTAGAGCCAGAGAGCAATGGAACTCTAAGGAAATTCTGACTACTTCATGAAATTACAAATCCCAAGATTCCCAAGGTAGTCCTAGCCAGCATAACCCAGTGGTAAGGTAGCCCAACATCTGGAGGGCTATGTTATTCTCCCCATGTTCTGAAGTGAGAGTCCATTACCAGGGATGTAGCTGGAGAGCAACACAAGAGCATTTTCCCTCC
This sequence comes from Iguana delicatissima, assembly GCA_948472985.1. NCBI lineage: Eukaryota > Metazoa > Chordata > Lepidosauria > Squamata > Iguanidae > Iguana > Iguana delicatissima. The sequence continues at coordinate 139,589 of CAOKZL010001485.1, read as the reverse complement.
AAATGAGGGCATTGTTTCCCCAAATAAGAATTCTGCCTCTCAATGAAATTTTCCTTCAGCCCTCAAATTGCAGCGAGTACAATGCTAGATATTTGGGAAATGGAGAAAAATTTTATTCGTGGGCAGAATTCTCTTGGATGGGGCAATGCCTTCTTCTCCCCACACTGTTCCACCCCTGGGATCTACTTGTGCAGCCCCGAACTCCCACAGTCCCCACTCCAGTTTCAAATAGTTGTCCTGAAAGGTGAGAACAAAATGACACAATTCAAACTATTCAGGAATAGCTGAGGTTGTGAAAGGAAGTACTTTACATTTATAATTGCTAACAGAAAAGTCCGTAGAATATTACCTGAAGAAGAAAGGGAAGATTTCCTGGTCTGAGAAGTTGCTACATAATTAGATCCTTTATACAGTGGGGGCTGGTTTTCCTGGGTTACACCTGTTGTATCAAGTTATCAGATGAAAAGTAAACGAATTGGCCACTCCTAGTGGATTTCACAAGCTGGATTTTAAGATCCTTTGTCAAGGATGTTTTAAATAACCTTTCAGGTATGAATAAAATGTCCTTTGGCCTCCCCTACGCAGGTTGCAGTGCACATTATCAGAGTTCCTTCTAAATGCTGCCTCATACTCTGGAGAGTTTCTGCCAGTCAAAGCTGCCAGCACTGGGCTGGATGAGTCAATTGTCTGACTTAGTATAAAACAGCCTCCTGCATGCCTATGGAATTCTTGCTAAACTACAATTAAATGCTTATACCAAATGCAAGTCAAGTATTTTTGCTTTACACACATTTTGGGAAAGTGGTATATATACAACTGTCCTTTAGAGTAAAATAAATAGCATATAGTACAGATCTTAGAAAAGTTATTACAACTATCAGAATCCCCCAGTCAACATGGCACTGGAATTATAGACCTACACATACACACAAACACTTCTTTCCAAGCACTGGTATATGGTGTACTAATAGTATATACTATATATATATCATAGTACACACACACACACACACACACATACTATATATACTATAGTATACACACACACTAATATATGCTATACTATAATACACACACACACACACACTAATAGTATATGCTGTAATCATCATCATTGAATAGTTTTATTTATTTATTTGCTGCATTTATAAACATCTTTTATTCCCAGAGATGAAGGCTGTGTACACCAGTGCTATTCAAGGTGGGGCTCTGTGGGTTGATGCCATTCCCCATGACATCTGCTGCCAGTCCCTGGAGAGCTTCCTGGAAACAAAGAAAAAAAATGGTAGCCAATAAGCACAAATACGGTACTAGTCCCTGGTACACCGGAAAAAAATTAGCTGACCATTCATATCAGATAGCTTAAAGAAGCACTACTTTCAGCTGTCTGGATTTGGCAAGGAAAGTCCTGATTCATCCCATTTTCAAACTCCTTTTAAGTGTCCCAATTTCTCTCCCCATTTTCCTTCCGTGTCCTCAGCTTACTTCAGTTGCTGCAAATTGAGTTCAAATGTTTGAAGTTTACACTCAGTTGAGCAGAGGGGAGATGAAAGGAAGGGACAGAATCTTTGGCCTTCCTAGTAGGTGCAGGTAAAAGCAAACTGCTGCAGCTTTTCTTAGCTTGTGCGCTTTTCCCCATCTTGAGCAGGCTCTGCTGGTGTTGGCCACATTTCCTGGCTTTTATCTGTGAAATGGTTATTGTACAAACTCTCTCCCCCTGCGTTCTATCTTTGTAACAACCCTAATGGATTATATGAGCTATGATGGTTACCTGCACCATTACATCTGCTTCTGTATTCTATCCCCCTCAAAGAGCAGCTTTGAAATCTGGTCAGCTTACTTATAAGAAAATGTGTTCAGGATTAAGTGCTACCCACTATCTCCACCCATTATGTAAAGGATGTTTAGTGCAGTTCAAGCCCAGTTGAATGGCTGGTTTCATATTTAAACTTCTGAATGCTTCCAAATGTCACAAGGCCCCACTTAATTCAGAACAGTAAATTATATTGTTCAAATTATATATTTTTTTGCACTATGGCATGCTGACAAGTCGTCTGAAGATGAACCACATGCGTTTGCTGGGACATGGATGAGAGGGAAGGGAGGAGGATTGTTCTCCTGGCCCATGTTAAGAATCATGTAAAAATCCTGATTTATGATTTTAAAAGAGGGCCTCAAAATAAACAACCTTAGGATCTTAAAAACACATGTTTCTGATGTTCAGCTTGTATTTTTTTCTCAAAAATCAAAGTAACTTTTAAAAGAGGAGAATGCCACCTGGTGGGGTGTGATTAATTTTGTGCAGCACAGATAGAAATATGGTAGAAACATATTCATAGGATACCAGTGCAACTTCAATGCATCACGTTAAGTATTGGCTGCTTGACATCGAGGATGAAATCTTTTTTTTTTTCTGTCTCATGCCTTCCAGCATTTCACACAGGAAATTGGCAGATCAACATCAGAATGTTGGTCAAAGCACAAACATTTACCCAGGCATAACTCCCACTGTATTCACTGTGGATTACTTTCAATTTAAATTTAAATTGTTAATATAGATGAAAAATTGCCCCTCTGGAACAATGGCAGTGTCATCCTTCTTAAGGCTGACATCCTGGTAAATATAATGCCAAGATTTTTTTTTTCTAAAGGTATGTCACCTGCATTAACCTTGTGAGACTGACTGGACCTGTATTTCAAAAGAAAGAAATTACCAGTGATAGGCACAATCTCTTTGGCTCAACTCAAAACTGGTATAGCAATTAAGAACAAGTTTTCGTGGTAATGGGGAGGAGGGCTTGCCAGTTTTCTGAATTCCCTGTCCTGACTCATAGTGTCAGTGACCTCATCCTGACCTCATCCTATTGCTCTTGGGCAAATATAGCTCTCTGGGGAGTGAATTTTGCAACACCAGATATGGTAGATAGTAACGCTAATTGCTTCATTATAAATCTCTTCTTTAAATGCTTTATAGCAAATCAGTTTACACATATGGAAACAGGAGCAATGTTCTTATCCAAGTGGAGAGTTTTGTGCAAGTTTGTGCAAACATTTGAATGTACAAAATGCAAGAGATTATATGGTTCTCCAATTTGCCCACACCAAAACTATATTCTGATCACACCTATGTACATTGTATTTCATTATTGTTAACAAATGAAAAAATATTTGCACTGAAATGAATGATATTTTTCAATAAATGGTAAAATCAAAACTTTGACATAGGCTCTTTCTGCATGTGGGAAAGGAACCACACAAAAACGGGACTCACCAGATTTCTTCAGCGTCTTGGCGAGTCTGTCGGGACGAGGAGCAGTGTGAGCTCGTCGCTCCGCACTGCTCCGGTATCCAAAATGGCGGCTTCCAGTTGGTGGAGGCTCTCCACCAACCAGAGAAGCTTGCCAGCCTAAAGCCCGCACCTGGCAGATCTGCAGGCATGCACTAGTGCGCGCCTGCAAATCTGCACCGGAGCGTGGTGACAGAGTGACACGGACTCGCGCGCTCCGTGCCTTTTAAAAACCTCTTAAAAGAGGTTTTTAAAAAGCACGCTGCGCAACCAGTTCCGGTCGCTCTGGAGTGGACTGAGGTGCGGAACTACAAAAAGTAGTCCGCCCCAGTCCACTCTATGGTGCAGAAGACCTCTGTCGGAGGTCACTCTGCACCGTTTTAATAGCCCGGTGCGGAAAGAGCCATAATTTGTTATTGCATATCTTTGGTAGACATATTTTTTTAGACCTCTTATTCTTTTTTAACATTATTTTTGAATATGTCTCTTTGCGTTTGCCATCTTACAAAGCTCAGCATTTAATTGTCAGGTGGGATTTTTTCAATTTGACCTGACAAACAATCATATCTTTAGAAAACATTGTAAAATTCCAATAGCAACAACAACAATAATTCCAACAACAACAACATTTAGAAAACAACGTGGACTATAAATAAATGCATTGAATTATTAGTAAAGTGCAGCATTTGTTTTAACTTTTTTTTTTTTGGTTCTAGAAGATAAAGAAATTAAGATTCTTTTCTCCCTCTTCCCCAACTAGATGCGACAGTGTGGAGCTCGATGATGAAATCAGGATTCTCATAGGAAAAAACAGTGCTTCAGGAATCTGCAAGAAGCTGGAGAGCTGTTCTCATTCCCTGAATGTAAGCAAATGATTCGTTTTCATTTTTCTTGACGGACTGTTTTTCATCAGCAGGACTTGTCCTGTATAGCCACACACAACCTTCCGTTATCACTTAAATGATGGAACAAATACTCCAGCACCTTTAGCAATTGCTCCTTAATGGTATGGAAAATACCTTCATAAGCCAGCATTATTTTTCAAGATAAAAGCACATGAGTATTTCTGCATGGCAGCAGTTGCTCACCAGGTTTACAAGAAACTGCTATGTGCACTGCAGTTGTCTATCATCCAAGACAGAAGTTTGGAATTGTAACTGAAGGCCCCATTGCATCTTCTGAGTGTTCACTTTCTTTTCAGAGTGGTGTCAGTACTGCTGTTATCATGCCTTGCTTTTTTTTCCCCAGAAGAAAGCACCCAAACTATTCTTCTCACTTCCTTCTATGTCAGTTTCTGGCAGGGAACTGTGTCTTGAAATCCTTTTTAGAGTAAAAGTTAATCTCTGTGCCACTTGCCTGTCAAATCTGATCAATCAGTGCTGTCTTTAAATCTCAGAAAAGGCTGAAGCTACCAAATCTGCATGTTCAGTCTGCAGCGATGAAAAAAGCAACAGGAGATAAGAGTGAGGAAATGTAAAGGTAAAGAGACAGTGGTGTTTTTTAAAAAATAATATGTATAACTGTAAAAGAGAGAGGAAGTGTAATCCAATGGAAAAAAATAATTAGAAAAATAGTATCAGAGATCATAAGGATGTTTTAGTGTTCTAAATATCACCATTTGAGAAACAAGGAAACAAGATCTACTTAGTCCAGAAACAAAGCAACCAAATCCATTGTTTAGGACAAATATCGTATCTATTATCTAGTGAACTCAGTGAATGTCTTGTAACATGAGAATAAGGCAAAGTAACTCATGGAAATATCAAATTGTTATCTGTTTCATTTAGAAGTCATGAGAATACTATTTGCTGCTTGCTTTGAAGATATGGCCAGAAAGTTACTTTTCTGGTATTACAGTGTCCAGAAATGCCCATTTAGTATAAACGTATTGACTGAAGGTTGGAGAAAAAGAAGTAACTTTTCTGAGTTCTGGATGTGGTGTCTTTGCCTGAGCTTCCTTGTGTTTCATCGTCTGGGGCTCTGTAAGATGTATGTCTCTTCTCCAAAAGCCCATCTGGAAGCACAGTGGGTCTGGATGCCCTTCTAGAATGTTTACAGTGTCTGAAGTAAGGAATTCAAATGACATCCCGTAAACTGACATCTCGTAACCCGAAGGCTCTTGTAAGACTGTTTTTGGGACTTATGTGTAAACAAATTCCCTCTGCTTCCTTCCCCTTTTTTATACAAAGCAGGAGATCTTCACAGGGAAAATAAAACTAGCCTTAAGAGATACCACATGACTGCAATCTGGTGTGAGAACCTAACAGAACTGTGAACATCTGCTTCATGCACCAGTAATTGCATCAGTAATAGTTTTTCATTTCAGCATGTTGAGCTATTGGTGCCCTTTCTTGGAGCATAGTGATTTTAATTATCCTTATTTGAATTTCCCTGTGTGACTTCAAGGAAGAGTCAACATCATTATCAGTTCTTACATGGAAAAAAGATGTTCGACTGCTGACGTTTTTTTAACTCCTAAAACTGTCCCAAGTTATATCAGATTCTGTAGTCCTTAATAAAAGAATATCTTTGTGTCTGTATTTTATTCCTGACATATCAGATTTAGGCATCCTGGGTTTCTTCTGTGTACAGAGCACAGAGGAATCTGTGTAAATGCATAGAGATTTCATAAAGAGATGGCAAGAGCTTGAAGCTTTTAACAGCCAGCAATGCATAGGTTTTTTCAAAGGTAGGGAAGGTAGTAGAAAAAGGTTCATCAAGATTTAGTTCAAAAATCCAATTCAATTGCATTTAAATTAGAAAAGGGAAAAATAATTGAATTTTCCTGTTAAACTACCATTTAAGTTTAAAAGTCCACACTAAAGCCATCACAAAATGAAGCTGAAAATGCTTCTTGTGATTATACTTCTCTGTTCTCACTATCTTGAACTTGGGAGAGAATGAAACAGCTACCTGTATATACTCTTTTAAATTTCCTATCCACCCCGCCAACACCCCTTTTCTTGATTTCCCATTCTCTGACTCATAATTTCATTTCCCTGTTCCTTTACTTTACTGATTCCCATGAGGATTCAGCAAAAGTCACAGGCTTGAGTTTCAAACTTTATTTTCCTGGGACAAATGAAGTACCTCTATTTCGTGTCCAGTGTACGAAATGGGGTGGGGGCACTTGGATGCAGAAGACCACCCTTCCTTCCAAGGTGCCTGTGTTATTTGTTGGTTTTTAATCTTTTTGCTTTATCACATAGTCATGAACAAAAATTAACGAACTTTCCTTTATCCACTTGAATTTTCAGTGGTTGAAATATAGTGATGCAAACATAGTGATGTAATTTCCCAACTCTGAGGGACAAAGAAAAAGCAAGAAGCAGTTAAAAAAATCCAAGTGAACTAGGTTTTAGGTAAATAACTCACTGGTAAATGTGAAATGTGGATCTAACAAATTTATAGTGAAGCTGAAAACACCCCGTTCATTGTAAAAAATTGTAATCTAATTGATAACTTAATTGATGTTAGGTAGTTGATATAATTATAATTAATGATATCATTATAAGAATGTCATTTTTTTTATTTCTGTAACCATGTACAACACAATTACATCTTGTTTCTGTATTCAAACAGACCACAGTTACATCTAGGGCCATTTCCGCGTAGACTGTTATAGCGCTATGATTCCACTTTCAACATCCTATGGAATCCAGGATTCCATAGGATGTTGAAAGTGGACTCACAGCGCTATAACAGTCTATTGCAGAAATGGCCTATGTGAGGTATAAATCAACCCTCCCATTCCTCTTTTCTAATTCCAGGTTCTTAACTCTTTCTATTGCTGTTATTCCACAGACAGGAGAGCCAGAATTTCTGAGAAGACATTTTCCTAGCTGAAGAAAATTTCTGAGATTTTTCTTTTTCTCATTCCATTTAGTAGAATTTTTATCCATTACTACTTATTATTTCTTTGTAGCAATTGCAATCTTTTCTTCACTGGGACAGTATCCTGGATGAACAGTTTTGGCCCAGCTGAGAACTTAGCTGTTGGAGCTGTCACTTATATTGCCTTTTAAAAACAAAACTAAAACCAAAACTAAAACCAAATCTACTCCCAACCCCAGAGAAATTTGGTGAAATAGTCCCCTGCAGTTTTGGTGCTCGCAAATGGCACTAAGTTCTAATTTTCCCAAACATTTCTTCACTTCACAAGGTCCACACACACGCACACACACACGCATATATATATTTATATATTCAAGTTCAGCATTGTCCTAGAATGTATACTGGAATCATGCATAATGTGACAGGTATTACTTAAGGAAGAAGCATAGATTATTGGAGACAACACACAAGAAAGTGAAAGCAGAATTGAGAATTCCCAGAAATAGAAAGAAATGATGTGGTGCAAAAATGATAATGAAAGGCAGAGCCTAGCTGGCAAAGATGAAAGGAGAGAAGGAAAAACTTGGGCTCAGGTCCTAAATGCCTCTGGAAGATAATGGGTTCTGTTTGGAACATAGTGTCTATACTTTAGAAAGAATCTTAAAAAGGAACATGAATAAATTCAGTGAAAATTTTGATGTGGCTGCTGCAGTTTCATGTGTTTGGTGGCAGAGGGTAGAAATGTCCTCCTGGGTCACTGATTCTGCAAAATGTCGAGAGAAGGTTTTCCTTTGGCACTAATTGTCCTGCATGGAGATTTTCCTCTTGTATACTTGTAGGCACTGCCAACATTGGCATTCCACATCTTTTTCCAGTTAAAGAAAGAGGCCTAAATCAAAAACAGGAAAAAATGGTCACAGTAAACTTTAGTTGAAATCCACTGATTCATCTGTGGTTCTTGTTGTTACAGTTTTTCTCAGTCTTTGACAAAAATCATAATGCTGGAAGGAGGGATGCCTGTATCTAAGGCCCTTTCCACACTGGGCTATTAAAAAGGTGCAGAGTGCAGAGGTCTTCTGCACTGTAGAGTGGACTGGGGCGGACTACTTTTTGTAGTTCCATACCTCAGTCCACTCCGGAGTGACTGGAACTGGTCGCGCAGTGTGTTTTTTAAAAACCTCTTTTTAGAGGTTTTTAAAAAGCATGGAGCGTGTGACTCCGTGCCGCTCCGTCGCTTGGCTCCAGAGCAGATTTGCAGGCGCGTGCAAGTGCGTGCCTATGAAACTTCCTTGGGTGGGCTTTCGGCTGGCAAGCTTCTCCGGTTGGTGGAGAACCATTTTGGACACCGGAGGAGTGCGGAGCGACGAGCTCACACTCCTCCTCGTCCCGACAGACTCACCCGGATGGAGAAGAAAGCTGGTGAGTCCTGTTTTTGCTCGTTTATTTTTACACATGCGGAAAGGGTCGAAGTTTAAACTACATAGGTTTCTCTGGTCTGGCCTGTCATACTTGTGTTCAACTTCCATAAATATATAGGGCTTTGGCTAGAACTTGGAAACATTACCATTTAGGGTTTAGATTTAGAAAATGTTTCAAAATATGCAACTTCTGTAGCCCAAATGGCACAAGAGGGAGGCCTGAGGAACCCAGGGATCATTCAAAGAACAAATTGCTTTTAAAAGATCAAATAGAGGGGCCCCTCCACTTTTGTATGGCCCAAGGTGCAGAACTCTCGTGAAAGTGGAAAAGCTGCAAAAAACTCTCTTCCCCCCTGCAATTCCCCTTCCATTCCTTTGGGGCCCTCTCCTTCCCTTTTCTTTTGCCCTGGTGTGTGAGCCTTCCTTCTCAGCACCAAGGCCAGAGCAAGGGAATGGGAGGGAGGAGATCTAGAGCTAAGAAGGAATGCAAGTACATGCCTCTCCCCATTCCCTTGCATTTTGCCCAGGTGTGGTTGCCTTCCTTCTCCACACCTTACAAAACACAAGGGAATGAACTGTACTTCCAAAATAGTGGGGACTCAACATGTTCTGAGGCTGTGGGATGCTGCCTGATGTTCTGAGGTTTGCAGTTTAGGGAGGGGCATTTAGAATTCTTAGCCAGAGCACTCTTTGACCTCAATAAACTACCAACCCCAGAAATCCACAGGATGTTGAAAGTGGAATAATAGCACTATAACAGCGTAGTATGGAAAGGCCCATGGTCTGGAACTTTTAGAGCTCTCCTCTACCCCCAATACAAGAATGTCATTGCGTTTGGCTGGGTATTACTACATTTCAAAAAACCTTGGATGGTCAGTTTTACAGCTCTTACTTCCTAAAGCGAAGTTCCCTGTTATGTGATTGTCTGGATAGCATGAGTATGGGGTTGTTGATCTTGCTATCATTCTTGACATATTCCTTTAAGAGAAATATTTTACAGTCCTACCATTTCATCAGCACATACAGTGTAACTTAAAACAACAGTCTTCTGGTTATGTTAACGTACAAGATGATGGTGAATGTATAATTTCAGGTCCTTGCTTCAAAATGCAGATTTGATAGGGATTTCTCAGTGCTTATAGAACCATCAGACTGCTAGAGAGGATGAGATAGAAGCCATATTGTACCTTTTCAGTTTCCTTTCTGTTCAACTTCATTGACAACAGGAAAACCAAAAACATAGCATAGTTTGGGAAAATTTTTGTATTATAATCCCCCCAGAATCTTCCAGCCAGCATGACTAGCATAGAAGATTCTGAGAGTTTTAGTCCAAAAATTAACCAGTTCAAGTTATGAATATCACTAAGGTAAACTGAGTGAGGCAAATTTAATACAAACTATATGCATGTGTAATTCTTTTCTATATTTTCTCCTTATGCTTGTTATAAATGGTGAAGATAAATAGTAAGATCCTGTAAAGTAGATACTAATTTTGTATAAGTGTGTGTATTTTAAAAATCTATGTGATGTATCATAACAATGAAGACTATGTTTTCATAGAACATACAGCATATAGTTGAAACTTTTTAGCTCAGAAATGAATAGATGGACACAATTTATAGAATTTGCATCTCACAAAGAGGCCTAAAGCTCATGTAAAATCATGCTACAATCCCTCTGCTAGCTTTAAGGTGCCATGAGATTCTTTTGGCTACTGTATTAACATCAAAATTGATGTGAAAGCAGGGAAAATGTATACATTCTGAGGTCACAGAATGAAGTTAATAGCAGCAGCTTTGTTACAACCTGCTATGGGACTGAATTCAGGTCAGGAAAAACTGAAACAAGATTTATACACAATATTTAGTCGTGGTTGCATTTGAATGGCAGTTGCAGTTTGTGAGAAATTCTATACTGGCCATGTTAAATGTGAGTTTCTACAGTAAATGCACTATTTGTTCTTGTGTGCCTTAGGCCATTTCCGCATGAGGTGAGGTAATTGCTCTGTGCCAGTACTTACCAGATCTTTCTGGGTATGTACCAATACGGACTGTCCGTGAAGCCTTTCCACAGGGCTCCTCGTCTCATCCACGGTGAATCGGAGCAGTGCGAGGTCTTAGATCCGCACTGCTCCGGCTTCCAAAATGGTGGCTTCTAGTTGTTCGTGGGTCCCAACCAACCGCAAAGCTCAACACACCTAAAGTCTGCCCTCCACAGATTGCAGGCTCACATTGGTGCGAGCCTGCGAATCGGCACAAGGGAGCAGGTACGAAATGGCGTGCTCCAGAAAAATGAAAAACCTGTTTTTTCCGTTCTTTAAAAAGCGCACCAGTTCGGGGCATTTTGGAGCGGACTGAGGTGCGGATCTGAGGTAAGTAGTCCGGACCTAGTCTGCTCCAAGGTGCAGACAACCTCCATGAGAGGATGCACTGTGCCGTTTTAAGTCCCTTGTGTGGAAATCGCCTTAGTCTTTTCCAACTTATTGTGACCCTAGGGTGAACTCATCATAGGGTTTTCTTGGCAAGATTTGTTCAAAGAGGTTTGCCATTGCCCTCCTCTGAGGTTGAGAGACTGTGACTTCTCTAAGATCACCCAATGGGTTTCTGTGGCTGGTCAGGAATGTCTAGGATTCATCTGGAGGAAAACCTGTTGTTCCAGCAAGACAGTAACTGAAAGACAGGTTACATTACTAAACATAAAAGTATGGTATTTCTCAATGTATGATAAGATCTTTATACATAACAGGTTGGCTGATACATAAAAGGCTGGTTATTAAAGTTATAGGTTGCTTATTAAAGTAAGGTGTGACAGTAAGTGAAATTAGATGGGAACATCAGATCCTTTGAAATAATTTCATATATATGAATTATATATATATATATACGAGAATATATTTATATAATATTTATGTTTGTGTACTAAACACTATTTACTGATGTTTGTGTACTAAACTTTTTCTTACTTACTATTTACTCATGCTTGTGTACTAAACTTTAGTTTAAATAGTTCATATTTCCCCCCACACACAACTAATTTGCTCTGTTTTATTAGATTTCGTTACTTGCACAAAAGGAGATCATTAGAAAAAAAGGACAACTTAACTAAAACTGAAACTTTTAACATTCATAATCTAGCCACCAATTTAACTAAAATTAAAGCTTTTAAAATTCATAATCTAGCCAGTTTTCAAAGAAGTAACTGTGTGGGTCTCTTGCAGCATAAAAAAGAATGAAAGAATGAGGAGGAGAAAAAAGAAAGCAAACTTAACAGAACCTTTAAGACTTTTTTTAAAAAAAATTCTCATGACCTTTCATGGATATAAACTCCCTTCTCTCTGTACTGCATCCATGAAAGCTCATGAGAAAATAAAAACCAATTAGTCTTAAAGGTGCTGCTACATTTCTTTTTTCCTTCCTCCTTCCTTGCTTCTTTTTATAATCTAGCCATTTATGAACTGCTAATTGTTGTCAACTTGTACTTTTGTTAACAAATCAAAATCCGGTCATGTACACAAGCTCACATTTCAGTTCCTTTTCTTGTGAACTCAATTACTGTCAGTAACCTTTCAGCAAATAGTTGTAAGATGCCTAACGTTCTAGTTATGTCCCAACTTTCATTGGGACAAAAAATCCCAAGCTGTAAATGGTACACAGTGTTCCTCAGGCTAGACATTCCCTTCCCCATCGTTTTTACAAGCCTTCTCATTCTATACGAAGCATGACTCACTCATTTCTCAGTCATGGGTAAAATGTACAGTATGTGTAAACACTTCTGTCAAAAAAGTTCAGTGTTCGTGTAAGGAAAAAGCAGCCGGGGATAGAATCCAATAGGAAGTTGTGAGCAGTGGCTCTGGTGGTGGGGAACCCTTCCTTTTCTTGCCTGTACTGCTTCCCCTCCCAGAGGAGAACTGGTTGACAACAGGGAAATTGCAGTTTACATACCACATCATGCAGGCTGTTATCTTTTCATGTTACTCACACAACCATATACTTGAGACATTCTGGGAAGCCCCTTGGACGAATGGTTCAAATACAAGTTCCATCACCTCCTGTAGTCTACATGCAGAGAGAGTGGAATACATTAGTGGTGAAGTTTGAGATGCCCATCTCTTACCGTGCTGCTTGTTCTCTTAGTTGAATTGTCCCTTACAGTACATGTGATTTATTTCCTTTTGTCTGCTTTAAAGGCTTTTGGTAAACAGAACACACTGGGAGGTTCTAAACTGATGGAAACGGGTATGGAAAGCAAGAAAACTTCAGACAGTCTTTTGGAGGTGAGTACACTCCCAACACAACCATGATGGTGGCAATTGGACCTTTCTATTGCATGGTAAAATTACTAGTATTATAAGTGCTAAAGTATCTATATGTTAAGGTGCTGAAGTGTGGCGTAGTGATTTGAGCGCTGAACTGCGATCCTAGAGACCTAGGTCTGATTCCTTACTTGGCCATGGAAACCCACTACGTGACTGTGGGCAAGCCACACACTCTCAGCCCCAGAAAACCTCAAGGTATGTTGCCTTAATGTTGCCATAAGTTAGAAATGACTTGAAGGCATACAGCAACAAAAAAACTGAAGAAATTAGTTTAAGACATTTTATCATAACGTTTTTTAAAACTTGCATATCATAGAAGGGGAATCACAAAAGGCCCATTTCTGTTATTTTAAATGGGATATGCTACCCTATTAGCCACAGTTTAGTTTTGTTAAATCTTGAATAAAATCTATTGTTTCTCAACAGGAAAAAAATCATGGTATTTCACACATGTGATTGCAGTTGTAGCTTCTGCTCCATATTCAGAGACATCAAATTGGCTTAAATCTGAGTGCTGTGTAGTTTGTCCAATATTTTGTTTCATAATTAAGAAATATTACCACTGCAATTGCCACCATTTTTAAAAAGGGATAAAACTGTTATAAAACTGCAATTGCCACCATTTTTAAAAAGGGATAAAACAAACAAACAAACAAAAGCAAAAGCATAAAAGTAAGTATGCATTTCATGAAGTAGTTAAAAGTATCTTGCTATTGTTTCTTTTGGCTTTCTAGTGGATTGGTATCACTATCTGTATTCCCACACCCCAATTTTAATTATATATTTGATAGAGCAGCTCTTCTCTTTCTTATATATGCACAATGCTTTAATGTGACAATTTGTAAGTTCATATATCTAGAGCATATCTTTCATTTTCATGGGAATCTATGTGTTGTATGTATGTTTATGATTAGTATTTCCTGCCTTGAACTTTTAGAACAGGTAATATGATATATTGAAATTAGGAAAGAAAATCCAACGGAATATATTACTACTTCTGGAGAATGTTATATAAAAATTATATAACAGATTTTTTTTAATTGATTTTTTAAAAAGGATATAAGTACACTAACTTAGTGCTTTTCTTTCAATGTAACATTAAATCATCATTTAGCATTATGAGAATAATCCACAGAAAATCCTGCTAGGGACTGGTAGAAGGAATATGCAGATCCAAAGTTCATTATAGCTCCTTTTTTTTAAAATACCATATCATCATTTAGCATTATGCTGGAATGCAGTTAATAGCCAATCTCTTACACTGCAGTTAGGTATTACAAATCTCTGTGTATGGACATACATGTTGATTTTGCTGAGTTACCCTTGTGTTGAGTGGCAATGTTGAATAACTAAACACTCAACCAAATTCATAGCCAAAGGATGTAACTAACCAATTTGAACAGAGCAGACAAATTTACACCAGCTTAAAATGTGCATCCACATGTGCAGCAATATCACATACGTAATTTCACTTCTGTGAACTTGAGCTGAATGCAAACATTGGACAAAAATGAACATCACTGAACAAAAATGTGAGACACCAACAGAAATAATTGTTCAGATAGTGACTTTCTTCTCATCTAATTTTATGCTGGAGGAAAATAATACTATGTAAAGAGTTCATGGAGTGGCCACTATGCGGGACTATGCCAGCATCACTAGAACGAATTATGCTGGTTCTCTGTGTGCCATTTGTTCTGAGATCAAGCACAGATTGTCAAATTCCTTTTACAATTGTGTGCTGTTGACACACTAGATAGCCTCTGATACATAAAATTCCATAGAAAATAGCAACTGGAGCCAATCTGTCTAATGGAACAGTTCTACAGATATCCATTCCTAAATGCTATTGTTATTCCCAACTACAGTAGGCTCATTGAATCAGTGGTGATTTTGATAAGTCAGCATCTATGTAAATTCTGGGGACTAGCAATAAAACTTAGGCCCTATTAGAAGTCAGTCTTGCTGAGTGCAATCAGAGTTACTTTCAGGTAAGGGCATATAGCGATGCAGCCTAACAAATATTGCTCAACTGCTACTATGTTTTAGAGTTGTGGTTTGCAAATGATTCATATACAGTTTGTGTACAATTGAGCCACACTTCCTGGACTTGAGTCATTTTTGATTCATGTAATTCCTGCTGGCTTGGAATTGCCTAGTAGTCTAGTTAGCTGGTGGTTGCAGCCTCCAGGCAACAGGATTGTTGTCAGTGTGTGAACCTGTAATTGGGGAAAGTAATTTTAAAGGGAACATGAGGAAAATGGGAGCACAAACACCTCACTCCATAGTTCTCTTTAGATCTTACAGTAGCCAAGAGGAGAGCTGTTTGTCCCCCAGTGGCTCTGGTATATTTAAAGATCCTGGGACAAGTAGACAGATCAGTTGTGAGCAGGACCAGATTATCAGTGATTCATTTGGTGTATCTGGTCCACCTCCCTCACTTGCTAGGATTCCAGTACTTATACTGAAGGTATAAGTTGTAGCTTGCGTTCCCAGCCACATCCTAAATCTCTCGATGCTTGTATATTTATTAATTAATTGATCAAGTAACACATAATCCTATTGTTAATTTCATGGAGTTTGCAGAGCTGAATGGGTTCACATATGAAGATTTTGTGCTACATGAATACTGTGTTTGTATTTTATTATTTATCTGTGCTGCCACTCCTTGTATAGCTCGCACATGAACACCAAGGAGCCCCTTATCACCTTATTCTGGCCTTGGTCAGATGGCTGTTTATCAAGTACTCTTCGCTCTGCAGGTTTGGCTGGCAGTGACTGAATAGCAAAGATTCATGTGATTTGCCCTGCCCATGAGGCAACAAATCAACCAGTGGGGGTTCCACTGTCAGCAGGGCAGTGAACCTCTTTCAAGTTTTAGTCCAGACACTAAAGAAATTATTGAAGGTGCATAACCTTTTCCCCAAAAGGCTTCCGCATCTTGAATGGCAACTATAAAGGCCATATTAACTCATGATCCCACTGAGACTGAAATCAGGAACATCCATTTGCTTTAGGATTCACAGCAAGGCTGTGGGATGATACTACAAATGCTGCTTCAGTATTGTCTTAAGCATAAAAAAGTCACTTGTTTGGATGTTGGGACTTACAGGCCAAAAATGGAAGCTTTCAAAGTTCTTATCATAATGGAAACTTTGACCATTTCCACACAGGGTTTTTTAAACGGGGCAGAGCATCCTCCAGGGGGGACGTCTGTACCTGGGACCGGACTGGGTCAGACCTACTGAACGTAGATCCGCAGTCCAGCCTGCTTCCGAACAATCCCAAGTGGTTGTCCAGCGTGCATTTGAAAGACCGCTAAAAACAGGTCTTTCAAAAGCACGGAGCGCGCCACTGTAAGCCTGCTCCCATATGCAGATTCGCAGACTCACATTGGTACAAGCCTGTGATCTGCTGGGGGCGGGCTTTAGGCTGGCGAGCTTCGGCGGTTGGTCGAGACCCTTGACCAACCGGAAGCTGCCCTTTTTGTCCCCGGAGCAGTGTGGAGCGGCAGCCACGGACTGCTCTGGAGAAGCGTGGACCGGACCGGGGAGCCCAAAAGTCCGGTGAGTAGCATCACGGGGTGATTCCCTCACCCCGTGCGGAAATGGCCTTTGTCTCCTTACTTCTGTGCAGAGTTTGGGAAAATACCTTTTGGGGAGCGGGGAGCTCTCTTTTTTTGCTGCTTCTTTTCTTTAAAAAGACTTGGTTTTTGTTAATGCAAGTTTTAAAAAAATGTAGGTATCATTGGAGACATTTTATAGTTTTTTTTCTTTTTTATATAATTGATGTAGAGTGTGCCTACTTTTTAAAAAATTTTTGTTCATGATTTCCAGGGACTACTAATTTACACTGAAGCAGTACCTATTCTGAAATATTTTATGTGGTTTTATATAGTTTTTGCATTAATTCAGTTGCAGAGAGCACATTAGCAGTTGTTCTTTTTGACATTATATGTTTCCAAATGGATTTGTGTTTGATGGAATTAATTTTTATATTGTAGCATTTATTAGCAAAGAAGATACCAAGAGATATGCTGGAACAACAGGTTGTTTCACTGGAAAAGCAGAAGCAGGAGGTAACAAACTAACAAACAAACAATCCTTTTTTTCCTACTCAGACTTTTCTGAACCCATTTGTTAGTCCCAGCCAATATAGGCCCATAAAATTAATGGGAATTTGGTAATTTAGCACTTACCCATTGATTCAATTGATCAAATCTGGTTGGGAATAATAATTTTATGCAGGCCTCAAAGAGCTGAAACAACTTGTTTTTGGATGCTGCCTCCAGTCATCCTGCCTACACAAGGAAGCCACGCTGTTGAAAGAGATAGCAATATTTTTACAAATACCAAGGAATGCAGCATGCAATCTAACATGTATACTCTATTATAATTTCCATAATAAATCACAGAAGTGAATAAGGAATGACTGTTAGTTGTATCCAGCAATCTAAGCATTGCAGGGCTCCTAGCATTTTCTGAGATACTGCAAGCATTTATGACAGATTGTAAGGGGAAACCACTTTGGGAAGCAAAATGTTGTGGACAAGTTGGTCAAGATAATTTTTTGTTTTGTTTTCATGGAGTGTAGTATTATACAGAGTATTATTGGGAGAGAGTCAGCGTAATATAGTGCTTTGAATGTTGGACTATGCCCAGGGTTTGATTTCTTGCTCTGTCATGGAAACCCACT
The DNA here is from genome assembly GCA_948472985.1 of Iguana delicatissima. Taxonomy (NCBI): domain Eukaryota; kingdom Metazoa; phylum Chordata; class Lepidosauria; order Squamata; family Iguanidae; genus Iguana; species Iguana delicatissima. The sequence continues at coordinate 122,041 of CAOKZL010001485.1, read as the reverse complement.
GGGTAGTCTTGGACTCATCACACAATCTCAGCCCCAGAAAACCCTGTGATAGCTTCACCTTAGGTTCACCATAAGTTGGAAAAGTCCTGAAAGCACAGAACAATAACAAACAACAACTACGGCTCCTCCTCCTCTTGGACCATGGCTGCCCCAAAGTATTAAATAGTAAAAGCAGTAGTGATTGATCAACTCATGGAATGCTAATTTAGTCTTTTTCTCTGGGTAGCTTTGCTACCAAGGTAGGTAAATACCTGAATATTTCAAGGATGTTATGTACATGCATCTCTTTTGCTGTGTGACTAGTGAATAAAGGAATGAAAAAAATTTTTTAAAAAAAGGAAAAAAAAATTATTGTAAATATATGTTTCAAGCAGAGTTTAGAAAAACTACTTTTGGTATTGGAACTCCAAGAATCCCTCAGCCAAATGTCCAAAAAGATAACTTTTCCAAGCTCTAGTTTTAAGTAACCTAAGTTCAGATTAATTTAAAAAAGCAAGATTCATAAGAAACAAATAAGCGCCTTATTACCATTCAGAACTGCATCATTCAGTGGATAATCTCAGACTTGACAGGAATGCTTTGTTTATGGAAATAACCAGCGGCATGCACTGTCAACTTCATTGGGCTTTGGAAATTCCCTTTTGTTCTTTCATTTTTTATTTGCTTTTGTGCCAGCTGCAGGAAGGTTCTTCACCTTATCTGGTACCCTTTTCATTTGTAAAAAATAGTTAAATAGGCAGGTTTTGTGCTGGGAGCTGCCTGCATAGGGACCATCCTGAAACTGCCAAGTTTATATGTAAGACTCATCCCTGGTGTTGCCTTGTTACTTACATTTTTTATTTGATTTGAGCCATTTGCTCAAGGCCCCTGTTGCTGTCTATTAGTTCCACTGAAGATGAGTACCCCCACACCATTTTTTAAAAAAAGGACACAAAACAAAAGAATTTGAGGGAGTGGAGACAGTCACTGGACATGCTTTCAGGTACTTATAGAGGATGCAATGTCTCTGTTACATAATTCAGTGTAAAAGTTCAGTCCAGTTGTGCTTATTAAGTATTAAATTTATATCCCACCTTTCATCCAATAAAGGACCAATATACCCTTACAGTACATCTATCATTACAGTATAGGTTAAAATACAGAACATTCTAATGTTTGTTATTGTGTGCCTTCAAGTCATTTCTGACTTAAGGTGACCCTAAGGAAATCCTATCACAGGGTTTTCTTGGCAAGATTTGTTCAGAGAAGGTTTGACATTGCCTTTTGCTGAGGCTGAGAGAGGATAGCTAACCCAAAGTCACCCAATGGGTTTCCATGGCTGAGCAGGGGTTTGGACCTTGATCCCAGAATCCTAATCCAATGCTCATATCATTACACCATGCTGGACGCTTACAGTATGGCTTAAAATACAGCTAAAACAATGCGTGATACAAAAATTAAGCCATAATTAGATAAGCAAACGTATTAAAAATAGCACTATTTTAAAACAGTTGAAAAGCATTTAAAACATAATAATGTAGAGCACACTCCTTAACAACCAGTTATTAGCCAAAGACCTGTCTAAATAATACATTGATGTTCTTTCTGATTTATGCCTACAAGGACTATATATTTGAATCAGGACAATAGTTTCTTATCACACTACTGCCAGAATCCTATATGGCTCAGCTTATTACAATAGTTCCACTGTTATCTATTGTGTAACATAGATAACAGAATATTTCATGCAATTCACCACTACATAGACTTATTGTGAAGATGCTGCAACCTCTGCACATTGACCATTTGAAGCCCAATGGAGAGTGGGGGGAGACTGGAGAAGTGTCTGACTCATAGCCAGACCCAAAATGATCATCCACTCAGTTCTGCTGGGGTCCTCTGGAGGTCTGAGTGGATGATGTAATCATTTTGTATCTGGGTACAGGGACAAACCCAGATTCTTCTCTGATCCCTGCCCCTATTCTCCACAAGACACAGAATGGCAGTGGCTGGAGGGGGCTGCAGCAACTCTATGGTAACTCTAGGGGAACTTTGTTTGGTGTGGAGGGAGGAAGGGAATACCAACCTCAACATTGACCCTCCCCCAAAAGGGAGACACATGTGGACATAAGGTTGGCTTATACCTGTGTGTACCACCAACAGGGTGCCAACCTATATGTGTTAATTTGTTTACCTAGTTCCAGGGTGTTTATGTTGTCAGCAACAATCTGGAATCATGTTAATGGTGTAATTTTCACACACACTATTCTTTGCATTTAATTCCCCACTGTCTACAATTCTAGCTGTAACAATATATATTCTCTCTGTCTGAGATCCTGGATAATACTTCTTATATGCAATGAAGTGGGCATAGTCCCTGATCAGGAAACATTATTTTTTGTTTATGTGACAGCACCAGAATGAAAATGAAACACACATATAATGCATGTGGGAAGTAAGTGAACTTTCAGCACTGCAAGGGGACTCCACATCTTAAAAATCCCTATGGGAAATTTTGACTTTAACGTTTTTAAACAGAGTTAATGCTGAGTCACGTCACCGGCTGTTGTTGTTGTTGTGTGCCTTCAAGTCATTTCGGACCTTAAGGCAATCCTAAGATGGGATTTTCTGGGACTGAGAGTGTCTGACTCACCCAAGATCACCCGGTTGGTTCCCATGGTCAAGTGGAGAATCAAACTCTGGTCTCCAGAATCATAGTCACAGTCCAATGCTCAAACCACTACACCATGCTGGATCTCACCTCATGTGCCACTCCATAATTCATTCCTAGCTAAGATTTCTCTCCTGCCAATGAGAGAAAATGCTTTATGTTTTTTGTGCAGTAATGCAGAACAGTCTTAAACAGCATAAGGAAGAAGTTTAGAGTACACAGAAACCACAAAGCTCCAAATGGTTGAGTCTCTGCACACTTTGGTCACAACTTTTCTTCTATGTCTGTTCTAGATGTTGGCAAGTAACTGCTTATGCCTGCCTTGAATCTTGCTCCTTCCAAGAGTCTGTCAAAAAACAAAAAGCAAACTTTGCTCCATCAGTATCTTCTCCAAATGACTCAAAATGTCTTATTCAGCATTTCATGTCTACCATAGCTGTGACTGAACAACAGACATTTGTAGTTCTAGGTTAATCTCAGTTTAAATAAATTTCTGTTCTGGATATTAGGGAAATAGGATACAGTAAAATAATGTGACAGCTCAGACATTAAAAATTAAGATCACTGTAAGGTTTTAAGATTAATGTGAGAACAATGTACCTAAGATTCCTGATTAATCATTTCAGCTTTTGGCAGTAAACAACCAATGGGATCAACAGTTCAGGTGCATGAAACAGCAGTATGAGAAAAAGGTAAATACCTGAAACCATTGTAGTAGAAAAAGTGTTTTCTACCTGTGTTTAGAATTGCTTTGTTATAAGAAATAGAAAACAGTGGGACTTGCACTTGCTGGCTGGGGGATTTGGGAACTCTTGTCCAAAAACCAGAGTCCTTTTCCAAACTTTGTAAAATAGAGCATAAGGGAGAGAGAAATAAAGGATGGAAGCAGGTGTAGAATAGTTCTAAAACAATTAAAATTGTGTGCCATATTGGACTGAGATGAGAAATTATTATTCTGTAAATTGATACTCATATGCAGAGCTAGAAAAAGTTACTTTGGGGGCCAAAATCTGATTACCAGTCCCAGCTAGAGTAAGCCCACTGAAACAATGGGATCTTGTTTAGGTAGGACTAGCACTTGGATTTAGGCCTTGAACTATAAACCATATAATCCCTCAACCTGTACAGCCATTGGTCAGATCAGCTGGGCTATTCTAAGAACTGTTGTTTAAAAATAATTTCTCTGATCTATGGCCATATTGGAGAACAAATCCATGTTCCCTCAGGTGGTTGGGGTTGGAACTGAGGTTGTTTTCTGTTGATTGTGATGGTGGTCTTCCTCCTTTTTTCTTCACAGTCACTTGCAGTGGTTGCAGCAAAAGTAGCACTTATCTTTTAGCAGTGCAACTAGCATTATCTTTCATGCAGTATTTCTAGGTCATTGTTATACTGAGGCTACTATAGGGGGGAAATGATAACTGCCCCTGTCCCCACAGCAGCCTTCAGTGGGGTGCTACCATTTTACTGTGATGTTCACAATTTTTTTATGTCCTATATGACACTTAATTGAGACACTCTTGAGAAAACAGAAGTGATGCCACTGAAAGAACAGCACTGGTCTTGTTGCAGTAGAAACAAAGGAAGCCCTGCCGCTGCTGCTGACAGTTTTTCAAGTCTTCTCATTGCTGAAACTCAAGAATCACAGCTTTAGAAGTTTATTGGCTATACATGGAGTTGGAAATGTGGGAAGAACAGTGTATCTCATTTCAGCTCTAGTTCTGAATGCTGAAGATTGGGATAAAGGCCTGAAAATCGCAGTAATGGCTTTAGGGAAGCAGATTTCTGGCCTGTGGAATCTACTTTGTTTTTTCTTAGAACACCAAGACTCTACCCACAGGAACCTGGTACAAGATATATACTTCTAACTCTCTCTAGGCATATTCCTGACTGGGATACAAGTTGGCTTAAACGAATAAGGCTGCACATGTTTGCCCTACTTCACTGGTCTTGATCACTCAGATTCTGACCACCCTATCTTAGATCAGGAAATCTGAAGGCACACTGTGTTCCCTAGAGCAGTGCTAGTCAAAGTGGCCATCTGTGGACTGGTATTGGTCCATGAGCTATTGGCTGCTAGTCTGTGGTGAGTTTTCAGCAAAGAAAGAAACAGTTGTAGTAAATGGACACAAATATTTATATGCTGGTCCCTGGTGCATTGGAGGGGTAAGGGGAGAATCCCTTGCCAATGTCAGATAGCTTAAGCACTGCACTAGATAGCTAAAGCATGGCGCTAGAATTCAAATAGAATGCTCTGTAATGTTGGAAACTCTCCTTTATCAGAGCCATGTTCACATGAATTGTTCAACTTGTGTTTTCACTCAGTTCAACGAGGCTGATGACTCAAGGGCAGGTATAGTGACAGAGGAGAATTAGTTTGAAAATATTACTTTGTTGAACTGTAGTTTCCAGCATCCACCAGCCAGCATGGACACAAAAATTGAAAATGTAGTCAAAAGTATGTTTTTCAAGATCTGGTAGAAAGCATGTCTGTCCCCCATATCTTATTTACTTAGAGCCCTTCCTTAATCCGTTCAGGCTGCTGCCCAAGCAGGGTTTTAGAATGAAACAATTCTCACTCAAGAATTCTAAGTACCAGAACTGAGCTCACAATCCTCCCCCAGGTATTTTCATTTCTCAGCAATATAACAGAGGTGGGGTGAAGATAATTAGCAGATGGAGTTATTCTTTAAACAACTGGGAGCCTGAATTTGTTGGCAATCTTCTGCAAAGCACCCAGAGATTACAGTTCTTATTGTAACAGAGTAGTTTGCCCACCTTATCTCAGTTATTCTCACAACATCTGCAAAAGGTTGCCCAGCATTCCTGTTACATTGTAGATGAGGAGGTGGGATATAGGGTGAAGGTGATAAGCAGTGTATCTTACCTAAGTCACTCTGCAAGGTTTTGTGACTTGAAGTGAGACATTTGAATCAGGGATTTTCTCTTCACACAGCACAGTTAACCACAGTACAGTCTCTATACTGATATGTTCATTATCCACTAGATAGCTCACTACACACTTCTGAATATCCTAGGTTTTGAAATGTTGTTCTGGCAACCCTAACCATCTAGCTCCTTATTGATTTTATGTGTGTGTGTGTGTATGTATGTGTGTGTGCGTGTGTGCATACCATCGTGTTACTCATTTCCAGCATCCGTGGGGCTTATTTTTGATTTCTTACTTTATTTTGCTTTCTGTTGCATTTCAGGTCACAGATATAAAAGGAAAACTGGAAGCAATGCAGAAGATCATCAAGGAATGTGAAAGAGAGAGGCACCAACTGCAGGAAGAATGCCAAAGGCTGAAAGCCCTGACTACAAACAGGCTAGTACAGGAAATGGTAGGAAACCGGTTGTTTTTCTGGTTTCGTATGGTGTGTCTTTGCAATTTTAGGTCTGGATTTTAGCATTCATTCATCTGTTTTATGTGATGAAAGTATATACTTGAATAGCATCTGGACTGGTTTCTGAGCTGAGAAATGATGGAGCACTATGAATACCAACCTCTGATCTAGACCTGCAAAAACGTCCTCCCATCTTTCCGGTTCCCCAGGAACATCCTTAGAGTAGAGCAGTCTAGAATCGTGAATCCTCAACTCTTTTGAGGATTGCCTTGAAACTAAACTATGGTGCAATTTTTAAATGAAATACAATAAAATAATGGCCTATGATTTCCCACAAGATGTCATTGTTTTGGCTGGGGATTGTGGGACCGCTCAAGCCAGTGAGCCATGACCTCTGCTGGCTGATTAATACTCACGTCTTCCAACAATAAAGCCTTCAGGGTGATATTTATACATGCAGTGGAGTAAATGTTATATTTTATCAGCTACCTCATGCAGCTTCATGGCTTATATGTGCCACTAGAGAGCCCACAAGGTAGTCAATAGAATTTCATCACACTGTAGAGTATCTGGGAAGAGACATCCATCAGTTTTGGTACTGTTTTCTTTCTGAGGAATTTGGTATGCTTGCTTGGCATCATCAACAACAATAACAACTGTCAGATTGAAAAAAATGCAACCACCTATCCTATATCAAGATGTCTATGTATTTTTACATTCCAGAGAGAGAGAGAAACCCTAAAGGAAGAGAATAAGCTTCTGAGGGAAGAAACTGCCTTAGCAAACACAAAAAAGACACATTATGAACGTGAAATAAATCGGCTCAACAAGGTGCAGATTATGCTTATTTCAATATTTTTACAACTTTGTTTAGAAATCCAGAAACATCTGAACATAATCTTAGTGAGCAGTCTTTTATGACATCTGCTTGCTCAATGCTTGCTTGAACTACCATTATTTCAAACCGTGCATTTCTTAAAAGCATGCTTGTGCTGGTTGCTTTTATTTTGAAGGGAAAGCAGTGGATCAGTGGTCTGGGCTTGTCACCAAAAATTGGTGTCATTTATGATAAAAAAAGACCTTCAGTTGCAAATTGACTTCCATCTCTCTCACCAAGAGACTGCTGTAGTCTGTGGTGGTCCCAGACAAACTGCATCTTGTGCTGGACCACAGAGACTCACAGAAGTATCCACCTTGTGTATTACCCATGCTACTTCCTAGCAGAACTTAGTGGTGGTGGGAGTCTTAAAACAATGCTTCTTAAGATGTCTAATATGATGCACTGGCAGTGTTTTCCCCAACTGGCTAGGATCCAATTTGTGTTGTTAAATATGTCTGTTTCTTGGATCTTTGCCATGGACCGACAGCCAATAGCTCACAGACCAGTACTGGTCTATAGGTCACCATTTTGAGTGGTGCTGGTCTAACATATGATGGTGGAAAACCATTTGGAGTTTACATAAAATATAACATTTCCTTTGGAGAAGTATTTTGGGTTTTTTGAGGAAAAAAACTATTACTGGCGAAAGACCTGAAATGTGAAAAATCATTGAAAAATGTGCAAAAACTTGCAATCTTGGCCACTAGTGAGCAAGCTTTTGAAATTTCTTGCATATGAGTACAAAATAAATAGAGATTTACATCCTGAGTTTATATTCTGACCCTGAGCTTCAACCTAGATGGTCAGAAGAGAATTATTATCATGGAGACCTGATTTTGCATGTGGAATTCGATGAAACACTGTTTTCCATGTAATCTCCTGCTTTACACTTTAAATAGTCATTGTTATTTCAAGTGCTGGAGTCCAGAATGTAGACATTTTAGAGATATATGAATATCTGTAAGTGCGCAGTGATCATACAGCAAGTAGATGCAACTGTCCTCAGTGCCTCAAACTATTTCCACTATATATTTACAGAAAGGTACTTTCCTTTAAAATAATTTTATTATTTATTTGTTTGTTTATGTTTTCCTCCCAACATGGGACCCATCTATGGGACTGCAGTATAGATTAGAATAAGTTTTTAAAAAGATGATGATTTTAAAAGCTTTAAGGCAATTAAATAAACTATCCTATTAAAAAGTACTAATTTAAACTGAATTTAAAACATAACAGTATGAATAAAAGTACAGCACATACTCCCCCAGTCAAAAAGCCTTCCTGCAATACAAGTTAATTGCCAAAAGGAAATACATTTGACACTATAAGAGATATGCTTCCTGTATGAGGCTTGTGGACAGAACTAGATGGTTTCCTCACAAATGCATGGCATCAACCCCATGTTCCTAGTACATGATGGTTTCCATATATCACATGCTTCTGATTGCATAGACCAGTGCAGTAGAGAGTATATGTCCTAAAGGATGAGGGATACACTGACTGTTGTGACTGAGGCAGCAATTTCTGCAGCAAAAATCACTTCAGACCTATGTTCCTCATGTATATTTCTTCTTTCACCTCTCATGGTATTTCCCAAGCCCAACACAACTTGTAGCATTGCCCAGTGTGCATGACATCTCTGAAAGTTTATTGTAGAAACGTTCATTTTTCTGTTTAATGAAGAGAAGTTATATTCCCTTAGCTCCTTCACTTTACAAATGTTGGCTCTGGTATATATGTTACAGTAAGTAGTGAGGTGATTTTCTAAGTTACTCACTTTCTGATTTCCCCACTGCTCTCTCTCCCTGTTGCCTTCTATGTTAATCTTTCATATTCAAGACAAAAAGAAGAATTATTCATTCACTCATTTATTCAATTTATACCACATTTTTCTTGTATCTTAAGTAGCTGGGACTACATGTTGCACAGCCCATTTAAATAGTCAGTTGTTTGGGAAAGGGGATAGCAGACTATATATCCAAATCATTTCTTGTGCTGAAAATATTATAGGAAGTATATTTAAAACATACAATAAGGATTATTCATACACAACCCAGTTCTTGGTGCAGCTAGGAGCCATTTGGATCCAGAATGTGGCTGAAGATTACCTCTTTGGTCACTGAAATCTTCAGCCACGTTCTGGATCCAAATGGCTCCTAGCTGCATATGAAAGATATATAGTGTTTGCTAAATGTTGCAAAAAGAAAAAAGAAAAAAAGAGTAATACAAAAATAAGCATGAGAGAGACAGAAACATGTTTCCATTAAGAGAAACCAATGAATGTATGTGAGCAAGAATGTGTGTTTAAATCATGTCTCCTGGTAAACCACAAACACTTCCTGAGGAAACACATTTCTTTGAGCAATTGTGCTATTCGGCTAGAAGGTAACAGACAAGACGAAACACTTCAAGCAGGAAAAATACAAGTCACTGCTAGTAAAATAACACACTTGCTCATGTCTGTAATTAACTACAAATGGGAAAACAAAATGAAATTTTAAGTGGGACAATAGCAATAGGAGACATACAGAACATATTAATATTCTCTGGTCTATAATTAACTACATGTGGGAGAACAAAATTAAACTTTAAGTGGTAGAATAGAAGTGACACACACAGAAACTTTAAGTGGAAAAATAGAAGAGACACACACACCAAAAAATCAATATTTGTTATGTGGCATGACACATGAATTATGAAAATCTGAGGATGGCAGACTTGCTGACAGTATTTTCAAGATATGTTAATGCAAAACTGTAGACGTATCACTACCTTCTTTGGTGAGTTCTCTAATGGAAAGTTAATGGTAATAAAATGGGCTTGATGAAAAGGGCAGCCTGATGCAAAACAAGGACAGAGTGACAATTCAGGTGGAATTTGCAGAAACAACAAAATAAAGACTGAGCAGCTCTTACACTTTTATTCCGAACACTGAATAAAATCTGTTCAGTATAGCAGAACCTAAATATACAATGGCCTGAATCCTATTATTAGTCACAACTAGACTTAGACCCACTGAATCAATGGGATTTAGCCAAGTGTTGACATACCATTCAGCAGTTGCTTCAATTGGTCCATTATAGTTGGGACTAACAAATTGAATTTAGACCATCGTTCCAAGTACAAGTACATGGGATTGTGCTTTAAGACAGATGTACACACCTATTTAAAATGGCAAGGAGGCTGATATATGGGAAGGGAGGAACACAAGAAATTCATCATTGTGAAAAAAAAATGACATAAGGTTATCTTTGGATAAGACAGCTTGTGTTTAGCACGCAAATGTATTGTCATTTTCCCAGGTGTAAGCCACATGGCAAGAAAAGAAGCCAAACCAGATCTCATCCATATTCACAGCAACTGTCTTTGGTTAGCAAAACATATTGAAGTCAGGTTATGAGTTGGAACTGATTTAGAAGAACATTTAAATTTAACTGCACTTTCATTTTGTTAGCGTTTTAAGTTACTTATTCTTAGTTCCCTCCCTACTCTCATTTGTAATTCAGTATAATAATGATTTTCATATTTACACTCAAAACCACCCCCCCCGCATTAGGCAAAGTGCAATGGTAGCTTCACAGGAAACTGTTTTGGGGTGTCCTGAATGGATAGGAAATGGTGTATTATTGAATTTGTTGTTACTCTATTCTTTACTGCCAAGGAGAGGGAGAAACACTTTTCAGGTTTTCTGTCTTATGTAAAAGAATAACGTGACAGGAATCAGGCATTATTGAATAATTTTCTGCTCTGCCTCAAACTGCAAACTATCTTAGGCCCTTTCCACACGGGCATATTGCCCACGCTAGGGTGACCTCTCCAGGAGGTCTTCTTCACCGCGGGGTGTGCTAGAGCAGTTTGAAAAAGTGAGGCTCTACACCTCAAACTGCTCTAGCACAGCCACGGGGGTAGCGCTGCGAGTTTTATAAAAACCACCTTTGCAAGTGGTTTTTATGAAACTCGCCCGCGCTGCTCCGTGGCAACCCTTAGTGAAGAACTGCAGAGACGTTGTAGTGCGTCCCTGCAGATCTGCCCGGGGGTGGGCTTCCGGCTGGCACGCTGCCCTGATTGGCGGAGTGCCACCGGAAGCCGCCGGCCGCCATTTTGGGTGCTGCTGAGCACCGCCGAAATTAAGTGGTGTTTAGAATGGCGAATCCATGCTCCCTGCAGGGATGGAGCAACCCGCTACGAGGTAAGCTCCGCCCCTGCATGCGCTGCCCCGTTTCGCCCCCCCCCGTGAGGAAAGGGCCTTAGATTGGCCTTTCTTATCAATATCTAAGATAGTCATCATGCTGAGAAATTAGAGTGCTAGAGTAGTAATTTGGTCTGCAGTGGTACAGGAAGTATAGTGTAGTTACAATGGTTAGTAAGACAGGCAAACATGTTGTAAGTACAGATTTCAACTGCAAATATTTATGTTTGCATAAATTAAGTGTGTTATTTATATAACCGGAACATCAAGGTTCTCAGTGCTATGTGGTACCAGATTGGGTGGATGCAGTATAGGCATAAGACATTTTTATTTATTAATTAAAATATTTATGTCCTGCCCTACATCTGAAAATCTCAGGGCAGCTTATTAATAAGATTGATTCAAAACAATAAATAATAACAAGAATTTTAAAAGATTGAGAGTATATTAAACAGTTTATCAATTAAAACTAGGTAATTTAAAACCACTTAAAACAATTTTAAATAGTACAACCATAAGACACATGCATCCTGGATAAAATCATTTAGGTTTGAAGACTTTAATAAAAAGTAGAGTTTTGACCTGATGCCAGAATGATCCCAACTAGACCTTCAGGGAGAGGGAATTCCATAACTGAGGTCCTCCCTTATACTCTCTCACAATATATATCCCTTACTAGTAGGACATGGAGGAGGGCTTGTCCAATAGATATCAATTCTTGGGCAGGCATACATAGAATCGTCTCCAATGTTATTGTTCCCCCCTTATATTTTTAGTGCATAAGACCTGAAAATGCCATAATGAAAAGATAGCATTAAAAATGCATAAAACAGTGCTTCTGAAATGTTTTAAATTTGCATCTGTTATGAACTCAAACTGCAATCTTAAATACACTATGGCATAATCCCATTGAATAAAGTAGGTCATATTGTAAACAAACATGCATAGAACTGCAGTGTAAGTCAACGGTGTCCTCTCTCCTCCCTTGCTCTCTCTCCCTCCTTCTTAACACTGGTAATGGGTTTTGCCAGTTAATGTGCTGAGTATGCAGTCAAAGGCAGTCCAGTATTGTATAGTTACCACACTATTCTGAACACACTACATCTTTTCTGATCTCCAAAGCTAAGCAGAGCCAGCCCTGGTGAATACTTGGAGTCAAATCTGTGATGTTGGGATCAACAGGTAGAGCTAGGAAAGAATTCTACCTGAAACTCTGGAGAGCCAGTCATGATAGTATTCAGCTAGATCTGACTCAGTTTAAGACAACTTTTTATGTTCCCATGTCTGAGGATCTCTGCTCTGGAGTAGCATTAATCAAACACTATCCTGAAAATAGAAATATCATGTGGGATCTAAAGGATAACCATTAGAACTGATTACTATAAGAACAAAGCAGCCTGCCCTCTCTTCTTCTTAGGTAAGCTTGGGATAACTGAGCAGTATGGACACAAGTAACCCCACAAAAACAATATGAATCAGCAAGAGTCACTGCTGAAGATATTGAGCTATGTCTTGCGGAAGAGAGAATGACTCCTAAAGATCAGTTTGGCAATGGAACCAATTGTTTAGAGAGGTGTTGGGGTCTCCTTGTCTGGACATCTTAAAAAAAAAAGTCTGGATAGCTACCTGCTGGGGATACTTTACCTGTTGATCCTGTATTGAGCAGAAGGATGGAGTCAGTGGTCCATGAGGCCCCTTCCAACTCTATGATTCTGTTGGCCTTTCTGCACTACATTGTTATAGTGCTATTATTCCACTTTCATCATTCTATGGAATCCTGGGGTTTGAAGTTTAAGGAGGGGCATTTAGAATTCTTGGTAAACTACAAACCCTAGAATTCCACAGGATGTTCCATAACACTGTAGTGAAGAAAGGCCCTGTGATTCCATTTTACTCAAAATATTATTCATGATTGTAATTTCAGTGTAGCTTCCTTTCATGATTTACATTCATTGAATGGGGGACTGTCACAATTTGTGGAAGCCTCTTATAAAGGCAAAATATTCGAGATTCTACTGATAAATGTGAGAAATTAACTAAGACTGTACTGCTTAAAAGTGATTTTGATGTAGTGAATTCCACACATAGGATCCTATTTTTCTTGGTACAGGCTCTTCTGGATGCCTTGAAAAATCAAAGTACATCTTCACATGTACCATCCCGTGTGGACACACTGGGTGTGAGTTGCAATGAAGAGGAGATGAGGTTGCAAATAGAACTTCTCAGGCAACAGGTAAACCTGGATTAAATGTGAACCAGTGCAATAGCATAAGCATTCATTTAATCCTGAAAAGAATAGCTCAGCTAAACACCCACATCCGTGCCACATTTTTCCAAGGAATATGTTATTACAGATCCATTTATTTATATGTAGGCCATCATGATTGCAGAACTATTATAAATGAAGTTTGGCATTTTTAACAAAGTGGTACAAAGTTGTATTTTCAAATATAGCTCCTACTAGAAAACTGTAAGAATGAACAATAACTTCAGTTTTGATATTCAGCTAATATTCTTTTTTCCTCAGCCTAAATTAACCTTTTCAAACTGCCACTTTACTTGCAATATTCCTCCTCACCTAACAAATGCCACTGATAGGAGTTAATTACCAAGAAGCCGTATGTCATTTTTCATGACACTGTTCCCAGTGAAGCATGTTCTTCTAAAAGCCAGGTTTTTCTGCAGTGCAGTTATTTTAAAGACAAAGATACAGTAAAACCAAGGGCAGACGAAGGCCCTTTCCACAGCTTACCTGGGTCCATGGTACTCCCAGTGGCTTTGCCAGGATGGGAGTACGGATGCCAATGCTTCCCTCTGCACCGGCTCACTCGCTGCAGAAGGAAGCGTGATGGCCCTGCCTCTTCCTGTTGCAGCACAGCCAGGTACTGTCCCAGGCTGTGTTGGGGCAAGAAGCACAGCCATTGCACTTCCAGGGCCTCCACAGCTAAGGTAAGTGTGGGTGTGCAGCAGGACGGTGGTGGGATTGCGGTCATTGATGGGGAAAACCCATCAATGATTTGCGGCACAATCGCGCTGCCTGGGGACAGGAGAAGGATGGGACCATGACAACATTGTGCATAAGTGTTGTTGCGGTCCCTTCTCCTGTCCGTATGGCAGGTTGAGAGGATGGATCAGAAAGGGCCCAAGATATTTTGATGCTTCAGACCCTCTTCCTATTCCATGTAGAGAAGCCAACTAGAGCAGGAGTGGAATATTAATTTAACGCAGGGGATGGGAGAGTGCCTATCCAGTACAACTCAAGCAGTGGTCTAGTTTATGGAGGTCATAACTCTAGCTGCTCTTCAAGTAGAGGAGACCAGCCAGAGTCCCACTGTGGAGGGTAGTGAGGGGGTCAGTCTGAGGCAACTGCCAGTCAGCCTCACTCTACCTAATGAGGCTGGACTAATTAAAACGCCATCAAGCATCTCTCATAGTTAAAAAAAAAATCTTTATTTTGTGTAAAACAAAAAAATAATTTAATCTGTTTTGCACTCCTAAACATGTAGTTTTCTTCTTGGGCTTCCTTTCCTACAGAAACCAGTGCACTTAATATTATATTACTTTCCAGTTAACTTTCAGTTAAAGTCTGTAATTCTGAATACTGTTAATAGCCAACTGTTAAAGTATAAATGTTTATGATAAGAAGACCCATGGACTAAAATACTTGTTTCTGTCACGTTTGAAGGGCTGAGCCAGATTTTCTTCTCTTGTAATGTATGCCACATGCAGAAGGATAAAGCCTTGGATGTAGTTGTATGGTAACTGATTGTAAACACAGTAAAACAAAATTTAGCATTCTTTTCCCTTTTCCATAGTCTTCAGAGGGCACTTAAATTTAGGTGCTTTAAAAAAGAGAGTATTTCCTGTTTTGTGCATCCATAGAGATACAGTGGAGTTTGTGCTGTGCATTGGAGAACAGAATATTGAAATTCCCTCTTGGAAGGACACATACGAAATGGCTTTTATAATTGTCAAAGCCATCTTCATGACTTAAGCTTGCAATAATCACAAGGGGTGTAAGGATGAAATACCAGGAGGAAGTAACAGTAGAGCTAGTTGGTGATTTTATTATTTACCTTCTCCTCTAGTTCTCTTCCTTTACTACATTTTGAGTTTGTCAGGGGAGAGGGGATTAAACCTCTAGGTTATAACCATTCATCAGGACCTAGAAATAGATAGAAAATTAAATAAAAATACAAAAGGCTTAATTGGTCCCCATGGACCTTTAAAGTCTATATAAACAAAATAGAGACAGTCAAGATGTACTTGATTACTGTTCGCTTCATTTATATGCTACCTTTTCCCCTAGAAATGGGAAGGCAGATTACAGATCAAACCAGTTACTGTATAGAAAAAAGCATTCAGAAAATTATCATTAAAACACAATTAAACTATCATTAAAATTATGCACACATAACTTTATTATTATCATAGAACAACCTCTATCAATAATATTAAAAACTTCAACAACAATAATATTTGAAATGTATATAAAAAGATAAAAAGCAGTTAAAATCAGGACTGCATTGTATTAAAGATTTCTCTTTAAAAATAATTGGTTTCCACAGACCTGTCAGATATAAGATACTTACATAGAAGGACATACGAGAAGAATGGAATTCTATTCTGTTACTGCCAAACTGATTGTACAGTGGTTTTACCCATTGTTCTCCTATCTTATTAAAAGTATGGTTCATGACGATTACGGTATATACTTATGTATAAATCCAAAAAATTAAGTCAAAAAGTTGACCCTAGAAACCTGGGTCAACTTATCCATGGGTCAGTGTAAGTACTGTACCTTTTATTTAAAAAAAACAATTAACCCCTTCTCTGAGTAGAGTGGTGAAAGGCAAGAGTTTAATCTGTCCTGGAAGTACCCCAACGAAGCATCAATCTCTCCTCTCCTCTCTTTGCTGTAGTGCCGCTTCTGGACTTTTTGAATGCCTGGATGCGAAAATGGTGCTTCCCATCAAAGGAGCACTGAGAGAATAGAGGGGGTCAGTGCTTCTGTTAAGTTCTCCCAGGACAGATTAATATCTTCCCCTTTTGCCGCTCTACTCAGAGAAGCAGATTATCCCTTTTTTGATAAGGGTTAATATTGTATCTTACAAAAAAAATGGAACCATCCCCTTCTATGAGTGACAAAAAGCCTTTTTTAATGCCTGCGTGAGAAAATGGTGGTTGTGTTGGTGGCCATGGGCAGCTAGGCCCCTGAGGCAGTGTTGGCATTTTCCCCTCTATGTGGAATGAGTCTCGACTTATCCATGGGTCATATCAATATCCATAATTTGTCCTAGACTTATACATGAGGTTGACTTATACACAAGTATATACAGTATTTAAAAGTGCAAGGCAGCTGCTGCTCTCTCTGGTCCAGTTGTGGATTAGCAGCACGCCCCTGATGCCCCTAACAAAGAAGATGCTTCGATTCTTCATTCAACTGCAATGTCTCCCTCTTCCCAAATGCAAGTGCTATAATAAATAATTCCTTAGGCCAGCCCCATTTCAAGTGTGGTAGTCGCAATAGGAGCAACAACAGCATACAGTAGTGCAGATATAGAGTTACAACCCTGCAAGGATAAAAATTGGAGAGCATGGAATGAAGGTGAACAAAAGCTAAATTTCCTGAACTGGGTTTTATTCCCGGTTGGGATTGGGCCCTGCAGATGCCACCTAAGTCACCTGTGTACAGCCAGCAGAGCTTAGGCAGGCACCATAAAGGACTGGAAGATCTGGGTAGACACAGAGTGGAAGCCTGTTCACAGTTCCTCCTCAGATATATGCACCCATGTAGATTTCTCCACCCATAATATATTATTTCTGGTCCTCCATCTAATTGAAGCAAATGTGACTTACATCTGAATAGGACTCCCTTTAATGCTGCAGTCAGTAATGCCTGACTACCTTTGCATTTACTATGAGAAAAGACATTATTGAACATTGTATAAGGGATCATTTTAATTCTGCTTCCAGAATTAGCATGGAAAAGAAGTGCCTCAGCTGTGCTAAAGAACTCCTTGTATAGAACTAATTAACTTTGGAGATTGCATGCTGGATTCTGAAGTCTATAATATCAAGAGATTTTATATTGCAAATAAAATATAGTCAGCCCCCATTTGCTAGGGTTTGGGGCTCAGGAGCCTCATAAAAGTGGAAAAACTGCAAATGTTAAAATATGTGTGTGTCTGTGGAAAGAGGGCCAAGGCACGATTGGGCATCCAGGATCTAAATCAGGCCAAGGAATGGAAAGAGAAAAGTGATGGGTCAGTGTGGTGGTTGTATACCTCCTCTCTCTTGCCCATCTCCACTTTTGAGTGGGTGGATGCATTGGGAGAGGGTTCATGGTGCTGGAAAATTGCGGTGTCAGCCCTCTTTAGCTAGCCTCTTTAGCTGTGGTGGAGGAAGAGAAGCAGAGGGTGGGTTTTAAAGAGCTACATGGCCTGACTAGAGCAGCCGAGAGGAAAGATTGCCCCAGAAAAGAAGCGCTTGAGATGGAAGAGCATGGGTTGGAGAAATTTGTAAATAATCAAATCTGTGGAAGCTAAACCTGCAAACATGGAGGGCTGACTGTATGCAGAAGAGACTTAATATTAAAACCGAAATATGCAGAAGTTTCTTTGGCTCTATAGATCTCAGTCAGCTGCAGCTTGGAAACAGTAAACATTTCTGTTGCCCTAGACTGTTCAGTGGCAATTTCTGACACCAGAAGCAACATTGTACTATCCCCCCTTTCAATTTGGGGGTATATTGGAACAAAAAAGCCCCATGAGCTAGTGTGGTTTGATACTTACAGTTCACATTGGGTTCCTTAGCTACTCCTTCTCTTCCTTGATCACTGTGGATGGTGAGGGAGTATGAGCAACTTGAATCAGGAACATGCCCTCAGAGTACCTAATGGATTTTACACTACTGTTCCTTTAAAAAAGAAGGCATACCCACACCAAGGCCTTTTCCACATGGGGTGGTCTGCACCTTGGACCAGACTGGGTCGGATCTATTTAACGTATATCCGCACCTCAGTCCGGTCCGGAACGACTCCAAGTGGTCCTCCAGCATGCTTTTGAAAGACCTGATTTTTCCGGTCTTTCAAAAGCACGGAGTGCGCCACTATGAGCCTGCTCCCTTATGCAGATTCTCAGGCTCGCATCAAAGCGAGCCTGTGATCTGCCCCGGCGGCGGTGGGCTTTAGGCTGGTGAGCTTCAGCAGTTGGTTGAGACCCTCGACCAACTGGAAGCCGCCATTTGGGATGCTGGAGCAGTGTGTATTGACGAGTATGCATGCTCCAGAGTGCTGTGGACTGGACCGGGGAGCCGAAAGTTCCGGTGAGTAGCGGCGTGGGGCGATTCCCTCGCCCCGTGTGGAAAAGGCCCAAGTCTCCCAACATCCAGAGCCAATAGTGAGGAAAGATATATGAAAGCTGCCTGGCCAAGTTGCCTATAGCTTCCTTTATCCTCCTTACCGCTTTTACAGTGACTAAAAAAACTTGAGAGACAGCAAGTGGAAACAGAGGGGGCACCAAGTGGTGATAACTTAGAGCTCTCATCTCTTTTCACTAATGTGAAAAGGCTTACTTTCCTATGTTGGGTGAGAAATGTTTACTTATGCTGTGTGCAATCCTGCACATATTGACTTGGAAAAAAGCTACATTATACTTATTTCTGAGTAAGCATGCAAAGTGTTGTGCTGAACTCAGTGAGCTAAACTTCTGACAAAATGTGCATAGAATTGTACTTTTAAAAGTACAATTTTTTGATTGGAAAATATCATCATGAAACCAGAAATTTCTGTCCATTGTGTGACATCGAAACAGTTACATGCAGTTTTTTAAAAATGTCCTCCTGCAGTTGTAATCAAGTTGTGCTGAAGGAGAAAGGCTGCAAGAGCATATAATTCTGCAAGATTTGAGAAATATTTATGCCCATGAAGACATTTCCCTATAAAGCTTTTTTTTTCATACAAATACACCATTGAAATAGATAACTATGTCCATATTAGGGCTTAACTAAAATTTGGAAAATCTCATTACTTCTACAATGTAAAAATGAATCATTTTAATTGTAGGTTCAAATATACGAAGAAGATTTTAAGAAGGAAAGATCTGATAGAGAGAGACTTAATGCAGAGAAAGAAGCACTACAGAAAATGAATGAGAGATCACAGTCCCAGTTGAAGAAGTTCAATTCCCAAGTATGTGTTGTTCTCACTTTCTGTGCAACCTTGGCTTCCACTAATTGACACTGAGTTTTATGTAAGACTGCCTCCTGGAATGAAATCATTCTGAAGTAGTGTTGATGATGGAGTGAGGAAGATCTTGATCTTTCCCTGGCCCCATGAAGAAAATAAAGTGACTTTTGGCTGATGCTCTTCAAACATTTTGTAAAGAGCGGAAAAACACATGTTATTTCTGTTTATGCTGCCCCTCACTCTCTCTCTACCCTCTGGATTCCACGTTATTCAAAAGAAAAGGCCAAAGCACCATTTTTATTATAAAGTGTGTTTGTCTTATCTGGAATGATTTTAACAACTAAAGTGTTTAATAAATGAAAGTAGAAGGGGACTCCTTTGACAACAGGACTGTGAATCCAATTTGGGTTTTACTTTGAACTTGAAACTATCAAAGGTAATGAACCTATTTTGAGATTAAAGTTCAGACTAAAACTTGGAGCAAATTCACCGACTTCCTGTCATCAAAGACACCAGCTACCACTGACTGAGGGCCTTTCCACCCTACACTGTTATAGTTCCACTTTCAACATCCTGTGGAATCCTGAGGTTTGCAGTTTAGGGAGGAGCATTTAGAATTTTCAGCCAGAGAGCAATTTGTCCTCAGTAAACTACAACCCCCAGAATTCCATGGGATGTTGAAAGTGAAATAATAGCACTATAACAATGTAGTGCAAAAAGGCCCTTAGAATTAATAAACAGGATGTCACTTTTAATTAGTTAATAATTTACAGTACAAGCTTGTTGATGCTGTTGTGTGCCTTCAAGTCATTTCTAACTTACGATGACCCTAAGGTTAATTTATCATGGGGTTTTCTCGGCAAGATTTGTTCAGAGGTGGGGTGAGAAAGTGCAACTTGTCCAAGATCAACCAGTGTGTTTCCATGGCTGAGTGAAAATTCAAACCCTGGCCTCAGTACCCTTGACCAACAATCAAAACATTATACCACACTGGCTCTACAGTACAAGCTTACTCGTGTTTATTTTGAAATAAGTCCTATTCTATTAGGACTAAGTAGGGCTTACTTCCTGGTAACTGCATAGAACTGCAGCCTTAGGAAGTGACAAGTGACAGCCAGCCAGTGAAAAGATCTGTGGGAGCCTGAATCCAAATCCAAATTTAACCATGATTTAATTAGTCAAGTTGTCACTCTTTATCAGCCTAGGTATCTTTAAAGTGGATTTGTGTTAGTAACTATACTAATGTTGCCTTGCTGCAAGACAGCTGTGATCTACCTGCTCTTTTGCAGGTGCAGTCATTAATGTTCATCTATAAAATAAGAATGCTAATTAGTTACTGTTGTTGAGATGGCTGCTTAGCATTAATAGCACCCAAGTGATACATACCTGAAAGTTAATGTTGGACGAGGAAACTGGAAGACCAGGGTTTGCATCCCTGCTTGTCCATAGAAACCCACTAGGTGATACTGAGTGACACATTCTCTCAGCCCCAGAGAAAGGCAAGAACATACACCCTCTGAACAAATTCTGCCAAGAAACCCACCTGATAGTTCATCTCAGACTCACCGTAAGTTGGAAATGACTTGAAGGCATGCAACAACAGCAATACTTTGTTTCCTCAACTCCATTATGGTTTATTTTACCTGGATGAAGAGTAACAGGGAAAAATCAGAATGGTCAACTCTTCTCAGTTCTGCTGGTATTGCCCTCTGGGTTTATTTCAGCCAAGATGTCTTTGGGAGTAGAAGGAGGTGGCAAATGGAATTCCAAATGACACCCCTGAAACTGCTACAGATTACTTAAAGAAATTGTCACAGAATGATGTCAGCCATAGATTCCAGTTCTGTCGGCTAAACAGAATAGCTTGTACCTGCAGCGTCATTAAAATAGGGCAATGATCTGATAGCACCCTTGGTAATATCTCCATTTTCCTTACATTTCTGCTTAACCCTTTTGAAACCAGGCACATGTCAATCCTTGACCAAACCCTGTGTACTTCAGAAAAGTATGTATATTCCTTCGAGTTTCCATATAAATATCTCCATACATCTATCACTGCAGCCAAGTCCATAAGTTCTTCAAATGACTTTGGTAGTTTTCTCTTTACTGTTTTCCCTTTCATTTTTAGTGTTCTATCTAAATCCGGATTAATCACTCCATTCCAATCACCACAAAACACTATATCTTGATACTCATATTCTAATATATCTTTTGTTAATTTTTCATAAAAGGACGATTTATTCTCCAATGGCCCATATACTCCCACTATTAGAATCTTATTGCCAATTATTTCGACTTCCACCCCGATCACCATACCTCTATCATCTCTAAATATCTCCTTTGCGTTATATTTATTGTTTACATATATCGTCACACCTTTTTTCTTCTTCGTACTTGTCGTTGAAAAGTCTTGTCCTAATCTTAAATTCTTCAGGTATTTTAATTCCTTGTTTCTTATATGAGTTTCTTGCAGACAAATCACATCTGCTTTTAGTTTTTCTAAATATTGGAATACTCTTTTCCTTTTAACTACAGCATTCAACCCTCTAATGTTCCATGATATTATTTTCATTTCCTTCCCTTCTCCCTTACTTTCTCTCCTCCTCTTGATCTAAGTCTTGTTCCTGATCTCCCTCCTTTTCTTCTTCTTCTGTTTCCTCTACTTCCTCTTCTTCTTCTTCTTGTTCTAATCCTCTTTCCATATAATCCGTTTGTTTTATCATCTCTTCTGACTCCTGAAAGTTACTTATTGTCCTCTGACATTCTTTTGAACTTTCTCCATCTTCTTCTCTTGATCTCGCACCAACTCTTCCGTTTTCATATTCTTCCATACGTCTTTTCCTTAATTCTTCCTTATATTTTTTCAAAAAATCTTGTGCTTTCAATACTGAATTTAACATAAATCTTCTCTCATTGTATACAAATGTAATACCTTCTAATCTACACCAGCGGTAGGAAATTCCACTCCTTTTTAATACCTGAGTTAGGAAGAAGTAATCTTTTCTTTTTTTCAATACTTGAGCAGGGACATCTTTAAATATCTGAAGTTCCTCTTGCTCTACCACAAACTTATTTGTATAACTCTGTTGAATCACCAAATCCTTTACTTGCTCCCTCAGAAAATAAATCACGATATCCCGAGGTAACTTTCTCTTCCTTGCAATAAACGAATTAATCCGGAACATCTTATCAATCTCAAGATCAAGTTGTTCAGCGTTCCAGCCAATGTATTTCACCAAAGATGGTGTTACCCTATTATATAAATCCTCTCCTTGAACCTCTCTCAACCCTCTGATCTTAATACATCTTTCTCTGAACTTCACTTCCATACTTCTATATTGTTGTTCCATCTTTTCCATCTGTCTCTCCATCACTGGTGTGTCCTTTTCCAACTTTGTTGTTCTTTCTTGTAAATCCTCTAATTTTTGGTTAATATTCTTCATTTCTGTTGTTATATTTTCTAGCGTCTGCCCGACACTTCCTATATCCTTCTTCATCTCTTTCATATCATTCGCTAATTCTTTTATATCTTTTTTAAATTCATTTCTTAATTTCCTCAATTCTTCGATGATCGATGTCGCCAACTCTGTCGATTTAGGTTGATCCTCTAATACTGATCTTGCTTGCAATTGCTGTTTCACTGATATAGCTCTTCTTGTCCCCGAAGCCATCTTAAACTAGATCCCCACACTGCCAATCCTATTTAACAATCACTAATCACTAATAAATATCTCTAGTCAATGTTTATATAAATTACTCACTTTTCAAAACTCAAGATTCAATAATATAAAATTCTATCTTCAATAATAGCCTATTTAATCTATATTCAATAAAACTAAATTAATTAATCAATGTTATATCACCTAAACCTTAAATTATTACAGCCTAAAAATAGAATATTATTAAATCAGTCACCCTTCTAACAATTTACCCCAGCCTTTATCTATATCTATATCTATGTATCTGTATACTTTTACTGTTAGCTTTAATATATATCAAGTATTTATAATAAATATACCAATCTCTTAACTTTCTCCCAATTTCTATTCAATTTCTATTTCTTATCTTAGCCCCTAAGCAAGTTAATTAATTTACTTGATTAATTTACCTAATTAATTTACCTAATTAACTTAATAATTATAAACTCTAAACAATATCTACAATATACTATATATTAAATATTTATTATAAAACAATTAACAATTAATTAATAATTAATGATCAATAATTAATATTTCTTCAATTGCATTCTATGTCTCTGTATTTATTTGTTGTCTTATCGTTATTCTCCACTAGATGGTGCTCTCTCCCCACTTGTGTCTTCTTGATCTTCTTATTCTTCTATATTCAGTCACTGCGATAACGAAGGGGTTAATACTATTTTTCTTCGCTCGAATAACCTTGACAGGTTGATCACTATCACACCAACAGTTCTCTAACCTGGAACAGTCCTTGAAAGTCTCTTCTTGTTTACTGTTAATTCACGTCCAACTTGTACCTAAAGCATTCCTGACAAATGCTTGTTCAGTGATCGCTTGAAAATCACAAAGAAGGTGGCCCCATGGCCCCAAAGCAGCTCATGCCACATAGAAAATTTTCCACTATATGTTCAGCCTAATCTAACCTACCTTCTTTGTTATTCATCTAATCAGTACCTTAGGCATGCCTCCAAGAAGAATCCAAAAAATGCAGGTAGCTGTGTTGCTCTATATCAGCAAAGTAGTTCTAGTTCTAGGTTTTCATCTTCATCAGGAACAGGTATTTTGTGACGCTAGCAGTTCCAAGACTACACCACTATCAGATACTTGGTATCAAACAAAGGTAGCTTACAACAATATGTTGCATTTCAATAGGACCAGGTCACAGCATATTGTTGCTGGGAAAATCTATTTACCTTGAAGATGCTTGAGAATTGCAGCCAGTTGCAAAAGAACAAGAAAATTGGGTGATGGGTGGGCTATAATGATACCATCTTTCCTCCTTATCAAAAGAATCCTTGTGTTTTGACACAGTGATCCCACATTACCCAATGTGTGGGAGTATATATCCAATGTCATCTAGGGTAGTGCTTAGAATGATCTTTTTGCTAACATTCAATTGGGAACATTTTGGAGGTGTCTTTTTTAAATATAGGCAATTTTCTTACCTTTCTAGAGGGATTTTTATTTTTTTTAAAAAGAAATCTCAGTCACCTTGGATCTCATTTTGGAGAAAGGCAGGATATTAAATAAATAAGTAAGTAAGTAATACAAAAGCAATAAACATCACTGCAAATAACACAATAAGACAGTGATAGTTTTTTGGAAACCTTGCAACAAGTAAAGGAATGAACTAATTTCAAAAGGTAACTTCCAAAGTCTGCTTTGAATTTAACAAGGAAGAGAAGTTCTGTCAGCGTGTCCCCAAAATAATTTATTTCCCTGTCAAAAGTGTTGAATTGGTTATTACATGATCCAACTGTACTGCCACAAGAGGGCATGAGTGTTCCTTCTTTCAGCAATTATGAAGTTACCCTCAGTGTTTTGCAATCATTTTCTAAGACATATACAAGTCCCTTTTTAATGTGATATGCTGTCTTTCTTTTACATTACTAGACATGTATCTCTGTGTAGACACACATTTTTCTGAGATGCATAAAGTTTATCTAGTGCTATCACTTAGCCTTTTTGGTGACAATATTAGGATTGTTCCTGAATCTGCATATAGCATCTTGTTCCTTGCAGCTGAGATTATGGCTGTTTCCACACTACACTGTTAGAGTGCTATTATTCCACTTTCAACATCCTATGGAATCCTGGGGTTTGCAGTTTAGGGAGGAGCATTTAGAATTTTCAGCCAGAGAGCTCTTTGGCCTCAGTCAACTACAAACCTCAGAATTTCACAGGATGGTGAAAGTGGAATAATAGCACTCTAACAGTGTCGCGCAGAAATTGCCTATGTGATAAAGTTATGTCCCTTATTGATTATTTCTGTCTGGGCATGGCAGTGGAAGCATTCTTTGTAGAAGTCAAGGTCCATGCATTGATTATCAGGAAGAATCCATGTCAAGTTCTTTTCCAACTCTGAGGCCTTTTCCACATGGGGTTTTTGAAACAGTGCAGTCCGTCCTCCAAGGAGGAGGTCTGCACCTCGGACCAGATTGGGTCGGACCTATTTAAGGTAGATACATACCTCAGTCCGGTCCGGAATGACCCCAACTGGTCCTCCAGTGTACTTTTGAAAGACCTGTTTCTTTTGGTCTTTCAAAGGCACGCAGCGTGCCACTGCGAGCCTGCTCCCTTATGCAGATTCGCAGGCTCGCACCAGTGCAGGCTCGCACCGGGGGCAGGCTTTAGGCTGGCGAGCTTCAGCGGTTGGTTGAGACCCTCAACCAACTGGAAGCCGCCATTTGGGACGCCGGAGCAGTGCGTATTGACGAGCATGCACTGCTCTGGAGCGCTGTGGACCGGACCGGGAAGCTGAAAGGTCTGGTGAGTAGCGGTGTGGGGCAATTCCTTCACCCGTTGTGGAAAAGGCCTGAGAGATACTGTGTTGTATATTTGTGTAGTATCTATTGTTGTGCTGTGGAGACAGGGGTGATCCTTGTGAGTTGTTGTCCTAAGGATGCAATATTTATTATCGCTCTGCCTGCATGCTCAAATTGGCTTTTCATAGCTGCAAGACAATCAGTATATAAGCTTGCTTCATATTTAATCTTGTTTCATAGATTAAAGATTTCAAGGAAGAAAAAGAAGTACTTCAGAAGCAAATAAAGCAACAGGTTTGTTTGTCTTAATTTATACTTACTGCCTGTAACAGGCGAAACCCAAGGGTGCTTCAAGATTGAAGACTTACAGCACTACCACTCAGGGAGCCTTGTGTATCTATTTCACTTTTAAAATGAATAACTTATTATTTATCTATTTTCAATTATTATTATTCTGCCCCATACCTAAATGTCTGAATTGTGTATCTCCCCATGTATTAACTGTGTGTATTTTGTGCATATGTGTGAAGGGCATTTTGGCCAGGTGCAATTCCAACCAACAACCAACTTCAGGTACCCTCCATGAAATCCTCATCTTCTTCCTTTTCATGGCGTGGCCCTGAGCAACACTTAGATACCATTAAAGCCATGCCAAGAGAGTGCAAGCTTTATAAGGTTCTACAAAGCTGCAAAACACTTAAGTTTTGGACATGGTGGGGTCTGCATGTCTCTCATCTGAGGACAAGTACTAACCAAGTTTAGACATGCTTGTCTGATTATCAGATGATTAATTAGCCATAACAATTTGGGAGAGTTACATTCTGCATCAGTGGAAGGATTGAGTACACTGGTAAAATCACAGCTCTTCAAGGAAATCAGGGTATTTAAGTCATCCACAGAAGAAATAAAGCAGTGAAGAAATAAAAATAAAACAGTAAAAATCAAGAACAAGTCTTCAAACCATAAAAAGCCAAAATCAGACTCATAAAAGTCCAAGCAAGATTATCAAATTCCACTCCTGCCCTAGAGTGAGGTCAGGAAGGCATTACATTCATTCTGATTTGTTTCAGAACATCATCGTATCATGATGCAGTATCATTTGGAAGTCAGTTAATATTGGGGAAATTCCTGCCCTCACCTGAATAAAAAACAAGATAAACAAAACGGTGTCCACTATGTGCCAGAAGTGTCATTTCAAAGCTGTAAAAACAGTGGTGGGAACAGTGGTGACTGTGGTTGTTTTGGGGAAGCTTTACCCTGGGTCCTTCAAAGTGTGAGTTGCAAATTCTTCTAGTGTAACTTTAAGTCCTGTTTTTGTTTTTTGTTTCTGATAGACAGGTCCAATTTTGGGTCCGTACTCTCTAGAATGTTGCTTTGGTTGCAACAGACCAAGATTCTGTTCTTAGATTCCAAATTTCCATATTGTGTGAGGGGTTGTAGGATAGTGTATGCAAGTCAAAAGTTGGTTTCAGGCGTCATTTGATAAAAGAAAAAGAAAATGGCTGCTGTGTGGACAGTGTTTGGCAACATAACCAGACACAGAAATGAAAATTTAGGAATGTTTTAGCTGTCCACAGACAGGATTTCAGTGCTCTACATAGCATTTTGCATCTCCCCATTACTAATTGAAAAAGAGTATCTTAGGCAAAATGACTACGGTATCTGCATGTTGTGTAATGTGTCCAAGCTACAGAATTCAGCTTTTCTTAAAATGAGATCCAGGTGATCCTCATGTATGTAGACTATGCTGATCAACATTATTGGAAGCAAACTTATACATTTAGAGATCATTATTAGTTAATTGCTTCCTAATTTGGGGATTACTATGGTAGTTCTATATTTGAGACAATAAATGTACTTTTTAAACATTTATTAAATTTCTGTGAACAATTTCACAATTCATTAAAATGTTACATATTTCAGCTGTAGTCCAGTAGGTTGGGAATAAGCCTAGGCAACATTTCCATACATTTTCATATTCAGATGCACAGTTCACCCATGAGTTGAGCATTTGCTAGTCCATTTGTTTGTAAATATAGTTCATAAAGTTTGAGTCCAAGCACTTAAGTAATAATAATTCTCCACAAGTTAAACTGTATCACTAGAGATCCAGATTGAAAAGATATGAACAGAAACCAAAGAACCTCAAAATTGCCTCTCTCTTTTGTTGTATTTCATCTGACAGTTGATTTCTCTAAGAGATCTATTGAGCAGAGTCTATTCAGTTTATTGATAAGCCCTGGGCTGACTTTCACCTGTTAGCCATTTCTGCTCTAGAAGGTCTTTATGCAGTAAACACTCCTGAAGAATGGAGCTGCTAGTTTAGCACTGCATCCAAACAGCTAAGAACAATTAGTGCAAGCAGTAAAGTTCACAAAATTGTTTTCCCTTGTTCACCATGTGATGCATGTACTCTCAAGGAAAAGACACTTGCCATTCTATGGGACAAGATCCCGACCCACATCCATGACCTGTGCACCGCAGAGTGAAAACAGGAGCACATGATGTGCTAAGATGCTACCATGCTTACTATACTGGGAAGAATTGATTTGCATTTTAAATTTGATTTTTATTTCGATTTTTGTAGGCCCAAGATCTCCAAGCATGTGCAGGAAAATATGGCATCCCATATCACTTGGCTTCCAACATCACACGTCATCCTTGTCTGAGTTGCAGAAACTGTGGATTTCTTCATCCTTACCCTGAACATCAGATAACATTAGCCTCACGCAGCATTAACCAAAAGCAGGAAGAGCCCCCTGTAAGTTAAGCCTCCAGTTAGCTTTCATTCCACGAAGCAAGGATACTCCAAAATCCAGCTGTTTGCAACCGTGAAAATTAGATTTTGCACATATACTGTGACTCAATATAAAGTAATAACATACAGCCACTGAAGTATAGTGTTTAGTACTTGGGAGGTGCAGATTCTAGACTCTGCTGAACTATGAAACTCACTGGGAGAATTTGGATAAGTAACTCTAATAGCTTGACCCCCTCAGAGGGTTGTTGTGAGGATAAAGGTGGGAGGAGGTGAACTATGTACATTGTATTTAGTTCTTTGGGGAAAATTCTTTGGAGAAAATTTAAATGTAATAAATAGATATTGTCAAACAAATTTTCTGCTTTTATTTCCTGGTTCCATATTTCTCTATAGGTATCATCTACTCTCTCTTGCCTTATTACTACTTTTCCGACTCTTGGTGAAAATATTCACTTCATCTTTCAACTTGTTTCTTCTCCTACATAGTTATTAAAATGCCCCTTCTTCTTTGACAGAAGAAAAATCCCAGGATTCCACATGCACATCTATGTGGAAGTAACCCTTGTTGCATTCAAGGGGATTTATTCTAAGCAATGCATGTAAATGATGGCCACTTTAATCTCAACCATCTGCAAGCATGCACTTGCATAATTAAAAATTTTTTAAAAACTGCTTTAATATGTTTTAAAATTGCCTTTTTTATTCTGACTTATCTGCAAGCATGTACTGCTCTTCTATTCAGTTTAAACAAATAAATTCACTTCTAGTTTGAGGGAAATCATTGTATACTTCACTCACCTCTCAAATTCCCATCTATAACTTTTAAATGTAATTTTAATGAATAAATTAAAAAGTTATCAATTTGAAACTATGAGAATTTAGTTATCATCTAAAGTTATTTTCAGCACCAGAGAATCAGGACAGAATGCCACTCAGCATGAGTAATAGCCAACCAGTCATGACTCTTGGAATGCGGGGTAAAAGACTATAAAAAGGAGATGCTTGGATATTTAATTGTCAGAAAGGGAAAAGATCAAGACAGAAGTGAGACAGAAAGAGGGGCTGAGAGGCTCCAATGTGTAACTTTACGGTGGTGTCACTACATCTCAGATTGTACAATTCAGCTTAGTATGATTGTAAGTCAGTTCATGATGATTTCACTTCCAAAGAGGATGCCAGCCAGGGTCAGTTAAGATAGTGACAGGGGACAGACAGGAATGGAAAATACCTAGAAAAGAACAAGACAGGGACAGTTAAAGACAGGAGATAGGAAACGTGGTGTATTTTGATTAGTTGGGAATTTAAGTGGACTGGTTGGTGGTGAATTTAAGTGGACTGGTTGGTGGTGAAGAGAAAAGAATTCAGGGGAATTGTTGCACTGATATTTAAACAAGTTTTTGCAATGAAATAAGTATAGATTATTTGTTTGTTGTTTGGACCTTCTGTGATTAAACGAATCTTTGGCCATTTCTGCATTAGACTGTTATAGTGCTATTATTCCACTTTCAACATCCTGTGGAATCCTGGGGTTTGCAGTTTAGAGAGGGGCCTCAGGGTATGAGATTTCTTATTTTTCACACACACATATTTTGAAAAAGGTAAACAGCCTACGATAAGTTAGATCCTAGTAATGGAAGAATGAGTGTAAAATGTTTAACTCTTCAGAGAAAAAGAAGCCCCAGTAAACCTAGAAAGCACTTTACAAATTAAAACTTCTATATGACTAACAAGTAGGACTAGTGCCCCAGTCCCCTCCCTAAACTGCAAACCCCAGGATTCCATAGGATGTTGAAAGTGGAATAATAGCACTATAACAGTCTAGTGTGGAAGTAGCCTTTATTATGGTTTACTTTGGCCTGAGAGTCATAGAATCATAGAATCATAGAATCATAGAGTTGGAAGAGACCACAGGGGCCATCCAGTCCAACCCCCTGACATGCAGGAACACACATCAAAGCATTCGCAACATCCAGCCTCTGCTTAAAAACCTCCAAAGAAGGAGACTCCATCACACTCCAAGGCAGCATATTCCACTGCCAGATACCTCTGACCATCAGGAAGTTCTTCCTGAAGTTCAGGTGGAATCTCCTTTTCTGCAGCTTGAATCCATTGCTACTTGTCCTAATCTCTGGAGCAACAGAAAACAAGCCCGCTCCCTCCTCAACATGACATCCCTTCAAGTATTTAAACATGGCTATCATGTCCCCTCTTAACCTTCTCTTCTGCAGACTAAACATTCCCAGCTTGCTAAGCTGCTCCTTATAGGGCATGGTTTCCAGACCCTTCACCATTTTGGTCGCCTTCCTCTGGACATGCTCCAGCTTGTTGATATCCTTCTTGAATTGAGGTGCCCACAACTGGACACAGTATTCCAGATGAGGTCTAACCAAGGCAGAATAGAGTGGTACCATTACTTCCCTTGATCTAGACACCATACTCCTATTGATGCAACCAAGAATCATGTTGGCTTTCCTGGCTGCCTCATTACACTGCTGACTCATGTTCAGCTTTTAGTCCACCAAGACTCCTACATCCCTTTCACACATACTGTTATCCAGCCACGTGTCCCCTGTCCTATATTTGTGCATTCCATTTTTTCTGCCTAAGTGCAGGACCTTACATTTCTGTCTGCTGAAATTCATTTTGTTAGCTTTGGCCTAGCTCTCCAATCTGTCATGGTCATTTTGATTTTTGGTCTTGTCCTCTGGCATATTAGCAAACCCTCCCAATTTGGTGTCATCTGCAAATTTGATCAGCATGCCCTCTACTCCTTCATCCAAGTCATTGATGAAGATGTTGAATAGCACTGGGCCCAGGATGAAACCCTGTGGCACCCCACTAGTCACTTCTCTCCAGTCATTCAGTGTGGAGTTTCAAATGAGAAATTGGTCACATAGCTACAAATCAGAAGCCAACCACCATTTTCTCATTTTAATTGCCCAGTGTTATAGTCCAGTGCTATAGTCACTTTAAACCTCCAAATGGCTAGACCCAGGGAATGGTTTGAAGGATGTGTGTGCAAGGTGAGATACAGGACCCCAAAGTTGGTATCTGTGTGACCAATTTGAAGAGGAGATCTGGCACAGACTTCAGTTCCCATCCTTACCAACAAGCAGTCAGGAGCCAAACTGATTTAGTTTTATGGGAAACTTTATGAAACAAATTTTCTTGGTATAATAAAAATGCTATAATCAGTTAAAACAATAGAAATAATGCCCAACATATAAAATAAAAATTCCAAGACCCAGCGGAAAAACACAATTACTAACGTTAACAACTAATGCACAAATCACAGACTCTAAAACCACAGAAGCAAATAACAGGAGTTAAAACTATTATCAAGTTTAATGGGGCTTGAGTTGAAATGCAGCTGAGTATTAAGCGCCTGGGATATTTGTGTCTATGTCAGACCTGTTGTTTTCAGAAATTGATTCTATCACTGTCTGTAACTTAGTATGAAATTTCTTATTTTTCAAATACACACACATTTTGAAAACAGTCTAGGATAAGTTAGATTCTAATAATGGAAGAATGAGTGTAAAATGTTTAACTCTTCAGAGAAAAAGAAGCACCAGTAAACCTAGAAAGCACTTTACAAATTAACACTGCTGTATGACTAACAAATAGGAGTAGTGCTAACTTCACAGACTAAATCCAGCACAAAATTTTATGCCTTCCACAGCAATCTTCAAGCATCCTTACACCCACATATGAGGAAAGGGAATGTGTTCGTGCTACTCCCTCCCTCTGCTTTCTATCTACAGAAATTTTCCATAGAATTTGGAACCCTGAAGAAAACCAGCATTCCAAATCACATTGAGAACTGCTGTATCTGGCTCAAATACATAGATTCTCCTCCTTGCCATGACTTCAGCACTTGTAAGGATACTCAGAAACTCCTGGAGATGATAGACCAGGCACCTCAGCAACAGCAAATCTGAAGCAATCCTTAGATGAAGCCCCTGTATAACATGACTTGGCCATGGAGTTGGAAGAGGAGATGGTGACTGTCAGCAGCCACTCAAGTTGAGAAAGCATTGGTGCCAGAAGATACAAGTAGGGGCAACCTCCCACCAATGAAGTACTTATGTAAGAGCCAAGAGACCATCAGTCTCCTCAGGATAAAAAGGGCTCCTGAAGAGTAGAAACACATTATTTTCCCTTCAAATGCTTGCTTCTTAGGTATACCTGTGGAGGACTAAACTACTTAAACATTTCTTTCTAGTATTTCTATTGTAGCAAAAATACAAATTCTACTTCCATATAACCCAGCTGAATAGTCAACCTTGCCTTTCCACACTTTTAATTTCCATTGCCCTTGGGTCCATAAAGTTTGTTCCTCTCCTTTGGTGTTTTCAGGGAAGATTGGTTAATCGGGGTCAATCTTCTTCTGAATCAGACCTTCCCATCTGGGCATATAATTCCAGGACTCATCCTCTGAGAAGGACTCTTCCAGGTGAGGCATGACAGACCTCCTCATATATTTACTGCCCATAGTTTGCAAGTGTCTGAAGAGAATTTGGTATGTCATTAGAATGAACAATCTCTTATTTCATACTCCTCTATAACCGACATGAAAACTCATTCCTTTCATAACATTTCATGTTACTATTCTACATAATTGGCTGCTACTGGTAGAGACATCATATATTAGGTCATTTGAACATACTATGGGGAACAACTTGACAGGGGTGCTGTTCTCACATTTCACCAAGGGAAATGAGTAGTATCTAACAAAGAAGTCACATATTTATGCTCAAAGATAAGCAGATGAGTGCACACTTTTCTTAAACATTGTCCTTTTCTCTCTCTCTTTTGTAAGCTGTTTTCCACTAAAATTTTAAACAGAGAACTGCTTCACTCTAGACTCTGTCCTTGAGTTTTTATCATCTGGACTTCTAGCTATGAATTGCATCCCGAGTTTTATAAACCATTTTAAGCCATTTTAAGAGTGCAGCAAGGGTAGAGGTTGTTTTGAATTGTATTCCTGAATCGCTATAGTTTTCTTATGTAAGTATAGCTTTTCTAATTATTTACCAATTTGTTATCAGACATAAACTGAGCAAATGTGTAATTGTTGTGAAAGGAATATAGTACCATTACCGTATTTACTGGCGTATAAGATGCACTCCCCCCCCCAAAAAAGATGCCTTCTGAAAATGGAATGCGTCTTATACATCAGCAAACACGATAACCCCTGCTGGGTCTAAATGCAGATGAAAATGATGAGGATGAAAAGAGTGCTTGGGCAGGTGCCTGGCTGGCTGAGGAGAAGTCCTTGCCAAGGCAAAAAGGGCTTTCTTTTCCTTTTTTTTCCTTGGCAGGGACTTCTCCCCATCCAGGCAAAAATGACAGGAATGGGGGAAAAAGGAGTCCCTTTCACCTCCTGCCTTTCCTTTCCTTTCTGCCTTGGTGGGGTACTAAAAAAAAATTCCTAAAAAAACCCAATACAGTCTGAAAATAGGATGCATCTTGTACGCCGGCTTGTCCAATATGCCAGCAGATATGATACTTTATTATATTTTGAGTTTCTTTGTCCTCTTTTTTTTTAAAAATCTTACACTTAGTGTTTACTTTCCAATCATTCAAGAAAATGGTTGTTTAGTCTGATTGTGAATCATGTCTCTTTATTTCTTGGAATATTTTCAAGATCATAGTTATGTATTCCATGTTATTTGCAATGTAGTGTTTTCACATTTGAGTCTCCAAACATTCAAGAGTTCATAGTGGAATATGGTTTTTCATTTTTAAGAAACTATTTTGTATATTTAATCACATATTTACATCTCCCCCACATTCACCTTCTGATTTATCTGAGTGGATTAGATGCTTGAATTGAAAACAGAAAAACCTGAAATGTACATATAAAGTGGGTTAGACCAATCTGCCTTTTTAGTTCAATACCGGCTAGACTCAACTCGGCCATGCTGGCTGTGAGATCTGGAGTTGCAATCCTACCCATTTGGAAGATACCAGATCAGAGAAGGTTGATATATATTAACTTTCTAAGATCTGACAAAAGTTTTTTTTTTCTTAACCAAGGTACCTGAAACCATTTTTAATTAAAAGTGCCACAGAAGGAACCTGAGGCCTTAGCCAACTAACCAGGAGCACAACAGAGACCAAGATAATCAATTTGCATTTATTTCAGTGGAAGAGCACATGATTAGCATCCCCATGAAATAAACAGGCATTTGGAATGCCTCCAGAACTGTGTTTATCCAATGACAAACTGCTGAAACTCAGTGGCTTACCATGCAGTTGGTGTCAGTTTGTCTACAACAGTGCAAACTTCCAAAATGAGAAGCTGAACTGGGGCCCCTAATATAACCATATAAATTAACTCTGTGGCCACATTGCCAAGGATTTGAGAGTCAGCAGATTTTCTTCTTTCAGTATTTGTCCTCCTAGAAACAATGGACCTCCTTGCACCTGAAAAACAGGCATATAGAATAAGTAAAGAAGTCATCTCAATGACTCAGCACTAGCCATTGATGAATTGAGTTTCACTAGGTCCAGTTTCAGTTCCTGGCATCTTGAGGTATCTTTGGAAAAGATGCCTTTCTGAAAACACATAGCTCCTTGACCGGTTAGTGTGGACAATAGTGGTCTACATGGACCAATGGTTTGACTTGGCAGAAGGAGTCTTCATATTTTCCATAGTAGCAGTATCTGAAAACTGCTTTGGAGTACATATAGAAGCCACCTTCTATCATCACATCATATGGCCATTGAGATATTATAGGTTCATAAGGACTGAATCTTTATCTCTCTGCATCTCTTTAACAGGTTTTGTAATGGTTTATACAGAGAAGAACATCTCTGTATAGTACCATCTTACTAATGTAACTTATTCATTCATTTATCTATCTTGATATACATTTTCATCTGTGAGGACTAAACATCTCTAACTGATATTCAAGGGTCAATCTCTTTGAGCTTTGTTAAATTTTTCACAGCTTCCTAAAGCATTTATTATACTGATGACATATCTTTTTCAACATAGCCTAGATGCTCATCTTACCAATACTGCCTTGTGGCATGTTTGAACAGGTTATCAACCTATCAGGCATTCAGGAAAAACGTAGCTTGGTTGCCTTCCCTCCATATGGTGCAGACTTGCCAAAATTGTGGTCTAATCTAATCTTATCTGTGGCTCTATCTTGGCTTCTTTTATTCTCTCCTTAGTCTCACCCAGAATATCAGTTGTCCAATCAAAAGACAGATGTTTACTTTCCCTACATTTATGCTATCCAATCAAAACAAAGATCTTTAGATATGATGGTACTCCAGGTATACTTGGAGTCTTTGGTTGCCTGCCATCCTAATTACATCACCCAATGAACCTGTAGGAGATTGTTATAGGTCACCTCAGCTCACACCCACAATTTATTCCTGGTCATGTCTTGTTGACATTTGAACAGGTGTTTTCCCAGCCTGAAGTTGCTGCCAAGTGTTCAATAACATGTACACTATAAGACACCTGGCTTCCTATATTATGTCTATATTATACATATATGTTATATTAGAAGTGGTAGCTAATACCTCAGAGGACAGGATTAGCATTCAAAATGACCTTAGTAAACTAGAGAGCTGAGCTAAAACTAATAAAATGAATTTCAACCAAGAGAAATGCACTATACTTAGGCAATAAAAATGAAATGCAAAGATATAGCATGAGTGATGCCTGGCTTGACAATGGTGCATTTGAAAAGCCACAAGCCGAACATGAGTCAACAGTATGATGCAGCAACTAAAAAGCCAATGTGATTCTAGGCTGCATCAATAGGAGTATAGTGCCTAGACATAGAGAAGTAATAGTACCACTCTATTCTGATTTGGTCAGACCTATCCTGCAGTATGGTGTCTAGTTCTGAGCACCACAGTTCAAGAAGGACATTGATGAGCTTTTATTTACTGTTTTAGGCCCTTTTCTCATGTGGGGAGGGCAAAATGGGGCAGCACACGCAGGGGCGGAGCTTACCTGCTTGCGTTTTGCTCTGTCCCTGCTCCGTCCCTGCGGGGAATGCGGTTCTGCCATTTCACACACCGCCGAATTTTGGTGGCGCTCGGTGGCGTTCCGCGGCATTCTGCGGCGCCGAAAATGGCGGCCGGCGGCTTCCGGCGGCGCTCCGCCAATCAGGGCAGTGTGCCAGCCGGAAGCTCGCCCCCGGGCAGATCTGCAAAGACACGTTACCGCATCTCTGCAGATTCTCACCGGGAGCTGCCACGGATTAGTGCGGGCGAGTTTGATAAAAACCACCTGGGAAGGTGGTTTTTAAAAAACTCGCAGTGCCACCCCTGCAGCTGCGCTAGAGCGGTTGGAAGCGTGGCGCCTCACCATTTCCAACCGCGTTAGCTCATCCCGCAATGTGAACGACCTCCATCTTCAGTCGTCGCACCGCGGGGTTTTCCCCTGTGTGAAAATGGCCTTATTTACTATTTACTATTTTATTTACTATTCTTTCTCTGCATCAGCCACAAAAAAAAAAAAAAAAAAAAAAAAGGGCAGGATCAATTGCCATTTTTAAGTATTAATTGCAGTTTTTAAAAATGGGATAACTGGTTAAACTGTGGTTTGTTTGAATCCTGGCTTATTCAAATATATCATAGTTTAAAATAAACACTGTTTCTAGTTCAGGCAAATTGACAAACTGCTGTTAGGCTGAAGTGGAAACAGATGATTCGATGTTCTCTCTGAAGTTGTGCAAAGGAGAGAATGAAGCAAACTTAAGCACAGATTTAAACATGACTTAGCATTACATCTGAATCTGATCATATTTTTCCCATCATAAAACAAGTAAATACAAATTATACATTACAACCTTCCTTTCCTACTCTCTGTCTTCTAGACAGCAGTTTATCTGCTGGGTTTATTCAATTACATTAGCAATCACACTTGCATCAATATTATAGCAATGCAAGGCAGTCACTTTTCAGTCCAAGAACTGTAATCAGCTGTAAACCATGCCTTTAGGTCCTAAGTTAAATGGGAACCCTCGCTAGTTGTACTCATAGTTATTAATTCAAATGTAACAGCTAGAACAAAATGGATGGAATTTGTGTTTTGGAAAAGGGATGGGAGGATGGACATGGGTCCTAACCAATTAACCATGATGAACAACTGGAAATATTCTTCTTTCACCAGATCA
Organism: Iguana delicatissima; assembly: GCA_948472985.1. Taxonomy (NCBI): domain Eukaryota; kingdom Metazoa; phylum Chordata; class Lepidosauria; order Squamata; family Iguanidae; genus Iguana; species Iguana delicatissima. The sequence goes on along the minus strand of CAOKZL010001485.1, from coordinate 84,411 downwards.
GAAAAATGCCTTCTGCACAAGAAAATCATCACACATAAAATATATGTTTTACATTAAAGCTCTCTTTTTTTGAAGACAGAAGCATCAACCAACGAATGAGAAAGAAACAGGGTGATCCACAGTTTGGAAAAATAGGTGATTTGGATAAGTAATGAGAATCTACTTTAAGGATCACCCTCCTTGGTAAATAGAGTATGAATAAGGTCTACCATATAATACAACTTAAATATTTTTAATTTTGTTTAAAAAAAATAATCACTATAATATGACTCGAACAATTTCAGTGTAATTCTATGCAAGTTTACTAGAAGTAAGTCTCTTTATAGATGAGTATAGGAATGCAATGTTGATCAGTTGAATCAGTTGCTTAGATGACACCTCAGCTGGTTTGAGAACAAACTACTGTATTATTGCTATTTTGTAAACTCAGCATCCTGAAAGGGTTTCAGTTTTTCAGTCGGGAATGGGACTTGATGAAAGCCTCAAGTACATTTTATTGAAATCTTGTATGGCTTTGTAAAGCTGAGTGGCATGTTGTTGTTCTTATTGACGAAATTGTTTTTAAGTTCAAATGCTGACCTGTTGCCCGTGAAGCTAAGAGATGTGAGTTCTCCTCTATGAGGTTCCTGTAGTTTTAAAAAGAATTGTAACAAACTGCAAGTACTTTCCCTTTGGAACACCTTCCCCTGTCATGCTGATGCATACCAGGTTTCTCTTAGCCTCTTAACAGCTGATGTTGACTGTGGTTAGAGACCTGTTTATGATAGCATCAGGTGCATTCCATCTCACCCTGTTCCTTTTCAAAGTTCATGAGACTCTCGGAAATCTGATTTGTTAACATTAATAAAGTTGTTTTGATTTGTGGGTTCTAGGAAGTTTCACACAACTTTTTTTTTCTTATAACATGACCACCATCAAAAAGACACAGCAATAAAAAAGAAAAGCAGCTGAAAAACTTAATCAGACGAATTATTTGATCAAAATAAGAGGGAAGATTGTGAGGGTAAATTGCTTTGGTATGACTAATGAAAAGCTTCACAGCATAATTATATTTACCATGCTGCTATTCTTTTGTTTGAAGTGTCTATGAAGTCCATATTGCTGTAATAATGTTTTATTGTTCTGCGCAGACAGGCTATCAATGGCATGTTCCTGACCGGTTTCCGCCAGATGTGCAGCACAAGGCAAATGGTAAGGGAACAGCTGTACTGAACACACTTTTTAAGAGTTTTCTTTTTAATGGGGGCTTTTTTGTGTGATCGCCAGTAAACTTTCATAAGCACCCTGTGCGTGATCTGTATACAGTTCTATTTTGTAAAACTCAATACATACATGTGGCCAAGACTACAGATTCCAAATATGACACATCTGTCCTACAGTTTTCAGCATTAGAAAGCTACTTAAAAATATCTAATATGCATTATAGAATTGCATCAATCCCTTGGTGAACACACAAGTGGAATGAGTGATCTTGGAAATGTATTCTGATTTTTTTTTCCTGAGGATGCCCCATACTCCATCCACGCATGGGTTGACTGTAGAGTAAAGAGTGCATCTGTTACTTGCTCTGTAGGTGGGATGAGGAGGAGGAGGAGGAGGAGGAGGAAGTATACCCAGCTTTATCCTAAAACAAGGAATTAAAGTAGTTAACACATAACAATACAATACAATTAAATTGCACAAAAAATCAACATTAAAATGGAATTAAACTGCTAAGATCATTTAAAAACAATTCAAACCACACAGTTAAAAACGATAAAAAGCACCATAAAAGAACAGTACCATTGAAACAATTAAAAAAAAAATGCAGCACCTCCTAAAAGCCCTTTCTGTAAAAACCTTCAGCTCCAAAAAGCCTGTTGGAATATAAAAGTCTTTGCCTAATGATGGAAGGACTAGATGGAGGGGACCGTTCTATCCTCTCTCAGAAGGGAAGGCCAGAGCCGAGGGGCAGCCACTAAGAAGGCCCTGTATCAGTCAGTTTCTCAAACATCCACTGTGTTTTTCATCCTGAGACCAATCTAGGGAATGGGAAAGTTGGAACTTTTAAATCCCTACTCTCCTAACCTTCTTGCATTTTCTCACTACTTCAAAATGCAGAGGAACAAGATCTAACAAATTTAACAAAAGATCTAACAAAACAGTAGTCTTCATTCTTTTTTCTTGTGACTCATTCTTGATTTGCACGCTTCACTTTCCAGTGTACTGTGAAGTGCATGTGTTTACCACAAAGAATGTAAAACTAATACCCACACACTAGTCCATCATGAGGTCACCTGAAAGCTTATGACCCCAAATCCAAAGGGGAATTTTATAAGGGGACCAGAAGACAGTGCGACATTGCACCACACTCCAGTTTAAGAAATCCAATTGGATAAACTGACTGACTGAAACTTAATTCTGGACTTAGTTTCTTTTCAGCCCCTGTGTGTGTTTGTGTGTGCGTGCGCGCGCATGTGTAATATGGAAAACAAACAGATGGGAAGGGTGGTTTTAACCTCCCTTATGCATGCAAATAGATCCTAATCCAGATCAGGGCCCTGCATGTTTTCTTGTAAGTAAACAAGGGGGGGCTCAGTTGCATTCCCTTTATCTAAGAAATTGAGTAGTTGAGCTCTCACTCCCTTAGAATATTATGCTTAAGAGGTCCTTCAGATTGTTTCACAAAGTGAGCTTCAGAGATCCAGAAAATTGCCTGTTGTTCTTAAAACCAAAGCTCCTTGCGCCTCATGAATTGTTTAGCTGTAATATTGCCTGGTAAGCTCTCCATCTGAATGCTCTGCCTCTGTTATAAGTACTTAATGACTCAAATGCATAAAGCTTAGCCTTGCTGAGCCAGCTAACCTAGGAGATCAAGCTGGCTGGCTGTGTGCACTTGAGGCCCCTAAGTGCTTAAAAGCTACAGTTCATAAAGTTGTTGTGGCTTTTGGAGCCAGCTGTCCCCAAGGAAACACACAGATTTGACAGGGAAGACTAATCTTTATAGCTTTGGAAACTAGTATTTGAAAAGCTTATGAAACTTCCTTCAGCCTTTGATTTGTTTACATGCTTAACTGGTGCATGAGAGCTGATGTTAGTTAACACCAAGGCTTGGAGAAGTTACCTTTTTTTGGACTGTATTCTTGCAGAATACCCAGCCAACATGGAATGGGGCATACTTGCTATGGGATTCTTTGAGTTGTGATACAAAAAGTAACTCTTCCATACTCTGGTTAAAACCAGAGCAAAAGAAACCCTGGAATAAGTACACAAGTGTGATTTCAAATAAAGCTACTGCTGGACAACTGCACTGCCTCCTTCACAGAATTTTTCATATGGGACCACCTGCCATCTGTAGCCCTTCCATGTTCTCCCACTGCTAATGCCGTTGTTTTCCTTAACATAGAAAATCTTTTAAGGGGAAAAAGAAAGAATAACTGCACTATTCGATTTTACTGGTTGCTCTAGAAGTCCTCAGTCCACAAGTGTGCCAAATAAGCAAATAGGATTGTGAACAACCCAAGGCAGTAAGGTGATCTGATGGAAGGTGACAGGGAACTTTGACTCAGGGGTCTTCCAGATTAGTGCAAAGGAACCAGAGCTCCTGCTTATTGTTGTTTGGTGTCTCTTGACACAACTGCCACATCCTCTTCCTGTTTCTTCAGTGTTTTCAGTCCCTGTAAAAATGTGTGTGTGTGTGCGCGTGTGTGCACGAGCACGTGTGTGTGCGTGTGAGTGTGTGTGTGAGAAGTAAGCTGTATAAGAAACTTGGCTAATCATTATCCAAATCTCCTAACACTGTAGGCAATCTGACCAACCAACATCTGGATTTCTTCAAGGCTTTTACTCACTATTAGCTTTGGATGTTGAGAGACGTGGTATGGACATGCCTTTTTTAAAAAATACAATAGTCTGAAATCCTTTATATAAACTACAAGATAAGCTCCCTGCTTCCGGTTGTACCCTCTCTGCCACCCAGAAGCAGTGATGATGAGGAGTTAGTGGCCATAAGCTGCAAATATTGAACCACATAAGTCTCATGGGGCATATTTGTTTTCATATATCCTGGAACTGGCCAAAAAACAAACAAACAAACAAGTCACCCTCTGGGAGGAAATAAGATGTTTCTGCTGGTGCTAGGAATTGCAAAATAATAGGCTAGGACAATAGAAACATCTGGTTACAAATACTTCTGCTATACACATTGTTTAGCCCTTTGGATAACCATTCAGGGGAAAAAACAGTATATATTAAATAACTTCTGAGGAACAACAACAAAAAAGGAATGTGACATTGATAACTTAGGGCTGGAGAATAATTTTGTTGGATCTGACAGTCTTCATTGAAGTAATATTTTGTACTTTCTTACCTCACGCTGAGAAGAAATGCATTTCATTTTGAGATGTGCAGGCTGGGAGGGTTTACAGAGTGTTTTGGAGAAACAATGGGCCCATTTAAAAATGTACATATGCAGCTGAAAATATGTGCAAAGTCAGTTTAGTTAAAGGTAGAAACATGTTATGTTTGGTAAAATGAGTACGTGTGTGTTTTAAGAAGAATGCATAAAAATTATGCATGAATTTCGGGGGGCAGGAAATACAAAGTTTCACAAACTACTGTGAAAGGACTAGAAGAAGATACAGGTGGCATTTGAAGAAATGTAACAGAATTAAGATTGAGAGATGTTCACTTCTCTAACATTGTTGTGACTAGTGTGCATCTTCCTTTGAACTAGAAAGTAGGTGCCATGCAGATAAGAAAGACCAGAACAATAGTGTGTGTGGAGTTACCTTTTCTTTCCAGCCACCCTCGTCTCCCAACCTTCTGTTAACCGTGTGAATGAAACCTCCACTGATGCCAACAGGATCTTTCCTTTCCATGCTAATAGCAGCTTTGCTGCAGGTATAAACAGTGGGATCATAGTAAAGGAGGAAAGAGTTTCCTCGCCTCTTCCCTTTGTGCAGTGCAATCCTGGCTCACTGTACCTGCTACTTCTGGTTATAAACTCCATTTTATATGAAATAACATATTTAGCTTTAAATGTAGTTTGCTCTCAAATGGGTTAGAATCAAATAGTTCTCTGGATGTCGTTGGACTGCAGCTCCTAGCATTCCTCACCATTGGCTGCTTTGGCTAAAGCTGACAAGAAGTACAGTTCAACAACACTTAGAGGGCTACATGATTTCCATGCTTGCCCTGAAACAATGGGGGAGGGGACCATGTAGGGGCACATCAAGGACTGCACACAGGGTTCCCAGATTTCAAGGTACTGCCTGGTGCTTCCCGGTGCTGCTCAGATTCCCCAGTTTTTGTGGATCATCTCTAGGTGACAGGCAGGGGTTCATAATGTCCAGTTTTCATAGGGTCAGCTCCAAGCCAGAGGCAGGGCTACATGCAAATCTCTGGTCAAGCAAAGAGTATTTTACCTGGCTGTACAATTTGCTGCATTTTGCAAAAGTTCATTGATTTAAATCAAGTTTTGCAATTTGCAAAGACTCTTAATTTCCAAAGAGGAAAATAGTGTGTCTGTGTGTGTGTGTGTGTGTGTGTGTGTGTGTGTGAGAGTGTGTGTATGTTTGAAATACAAGCTGTGACCAACTGTGGTTGCTATGTAATGAACAATACTCAGGCCATTTCCACATGGTATATTTAAAACGGTGCAGTGCGTCCTCCATGGAGGACGTCTGCACCTGGGAGCGGACTGGATTCGGACTACTTACTGTAGATCCGCACCTCAGTCCACTCCGGAACAACCCCAGGTGGTCCTCCAGTGTGACTTTGAAAGACCTGATTTTTCTGGTCTTTCAAAAGCACGGAATGCCCCACTGCGAGCCTGCTCCCTTGTGCAGATTCGCAGGCTCACACCAATGCGAGCCTGCGATCTGCCGAGGGTGGATTTTAGGCTGGCGAGCTTCACTGGTTGGTTGAGACACACGACCAACTGGAAGCCACCATTTTGGATGCCAGAGCAGTGCGGAGCGATGGCCACACACTGCTCCTCCTCACTCCAGACCGGACTACCAGAAGATCTGGTAAGTAGCGGCGTGGGGCGATTCCCTCGCCCCATGTGGAAATGGCCTCAGTCACCATCTGTGTGACATCTAGGTGTCAGATTTCAGCCTGGAAGTCCCACAGTCTGGGGTGATCCTTGCCTGACAACCCTACATTCACATAATTGTTGCATTAGAGGGTACCAGTTACTTTCCCTACATCTCAGGGATCCCGCTCAAGGTCCATGTTTCCCTTCTGCTTCTGGCATATTTTCCTTGTGGACATAGAATCATAAAGTTAGCAGAGACCACAGGGCCATCCAGTCTAACCCCCTGCTGTGTAGGAAAACTCACCAAAGCATTCCCAACAGATGGCCATCCAGCCTCTGTTTAAAAACCTTCAAAGCAGGAGACTCCACCACACTCCAGGGAAGCATATTGCACTGCCAGACAGCTCTGACCGTCAATAAATTCTTCTTGAAGTTCAGGTGGAATCTCCTGTCCTGCAGCTTGAGTCCATTTCTCCTTGTCCTAGTCTCTGGAGCAGCAGAAAACAAGCCCACTCCCTCTTTAATGTGACATCCCTTCAAATGTTTAAACATTTAAACATGTTTATTTATTGCTTATTTATAAATATTTGAAAAAAATTTCTTTCAGCAAAACATTCCCTTGTCTATAAAGCAATATATAATTTTTGTTAAAAAAAATCAAAATGAGGTATAGTAAATAATAGTTTAAAAAATAAATATAAACATATTAATTTGGCACAGCAAGAATAACCATGTTAGTTCCATTTGGGAATCCTTGAGAAGCACAGTGCCTGCCCCACCTTCATGAGAGTTTGGGGCACAGAACCCTCACAAACATGAAAAAAACACAAATAACACTCCCCCACACTCCCCCTCACATTCCCTTCAGGGGCTCCCCCATTCCCTTGCCTTGATGTGTGTTCTCGGCCCCTGGGCAAAAGGCAAGAGAAGGCACACATGACTTCTCCACTCCCATTCCCATGCCTTTTGCCCTGGTGCACATTCTTATTACCCAGGCAAAAGGCAAGCAGGGAGCATCTTGTACAGAGAAGGCAAGCATGTGACAGAGAAGGCAGGCATCCCCTTGCCTTTTGCCGTGGCTTGCATTCTCCATTTCCAGGCAAAAGGCAAGGGGATGGAAGTGGGGAGCACCACATGCAGAGAAGGAAGGCACACATACCTTCTTTGCCATTTCCTTTCCTTTTGCCCAGGTGCAGAGAAAGAAGGCATGCGTGCCAGGGCAAAAGGCAAGGAAATGGGAGGAGGAGAATGAGGGGGAAGGCATATGCACGCCTTGTGAATAATCAAATTCATGAAGCTCAAACCTGTGAATGTGGAGAGAGGACAGTAGATTCCACATTGCTGAAGAAGTGACTGCAGAAAGTAGCCATGGTAACACAGAAGGGGAAAAGAACATTGTGCATGGGGGTGAAGATGAAAAATATTTGATCTTTGCCTTAGGATTACCAGAAGTTGTAAACAACTTGATGGCATATAACAATAACATATGTTGAGGCAGGAATGGTTCACCATTCTGCATTTGGGTTCAAAATATGGTGTCTGGAATCTGAGGGTCTTATTCTTTCTGATAAACTACCAGATACTTTTGTCACACTTTTGTTATTGTCATATAAGTTTGTTTTTGCCTTTTTAATGCTGCTCCCCACTCCTTTTTTTTTCTATCTCCCTTTCCCTCTGCTCCTGATCAGATTACACAATCCTATTGGTATGTTTTTGTTGTGGTCACAGAAACTGTCCTGTTGGGGCTAAAGACATATTCTAATATCCCCTGACAGGGATTGAAGACGCTGTTCAATTTTGAACAGGTTCTTGGTAGTTTGGTGTGCAAGAAAGGTCAAGACAAACTTCCTTCTGAGATAGTACCAATTGTTATTCATGTACCTCAGCTATGGCCCACTCTGAACAAGTGCTTTAATAAGATCCAGAAATTAAATGTGTACCACCCCAGCAGAAAGTGTAGGAGTGAGGAGACAGCATAGGCTGCCTCCAGCTTTAGGCTATGGAGACGATTTAACAACCACTTAAAAGTTCATTTTTTAAAAATACATGACTCCCCCCCACAACCTCCATTCTTCTTTAATGATGCATTTAATTTGCTCCCTGCCCTTCCCATATGCAGGGTATTAACTTAAAGGAGTCTCCATGAGTTTGGTAGCATATGAATAAATGCCTGCTGTACCGCATAATGTTAAGAGACTCTTTAAAGGAAATGCATTGTGTGTGCTGATGAACTTAAGCCATTAATCTCCTCCCTCTGTCCATCTCTTTATCTTTCCCATGTCTTCTTCCTTCAGGCTTATGTGTCATAAAAAGAAAACCTCAAGCACATCTTGGTGTCTGCAATCTGGGGAACAGGGTGTCTGCTTCAGTCCTCCAGCCTGCTATAGCCTAGACAGTCTTTCCTAGCTGCCTTCTGGTGCCCATGGAAGCCTGGAGAGGAACAGAGTCCTGCCATCTGGATGTCTTCCTTATGTTAATCTTTTATTGGCAATCAAGCTGTCTTAAAAGAACTGTTTTTAAAAGTAGAGCAAAGGAACCCTGAAGACCTTTTTCTCCAGTGGGAACTTGCTGGTGGTTGCACACCAGGAATGGGCTTGGTCAAACTCAAAGTGAGTGGGGTCAGAGCTGGCAGTAGGTGTGCTCAATTCTACACGCATTAGCATGGGGAAACATCTGAAAGGAGAGGAAGGATGTGTGTGTGTACCTTCAAGATGCCTGTTGACTTATGGTGACCCCAAGCAAGAAGTACTCAAAAGTGGTTTTGCCCGTTCTTTCCTCTGAAGGAGAAATGTCAGTGCCTGACATTCATTGACAGTCACCCTCCCAAGTACTAACCATTGCTGACACTGCTTAGCTTCTGAGATCAGACACAATCTAGTGCTTTTTAGGGCATTTATGCCCATGAGAGGAAGGACAGTGGGCAACAAAACTAATACTAAATAGAAAGGGGAGCAGAACAGAGATGAACAACCTGTGGCCTTCTCATCATCCCTCACCTCTGTGGTTGCAAAGCCTAATGGGACTTGGAATCAAACAGCATATAGAGGATCATATTCATCAGATAGTGTTGGTGAAGTTGACTCTAAAGAATAGATAGGGGGAAAAAAGCTGGATTTTTTAATATATTGTTTAATTGCCTACAAATTTTACTACAAAAGTAGCAATCACAGTTATAGCAATAGCAGCTACATTTCTATACTGCTTATCAGTGCTAAGCACTCCCTAAGTGGTTTGCAATTTTTTTTTTTTTTTAGCTAATTGCGCCAAACAAGCTGGGTACTCATTTTACTGACCTATGAGAAGGATGGAAGGCTGAGACAAACTGGAGTCCTGCAGGGTTGAACTCACAATATTGCGGCTGCAGTAATGGCATTTAACCACTGCGCCACCTGGGCAAAATAGGAACTGAATAGAGCAATGTAATGATTAATTTGGGAGCTTGAGTGAGGGGAGAGGAATGTGGGGAAGAACAAAGAAGAGGCATTGCTAGTATGGTTTCTAGTCTTCCTTGCTTCCAGCACTTTTTGTTGGCTCTTGCTGTCTTTTCTGCAGTTATCCATTGCTGAATACCAGATCTAAAAAGTCAGCTGTCTTCCTTTCAGTCTAGCTAGTGATTAGGGACTGATTACCCTTTTTTGACACTGGCTCTTTTAAAAAATTGTGGGAAGAGATGAAGGATTGAGGAATAAAGATGCAAGAATTCCAACAAGTGCTATGAATTCAGTTTATTTTGGCACATGAGCCAGTTTGACTTCCTTCCTCTCTCAACTGTGCAAAATTAAAGAGATAGCTTAAAAATCAGGTTGGAGGTTTTCCCTGAAACTACATTTAATCATGATTGTTGTTGTCTGTCATCATCATTATCATTATTTTCATCTCTGAGAAAGATTTTTTTTTTGGTCTTTTTTTTTTTGCATACTTCAGATTCTGGCAGACAATGGCCATTTCCACATGGGTTAAAAAAAACGGTGCAGTGCGTCCTCCACGGAGGATGTCTGCACCTTGGAGCAGACTGGGTCCGGACTACTTGGTGTAGATCCGCACCTCAGTCCACTCCGGAGCGACCCCAAGTGGTCCTCCAGTGTGTTTTTGAAAAACCTTATTTTTCAGGTTTTTCAAAATGCCGGTGCGCGCCATTGCGTGCCTGCTCTCCAATGCAGATTCGCAGGCTCGCACCAATGCAAGCCTGCGATCTGCAGAGGGCGGGCTTTAGGCTGGCGAGCTTCAGCGACCAACCGGAAGCCACCATTTTGGATGCCAGAGCAGTGCAGATCTGCAATCACGCACTGCTCCTCCTCGCCCCGGACTGGACCCAAAGAAGATCCAGTGAGTAGCGGCAGGGAGCAATTCCCTCGCCGTGTGCGGAAATGGCCAATGTCTATTTCACACTCGAATGTCCATTTTGTTGGGGGCATAAAATAAGATCTGGCTCCCTTAGCTGTTGTATTCAGGAACCACAGCCAGCCCCTATAAAGCCTTAGTTGGGTGTCTTATTGCTCAATGTTTCTGTGTCTTACTTTATTTAAGACTGGAATATAGCTGATCTCTTTTTCCGTAAACACAGCTTTACAAGTGTATCAGTGACTTATTTTGACTTATTTTGCTAGAATAAGTATTATTTGTAAGATGTAGGCCAGACCTGGGCAAATTTGATTCTATAGCTGTTGCATATAATATGTACCTATGTACCTGCACACATTTATTTCTTCAAAATGAATTTGGTGGAAAAAATGGGCAATTACAGAATTTATACATTTTTTTTTATCTAGTAGAAGTGAAAGATGAAAGATAAATAGACAGATAGACAGATAGATCTCCATGCGATTATCCTCCAAATTAAATATAATTCATCTGAGAAGACCTAATAAATTTTGACAGAGGCCATTAGTTGCCCTAATCACACCACTTATGTTTCTTTTTTAGCCAGAAAACACTCTTGTTTTAAGGACGGCATTGATCATTTAAAAAAAATGACATCATTTACAAGAAAACAATCCATTTATTTCTGATAGTTTGAATTAGAACTTAAGTTACAAATGTCCAGAATATTCAAATTCTTGTGCAGTGACAAGAAACAAAGACTGGCCCTTCCAAATCTGGAAGCAATAAATATCTCTTTCCTTAGTCCCGAATATGGGACTGAATAGCCCAGTGCTCAGTACTGTGGATGTGCAGGGTTGTGAGAAAACCCCAAGACTTGGAGACAGCAAATGACTCACTGAGTACTTAGGGTTGATACAGATCTGCGGTGGCATGGTGGCAGAAACGTGAATCAGAAATTAAAGTGATCTGAAAGGCTACACAGCTCTGACTCATTTGTATTGCATAGGATTCTCAGACAGAGCACAAACCTCTCATCTCATTGAGGACAAATTGCTTGAAAGTCAACAAGAGCCCTTATATAATAACTAGCCTATGGCAACAGTGCCAGGAACCATGTCTTACCCTGCTGGTTTTCATTAATTTGGAGTAATTCGTTCTCTAGCACTGTTAAGCCCAGTGTCCCAGAAGCTTCTGTAAAAAGACTCAGGAAGAATGGCAAGCCCCAACAGGCAAAAGGGAAAGACCTGATCAATCTCTTGATATTCCTAGATATCATAGCAGTTTTCCTTAAGCCCTCCTGATTTAACAATGTCCTTCATACTAATGTTGATTATAGACTGGCCAGGGGATTCTGGGAGCTCTAGGGGAGAATAAGATGACCATTTCAAGCTCTGAGGGATAGTTCCACAATAGTCACTGTAGTTTCTCAATAGTACCTAACTGGCAGCACCCATCACAAGGATTTGTACACAGAGAAAGATCAGAAGTTGGTCTTAATATTTTACTCTGTGTTACTTGACTGGAGAGCCAGTGTGATGTAATGGTTTGAGCATTGCTTGAATCCCTGCTTGGCCATGGAAACCCCCAGATGACATTGGACAATTCACATTCTCTCAGCCTCGGAGGAAGGCAAACATATGAACAAATCTTGCCAAGAAAACTTGGTGACAAGTTTGCCTTAGGGTATGAGTCAGAAATTACTTGAAGTCACACAACAACAACAACAATGTTGCTTGACAGCAGTTCTTCCACTTATTGTCCTTCCAAAAATATTGTATTTGAGAGGAGTTGCCTGTAATTTTCCCTTCATCAATAGTCTTCACAGTTCAAGACACTGTGGCCCTTTCCACAAGAGGCAAGTGAATCGCTCCGTGCTGTTACTTACCGGTTCTTCTTGGGTCCGAAGTAACACAAACTTTCCCTTGAGCCCTTCCGCAGGGCTCCTCCATTAGTCCAGGGCGAACCGGAGCAGTGCAAGGCCTGTAGATCCGCACTGCTCCAGCTGAAAATGGTGGCTTCCTGTGTCTTTGTGGGTGCGGACCAACCGGTGATGCTGGCCACACCCACAGCCCGCCCTCTGCTGATCGCAGGCTCGCATTGGTGTGTGCCTGTGCATCTGCACAGGTAAGTAGGAAAACAATGGCGTGCTCCAAAAAATTGAAAGACCAGATTTTTCCAGTCTTTACTTAGCATGCTGGAAGACCACTTGGGGGTGGTTTGGATCAGATTAAGGTGCAGAACTAAGTTAAATAGTCCGTACCTAGTCCGATCCAAGGTGCGGATGACCTCCATGGCAGGACACCTTGGTCCGTTTTAACATCCATGTGTGGAAAGGGCCTGTATATGTTTTGGAAGATTGTCTGAAGAAAATTCAATAATAACAAGAACAATAATAATCTGGGAAAAAATCCGTACATTAGCCCTCCGCACTTGCGGTTTCACTTGCGGTTTTTGTGGATTTGATTATTCACAGATTATTTGCTGTCACCTCTGCCATATTTAATAGGGACTGCAAGTCTCATGAGACTGAGAAACTGCAAACAAGGCTTGTTAGTCCCTAATAAAAATGGTGTGGGGCAGCAGTGGAGGTGACAGTAAGCCTCACCAGCCACCCACTTCTGCCTTGTGTGGGAACCCTGATGCCTCAGAAGGATCCATAGTGGGTTGAATATGGTGATCATACTTTTTCTGTGTGTGTTAAATATGGGTTTGGGAGGGCCAGAGTTATTTACAATTTTTTCACTTTCATGAAGGTCCTGTATCCCTAACCCTAGTGAATGTGGAGGGATGACTGTGTACCTAATTTGAAAAGTAGTAGTGATTTTATGTTTCACCAACCAAGCCTTGACAACTGAATGATTGAAGACGTATTCATTTCCTGCTTTACAGTTAATGGTCAATGTGACTATAAAAGGTTTCAGGTACAGTGATAGTCTGGTATGAGGCTTAAAATGCATCAGGAAGATATAAAGCTTTTTATTGTAACATGCCTATCTGTGGTTTGTGTTGTTGTTGCATATGGCATTAGTAATACTGCCATTCTACTAATATACTTTAATTTCCCAGATGTTAATGGGCCATATTCCCCCTCTCCCATCCTCACTGCCCCAACCCCCATTTGCTTCATGAGGTATTCATTTAACATGTGGAAGATCTTTGCCTTCTCATCTATTATCTGGAGGAGGAATGCAAAATTAGTTCCATGCTATTTGTTCACTAATATATATGCCATAATTTTGAAAGAGCTGAGGCTGAGATGTGCTTGATATGCTTAACCACGAACTGAAATGGTCGCAAAGGCTGATTTGCTGCATCTTGTTTTTCGTCTCTCTTCCCTCATCCATTTCTCACTTTGTGAGTTTCAAATTGATCTGTAAATAGATCTGAGAATTGCTAAGATGAACTGTTGTTCCTAAGATCCTAAAGTACAACCCCATTAAAGCATATCCCACCCAATTCAATAGGACTTACCTTCTAGCAGGTTGTAGCTACAGGGAACGCAAAAATGAGGGTGTTGCTCCTGTAAGAATTCCCTCCTCCTCATAAAAATTGCTTTCATTCCCCAAATTTCTAGCATTGCAAAGAGTGGGATACTTAAAACCTAGAACTCAGAACTCTTATATTTGCTGTGCTTGCTGTGTTCATGTGTTAAGTCTGCTCGTCTCTTTTCTTTGGTTGCCATTTTTCTTTGGTTGCCTGAATTTATTTTTCTATATGCTCAACTGATGTTTCAAGTTATAGGAATGGAAGAAAAAATTACTGAGAGGCAGAATTCTTAGTGGGGAGGGACAATGCCCTCATTCCCCCCGCCCATAGTTACACCTTAGGCCATTTCCGCACGGGGTATTTGAAATGGTGCAGTCTGTCCTCCAGGGAGGATGTCTGCATTTGGGAGCGGACTGGGTCTGGACTATTTAATGTAGATCCGCACCTCAGCCCGCTCCAGAACGACCCCAAGAGGTTGTCCAGCGTGCTTTTGAAAAACCTGTTTCTTTCGGTCTTTCAAAAGCATGGAGCGCGCCAGTGCGAGCATGCTCCCTTGTGTAGATTTGCAGGTGACACCAATGCGAGCCTGTGATCTGCCGGGGGCAGGCTTTAGGCTGGCGAGCTTCAGAAGTTGGTTGAGACCCTCAACCAACTGGAAGCTGCCATTTTCAACGCTGGAGCAGTGCGGAGTGACAAGCACGCACTGCTCCGGAGCAGCCTGGACAGGACTGGGGAGCCATAAGACCCGGTAAGTAGCGGCATGGGGCGATTCTCTCACCCCGTGTGGAAATGGCCTTAGTTTAGGGTGGTAGCTATCAGCTCCTGGACAAAGGAAGGAGTTTCCCACTGTGGTTGTGTAGCTGAGAAATATAGGACCCCATTGCATTTTGGAGTTTGGAGTCCCCCCCCTTTTTTTGGATTACAGCACTCAAGAGTTCTCCAGCCAGCTTTGCTTTTCAGCTGTTACATTTCAAATTCGCCCTAACTGGGCTACTAGAAATCTTAGAGTATCCAAACATGTTGGAAAGTAACTAAAATCTGCTGTTTAATAGTTGTGGATAACTAATTGGAAATCTGCAGAGGATGTAATTTTCATAACATTATCCACATTTCTCTGGGTTTCCTTCTTTATTGCCTCTACCAATAGAAGCCTTGCATACAGCCATCAGTACCTTGCACATTACAGAGGCATTTTTAGCCTTGCAATATGGGTGAAGAATACTATACATTTCTGGCAGCGTTTCCACATCCAGTACTTGGCCTATATAAATAACCACAAAGATGTGAAATAAATGGACATTACAGCTAAGATTATGCCTGCGATTTTTGAATTTCTAGTCCAGGATTTACTGTGATCTCCAGTGTCTCATGTATCATACTCTGAGAAGAGAGAGAGAGTCAGAAAGCACCAGTAAAGGAAACCTATTTAGCACGTAAGACTTGTATGAGAGTGACAGAGAAAGAGGAGTCAGTATGCACTTATTTGGTTCTGCTGAATACGTAGTTGTTAATATTGCTAGGGGGAATGTGTGCTTTTGAGGAAAGGGAATAGAATAGATTCCTCATCATAAGTGATGGAAGGTTATGAGTTGGCTTTTAAAAAGATGAGTATAGGAAATCTAATAGAAGAATACAGAGTAACAGTGTGGAGAAAATGGATGAAGACACATTTTGCTCCTCTGTCTTAATGCCAGAATACTAGAATCTGGAGTTGTCCAATAAAACTGAATGGTGGGGAGACTGAAGAGAGATGAAAGGAAATAGTTCTTCACATAGCATATATTTAAAATTCTGGCATCCACCATTACAAGAAACCATCAGCCTGGACAATTTTCCAAGGAGATTAATCAAATTAATGTGGGGAAAGGCCATCAATAGCTACTAGTCACAATGGCAATATATTATCTGCTTGAGTACAATAAGCATCTTGTTGGTTATTGTTTGAATATAATAAGCATCTTGTTGGTCACTGAAGGAACAGAAACTAGACTAAATGGCCTTTGATCCTCTTACAAACACTTTCAGACCTTTTCACACCCATTCTCCAATTTCACATAAAGTTTCGGCCTTTTTCAGCCATTGGAATCTTCAATGAAAAATATGTTCTTTGGCCTCTCAACATAGATTCATATCATGTAGAGTAGGGGTAGAGGGAAGCATATGTCTGTCCAGGTGCTTTTGGCATTGATGAGGGATGATGGGAGTTGCAGTACAACTACATCTGGGGAGCCACATATTTACCTGCCTATAGAGTTATTGGATTGGCCAATTCATGTTCCTTTTTGTAATGCTATTAGTCCAACTGATGCAATGATATCAGGGTCAAAATAAGTGATGTTTTCTTGTTGGCCAGTTTCATAGACTGTAAAACTTACAAAAATACAAGAGAAAAAAAAACTTAAAAGAGAACTCTATACTCTATAATTGTTATTTTTCTTGAATAAGAAGAATTTTTCAATGGATCATTAAACTATTATTTCTTTGCTTTGCATTTACTTTCTTTTCAGATCTCCTTTCTCAGTTTCAAGCCTAGTGGGGTTATTCAAAGTTATGTATATCATCATGACTATAAACTGAGGTTGAATGACAAGCTTATATACATGTAATATTCTGGAGATTTAAATTGTGCTCTTGGGCCAAACTGGGAGTACTGGAAACATTTCAGGTTTTTTGTTTTTAATTCTTTGCTTCCATCAGAAATTCTGTGGAAGGAGTTTTCTTGCTTTATGCTACTCTGTTAATAATATCACTTTATGGAAATACTCAGAAAACTTCATTGTTCATAATTTGTGCTGGCAACATCATGGGGATATTTGTTAGAATAATGGGGCTGAGGCTGCTGTGCTCATTTACCCATAAATAACCCCCAGTTAATGCAACAGGACTTATTTCTGAGTAGACTCTGGGCACATCCAGACTCATTAAGAAGACCATAAAGTCCTGGGTTTTGTTCCTGTTCTTTCTGATTTTATTTTGTAGATTCATGCACGTTTTGTTTATCTCAGAGTACTTTCTGTCAGCTCCTGGTGTGATCAAATACTTTTTGTACTAGTTTCCCAGGCAGGTTTATTTTAATCCAGTATAAAACTGGAAAGAACAGGAGCAAAAACTGCGACTTTTCAAATACACTAGATGCCCCTTTATATAGGATTGCTCTGCTGGAGTGCAACAAGATCATTAAGTTGAACCAAATTCCTGCAGCTAATTCAAAAACACGGACATTGATCTAATCCAGAAATCTGTATATGCATTTTCATGTTACCATCTTGAAAACACTTCTCATGTGCTTCTTCCAGAGATGGATGATTTCAGGTAGAAAGCGGTAATGGGGGATAGTTGAGAAACCATCTAAAACATTTCTTAATACCCAACACAAACATTTGATAGGGAGAGAATCATAGCTTCGTGGATCTCAGCCCTGCACGTGGTCTCCATTCGTTTTAAAAAATATCGCCCAGATTCCAACCACTAACAAATGGGCTGAGACTTGGAGAAGTTGATTCTAGAGCTTGGGAAAATTAGTTTTTTGTTTTGTTTTGCACTACAACTTTCAGAATCCTCTCACTAGCAAGGCCACTGTCCATGTTGAGTGGGAAATTCTGAAAGTTGTAGTTTAAAACATAACTTCAAGATCTGGGATTAAGAGAGAAAAGGATGATACAATTTACAAATCAACAGCTCTGCCTGTCCTCCAAATACTGGAGATAGTAACAAACAAACAAACAAACAAAAATTGCTCCCCGACAATGGTTCTGTTAATGTTTTCAAATCTCCAAGTGGATTATTCTGTACCTACACTTGCTTCCAAATTGTGAAGTTGATAATAAAATTTGCATTTTTAACTTATTTCTTTGCAACATTTTCTACACTGCTTTTTACATCACTCATGCAAGCACGTTGTAAGACTTTCTTTTTAAAAAAGTAGCTTTTTTCTGTATAAATTAATACTTAAAACTTTCAAAATCTTGTGCTCATGCTCTTTCTTTTACTGCTTCCACCTGCCAGCTTCATGTTGTTTTTTTAACATGATATTTTATGCTGAAAAGCCCTCCCTCCATACCAAATGCAACTGCTGTGGCCTGTGAGAAAGGGAAGAACAGGCAGTATCTGCTAGACTTAATCCTCTCCCCCTACTGCCATCCTTGTTTCTTTGCGTATTTAAGACTACGGGCCTTTGAGCAAGGAACTGTCAAGTCAATGATTCATAAACCTCTCTGGGAGCCTTTTTGGATGCAAGGTGGTGTCTAAATACTCTCAATAAATAAACAAATAAATGTATAAATAAGTACTGTCAATAAAAGGGACAGACACCACAGAATAGCAGCTACGATCTCTTCGATTACCTTCTTTAGGGTATCACAAAAAAGGTTGTGGGACAATTATTATAAAGTCATCCAACAAGAAATTCACTGAGAGAGTTTGGATGGAGATATTATGTAGCCAAACCATAGTCAGAAAAAAAAATGCACATATGTATTTGATTGGAATGAGATTAGAGAAACTTGAAGGGCTTAAGTGAAACCATGGTGCCATAATATTCGTAACACGTCCATAACATGGACTTTTCATCAAAAATGAAAGAGTGCTTTTAAGTGCCTGTAGAGACAAGATTCCTGCAAGCAGCTATCTACCAGATGCTGGTGGTTAAGACGGAAGTCTTACTGACTGAAGAACGAAGAGCACAGAGCCAGTGTTGTTATTGAAACTCCAGCAAGTGGGCAAAAATAGGTTCCTGTTCTTTTTCTAACCCTTGGGTTCTAACAGTTGCGATAAAGCTACAGCTTCTTGAGAAAAAGGGAATTTACCTGTGTGTGAATGGACTTGCCCATGAAAAACATGTTGGCATGAAATACTGGATGATTTCTATTATACCGTGTGGGCTCTTTGGTGGCACTGTAATAGATTATACTTTCTTAATCACAGAATGATAGAATTGGAAAGGACCACAAGCACTGTCTTATCCACACTCTGCTGTGCAGGAATCTACAGTTCAAGTATCCCCCAGAGATGTCCATCCATCCTGTGTTTAAAAACCTCCAATGAGGGAGGATTACCACCTTCTGAGGCAGTTCCTTCTACTGTCAAACAGCTTTTATCATCAGGGAGTTCTTCCTGGTGTTTTACCTGGAATCTCTTTTCTTGTAATTAGAATCCATTTGTTCATGTTCTAGTCTATGGAGCAGCAGAAAACAAGCTTGCTTCATCTTCTACATGACATCTGTGGGGGTTTCGAACATATTTCAATGTTACTGTACAAGGTGGGGGACTTTGGAGTCCATCTACAATGCCAGCATCTCCTTAGAATTTGGGAGAAATTAGCTCAAAGGAGGTCTGTGAGAGGATGGTAACAGCAGGAGTTGTTCACCTATGTATACCAGTACTAACTGTAGAGAGGACTCCAGTTAAAGTTAACAAAGTATTTTATTTGAATTGACAAACACACGAGAAATCAGACACTCTTAAGAAACATACAAGGCATACAAGTGAAACAAGAAAGGTTAAACGTTGGATAAAGAGATTGGATGGAAAGGGTGATAGCTACCAGTACAGAAGGAGGGGTCATAGTGGAGAGACTCAGTGTCTGAAGGTAGCATGGAGGAACAGCAGTCTGGGGCACTACGTACTACATGCTACAATTGGCTGGAGTTGAAGCTAGGCTTTTTATACTCTATTTCACACCCTGAAGGGATGTGTTGACAAAAGCCGTAATGGCTTTCTCATGGGACTGATAAAGGGATCTAGAATGGGTTGATTGTTTAACTCCAGAGTGACAAAACATTGATGAGACTCATGACAATCTGTTAATGTTCAGTCAGGTAGGATGTATAGGGAAGATCTCCAAAGGGTAAGATTGAGGGATGGTCTCTGACTACTCACCAATCTGAGCAGTTTGTCTTTCATTGTATTCAAAAATGCCAAGAGACAGAAGCAGTGAAGGGACTAGCACAATCCTATCTGAAGTTTCATGATCTCAAATACATTGCTGGCCAGCATAACCTTGAGCATGTTTTTCAACCAGCGTGATCCCAATTGTGTTCTCTGGTCATTAGTAAGTCATTAATAAGTTCAATTTATGAAAACTGCATTTATAGGAGGGGTGGTAGGATATAGTAACATCACCATGACCACTACTTATCCTCACCTCTGCCACCACCTGTGAGGGTTGTCTACCTGTCCCATCATTGCCACTCAAAATGAGGACCTCCTCCTGTCTCACCAGTATGACATCAAATGTGGGAACCTCCTAGATGCCCTTATGGTTTCTGTATAAAGACTTTATCTAATTTCCCCACGAGATACCACCATCCTTGAATATCTGCTGCCACCACCAACACAGTATATCTGAATGCAAACATTCAAATAACCTTATGTAGTGTTCTCATAAAGCACAAAAGTATAATATAAAAATAATTATTAAACAGAAATTCAACACAAAGTTAACAATCACTTATTTAAAACATTAAAACCTGACTGACACTAACTCACATATCTCACTCATATTCCTAACTTTGGCACTTAACTGTCTCTCACTCTCTCTCTTAATTCTAACTGATTTGAGTTTAATTGATCTCTGGCTTGAATCCTGTATCAGCTTATGCTCAGTACTTAATTAGGTAACTTCCTATGGCATGATCCCTCCCCAATCTGACAAAACATCATTCATCTATGCCCCGATTATTAGCAAAACAGATTTCCTTCTCCCCATTTAGTGGATGCACAGTAAAGTAGATTGTTTCATATTCAGGAACTATAACTGTTTTGTATTCCCGCATACTACTTAGTCATGATTTTGACACTACTGCCACCATTATATCTCCCCTCCTCAACTTTACCAGGCATCAACTGCATGGGAAGAAGGAAGAAGAAAGTCCATTCTGCTAATAATCAGAGTATGATTAATTGATGTTTCCATCAGGTTTGAGGAGGCTCAGCCCAGGAGAGAATCTTTCAGGCACATATTCCTAACATTGATGCTCATATCTTTCCCTCTCCCCTAACTATCGTAAACCCAGCCTTAGTAAAATTCCATTCAAATACTCAGCCAGTTCCCAGCCAGTCCCAACATTACATAGTTTGGCTCCTTCCTGACTGATCACTTATGTTATTACATTTACCAGTCACTAGTGCCTAAAAGTAAGGATGGTCAGAATCATTTGTGGATTCAGAGAAGAACTTTGGGACAAAGGTCAGGGGTCCCATTCATCCAGATAAACAAAACTGGCATGCAATGTTTTGAAGCAGAGGAGACAACTGCATTACCATAAAGAGCTTTCCATAAAAACCATGAAGTTCAGGATCTAAAATTACCTAATTGTACCACTGTCCCTCTGACTATCTCAACCCCACCACTATCACCACATCACTCTTTTGAGATTTTCTTAGCAACTCCATGCAAAAGATTTGACAGTTACGATTCCAAGCACAACTTGATTAAACTTTTAAGACTCATTTGTAGTTCTGAATTCTAGAATTGCTTGTGCATTACTCTGCTCAACAGGCCTGCTCAACATGTGGAACACCAATTCATATGCTGCCTACATGATGAAAGGACTTTAATAGTCTCTGTGCTTATGCAGTCCCATCCAAGACAATAAACAACAGAGTTTATAGAAACCCTGTTGGGCCACTACAGCTGGCAATGGGATGGATTTGATAGATCAGAAGTATTGCTGGGCAGCCCTCATGTATGTATTGTGATAGCTGCTTGGTTCAAAGTCACATACTTGATTTTTAAACACAGTTTATCTCAGTTTTCCAAAATCTTGATGTCCAGTTATTTTTTTTTCTTTTAGCAAAGAATTCTCAATATACTGTCATCTGCATCTATGTCAAGTCTCAGGTCATTTCTGCACTAGCCTATTATAGTGCTATTATTCCACTTTCAACATCCTATGGAATCCTGGGCCTCAAAGAACCCTCCCTAAACTGCAAACTCCAGGTTTTCATAGGATATTGAAAGTGGAATAATAGCACTATAACAGGCTAGTGAGGAAATGGCTTCAGATTTCTTAAGAAGGACATTTGAACGTATAGAGTGACGTACAGAGTGACTGTAATTATAATTCTTATCAATATATAAATAGAATAGATGAAGATATAAATATACTACCTGTATCAGTGTTTTGTGTGTGTGTATGTATGTGTGTGTATGTATGTGTATATATATATATATATATACACACACACACACACACATACATACATACATGTGTGTGTGTATATATATGTAAATGTCACATTTATGAATGATTATAATATTTTGTGCTGAGGAGTGAGGCCATGGACGTACCTAACTCTCATTGATTTAAATGAGGCTTATATATGGATAATCGTGCACTGGATTGTGACTGAAGAGTTTGAGATACTGATTTTAATAATGTTAGACATGTTTACTTCTGGCATTCAGTATGAGAATAAACCTCATGCATCTAAATTTAATTGATTTTAAAATGTGAAAGAAAGACATGACAGATGTTGGAGAAAATACTCTCAGATTTAATCTGCTTACAGCGTTACCTAGTTTTCTCTTAATAGGGCTGTTCTCACAGGATTCTGTTAGAGCTTAGCCTTGTAGTAGAGTTAATCTCAGATGCTGTTGTGGTTAGATATTTAGTGGATGCTCTTACTAAGTCAGTAATTTCTGCCTCTCTGAGTAATACTACACAGCGATAGCTTTCTATATGATTTTCTGCAACAGAGGTCTATCGAACAATTTTGGAAGACACAACCACAACCAAAGTCAGATTCATAGCTTCTACAGTTTCTACATTGATAAAAAACACTGCTTTGGATTCCAATTCACCAGTACGGATGGCAGCATTAAATTCATAATCTGAAAGGATTAAGCCTAATAAATGTCTAAGCCACAATGGAATATAGGGATTTCTTTGCAATTAAATTGATTCCCTCAACAGCTTTATTTTACGTTCACTTATTAGGGACACAAAATCATCCTTTTCTGCCCTACCCTATCCTACCCTACCTTACAACTAAATTAAACCTTATAATTTTCCAGAGTGTATCTGTTTTCAAAATAAACTTGTGAAAGTTAAAGCCATGCTGCATTTTAGCCCATGGGAAAATAATGTGAATGGTCTTTAAAGTAAGGAAGATGGGAAAAGATCTGTCTCTATGTGTGGGTAGGAAGTTGGCTTAAGCTGCCACTATAACAGCAGATAATTTAACTAGCAGACAGTGTAACTGTGCTACTCCTGATTAGTGATTTGGCTAATAAGGGTGAGATCATGGAAAATGCTAATGTAGCGCCTTAGGAAAATCCAATTACAATGTAACCTAATTCAATTCAAACTCTCAGCAGGTGACCAGTGTTTGTGGGAAGAGCACCCCAGACTTGGGATTGTAGTGAATGCTTCAAACAGACAAGCTTCTGTGCTTCAGATGTTAGAACCAACAAACCTCATTTCATTCCCTTCAACACTTCAGCTCAGCTAATTGTGGAGGGTGCGTCTTCCATTTGTGAAGCGTAACTCATTATCATTAGAGTTCGTGAAAACAAAGATGAATATATGCTAGCAACACTGAAGTAAAAAGGGTGAGAGAGGAACTTCAGGAATTTTGCAGTCTTAACTTTCTCTTTTTTTTTCTCTTAGTGTCAACACCTGCCTTTTAAAGCTTTGCTGCCAAAGGGCTGACCCTTTAAATCCCAGTGAAACAAATTGTGAGAAACTGGCAGTGGTGGAGGAAAAACCCTACGTTTCTTATACTTAATTGTGGAATAGTATGTTGGTATGCTTAACCTAGGTATTCAGCTAAATTAATGGTAAACTTTTAAAATACGAACACTTAATAAAGCTCTACAGGTGTTCCTCTACATTCAGCTTATTTTTATTTTATTCTTGCAGATAAGTATCCAGAGCTTATTTTTTTAAAAACATCCCACCAGTTTGTCCATTAACTACAAAAGAAAGAAAGAAAGAAAGAAAGAAAGAAAGAAAGAAAGAAAGAAAAGGGAGAGAGACAGACAGACAGACAATATATTACATAAAACATAGCTAGGATGAAACTCTGATTATGACTAAAGAAAGTGAGGGAGAGGAAGAACTGGGCAGGGAAACATAGGAGATGATTATATTGAAGGTGAAAAGATGGAAGGTGTGAACTCTTATTGCAGATCTAGCATTTATGGCCATTAGGGCCTGAAGAAGTCAAGACACAACACAATCCTGGGGGATATTAAAAAATACCACAACTTTATTTTTAACAGTGATACATAATGTTTACAAAGCATGACACCAAGATCTACTGATACATGTTATCCAGTGGCACACATTTCCAGCCTGGTTGTTGAAGGAATCTCAAGAATGACATCTATGGAACCCATGTGGCTGCACCATTACTGTGTGGTTTTTCAGTCACCTGGAGTGAGGCAGGACCACCAGTCACCAAGATGGGCCTGTATCTCGCTGCCAGCTTCCAAGGTCACTTAGGTAGATCCCCCACTAAAGGGGATTAACAAGACCAGCCCTGTACCCAAAACCTGGATCCAGCTTCATGACATACTGCCAAAATTGTAGCATTTCCCCCACAAAAAAGATATGTCACACAATATAACATCAATAAACAGTAAAGAAAATAGGGTGAGTTGGAGGAGAGGCAATGAATGCTAGAGGAGCAGTGAGGCACAGCTTTTATTTTGTGCAGATGGGCCTGACTGAAGTCCACAACTTCACTCCTGAGAGTAGGGCCCATTCATCCAGAATGCCAGCCAGCTATCTGACTGGGTTGTCTTACTCAAAGCACATGGGCAAAGCAAAGCACATGGGCTTTTGGGAAGAAGATAGGCACTCAGCAAAAGAAGATGTTGGCTCCCTGTCGCTCCAAGCTGCACTACAGTCCTGCAAACTAGCCAATGGTAAGTGAGGGACATAGCTTAAGGATTAAAAAACAGAATGTTCTGAAAGAGCCATGCAAAATCACAATCACAAATAGAACAGAATAAATAAATCCAAAGCATAGAAACTTAGAAAAAATAAAAAAAAGGAACCAAAGCCAGGCTTGGAAAAATTACTTTATGGGAATATAATTCCTAAAATTCCCTACACGTCCTGACTGGGTGATTCTGGGAGTAGTCCAAGAAGCTTTTCCAAACTGTATCAGAAGAGGCAGCAGGCAGCCCTCTCTGGGAGGAGCCATCCATAATTGTGGCACCACTACCAAGAAGAGCATTCTGGTGGAAGCATACACTGCAGTTACAGCAGTAGAAGCCCCTGTACAAGAGACTTTGCTGAGGATCTTAGCATACAGACAAGCACGTGAAAAGTATGTAGTCTTATACTGTGAATTACAGACTGCATCATTTTGTCTTGTGAATGTGGATGTAACAGTGTGGTGCTTATGGTAGAATATGCATTCTTGTAGTCTTATTACATCACTTTAGATGCGGTGAAGCAGAAACTGTACTTTCGAAGACTTCATGTTTGAAAGGTAGTTCATGTCCATGCTTGACTGAAGAATAAACAATTTTAACATTGGTGTTCTTTTTGCAAGCCTATGAGACAACCATGACAAAATAACATTTTTCAACCTTCCCCAGAATGACTTGTTGGTTTTCACTCATAGGCCATTTCCGCACTAGACTATTATAGTGCTATTATTCCACTTTCAACATCATATGGAATCCTAGGGGCCTTTGGTACGGAGTAGTGTGGAAATGGCCATAGCGTCCATAGCCCTGGGTCACTTCCACTGTTCTATAAATGGGCAACATACAGGTGCTTCCTGTTGAAGTGACGCATGTCTGATCCAAGAGTTCATAGTCTAAATATGCAAGTAGGGATCATTTTAACAAAAGGAAAGAAAAGAAAGTGGGCTTGACTTCTTTTATATTGGCTCCTGGCTAAGAGAGTGGACAGTTATAGTATGTGATAAAACACCTTTTATTAGTGAAAGCTGTCCACTGGAACATGAGACTAAGTTTTGAAGAACTGAAAATTCAGCACAGGTTTCTAAAAACATTTCAGATCTCAGTTTTACTAGGGATTTTAAGAAGTGAGTACACTGATGTCATTTCCTTTCAGAGAGAGATTGTCAAAGGAGGCTGGTGGGTCTTTTGGTCTGATGTTGGTATAATCTGCTGAAATGGCAAATGACATCACTGAAGGAAATGTACAGTTTATGCAGCATAATGTGTTATTTTTTAAACTATAGGCAGTTATTCAAATGATGGCCATAAAAATGTCTGTGTTAATGGTCCACTGTAGAAACCCAAGTTCCTATGGTGTTCCTAGATGTCTTGTATAAAAGTCTAAAATGTTGTTCTTTGGCTGTAGCTGGAACAAAAAGAAGATAAGGGTGAATATAAAGAGAATATTTGGCTTTTATCTCTAGGGAATGCTAGATATGAAAGGTAATCATAATCCCCAGTTGTATTACTAGCATGTCATTCCCATGTGTTCACTGGTCTAGTCAAGCTTGGAAAAAGAAATACTTTTTTGGAATAAACCATGCAGAAGCCTCCAGCTAGCTCAGCTACCAGCCACAAGCCCTTTCCAGACGTCAGGGGGTGGGGGAAATGACCATAAACTGAGCTCACTGGATTTTTCCTTTGTCCGGGTGAGTCTGTCATGAAGAGCAGCAGCGTGAGTTCATCACTTCACAGCTCTTTGGAGTCCCAAATGGCAGCTTCTGGTTGGTGGAGGCTCTCTTTTTAGACTACAGTTCCTAGAACGTCCCAGCCACTGTGGCCATTTCTGCATTGGGATTTTAAAATGGTGCAGAGTGACTTCCAACGGAGGTCTTCTGCACCGTAGAGTGGACTGGGGTGAACTACTTTCTGTACTTTCTGGTGGAGGCTCTCCACCAACGGGTGAAGCTCGCCAGCCGAAAGCCCGCCCCTGGAAGGTCTGCAGGCACGCACTTGCGCGTGCCTGCAAATCTGCTCTGGAGCCGGGCGACGGACCTACACAGCTTCGCACGCTCCGTGCTTTTTAAAAACCTCAAAAAAGAGGTTTTTAAAAACCACGCTGCGCAACCAGTTCTGGTCGTGCAGGACCAGACTGAGGTGTGGAACTACAGAAAGTAGTCCACCCCAGTCCACTCTACGGTGCAGAAGACCTCCGTTGGAAGTTGCTCTGCACCATTTTAAAATCCCAGTGCGGAAATGGCCACAGTGGCTGGGACGTTCTAGGAACTGTAGTCTAAAAAGGTAACTTTTCTAAGTTGTGGATCTAATACTCAAACAGCAAGGCAGTTCTCCTTGGTGTCAATTTCAACCATCTCTTTCAAATCACTGCTGGCTAAAGCACAGGTTTAAGATCTTGTAAAAAAAAGATCAAGTAAAAAACAGCAGATCATGTATATGATCATAATGTACAGGCAAGAAGTTCAAAGTGGTTGTTGTTGTTGTGTGTTGTTGTGTGTCTTCAAATTGTTTCTGAGTTATGATGACCATAAGGCAACCCTGTCATGGGTTTTCTTGGCAAGATTTGTTCAGAGGAGTTTACCTTTGCCTCCATCTGAGGCTGAGAGAATGTGTTCACCCAGTGGCTTACCTTGGGCAAGTTACGCTCTCACTGCCTCCACAGGAGGCAAAAGCATAGTTATGTAATTATTTTATATGTCCTACTTTTCAAGCTAAGTTTCCTAACCAAGTGATATTGAAAGAAACACAACAAAATTGGAAATAAAATAAATCTAACATTAGAAATAAAGTAAAACTTTAAAGTAAATGTATATTGAGAACTAATACAAGAAAGGAAAAAGAAGTAAAAACAGCGGAATCGATCATAGAATATCTTTGAGGGTGCTATCATTTTAAATGCCTTCAAGAGCCATCTAAAAGCAGAAGGGAAGAGAGTTTGTCAGACACACTTGGAACAGAATCCCATAACTATGATGCTACCATATAGAAAGCACTTCTCTTTCTAGTCACTGCCCAAATGTAGTTCTTAAAGGTTTGGTTTCAAAGAGGTTTACCTATGACAATACTGATCCTCTGATGGCTGTTTAATGCATAGTAGCTTTTCTGTGTGTGGGGCAGGGAGGGTTTCATCTACTAATATATAACAGTCGAAGTTTGTTTGTTTGTCTGTGTCAGGCAGGTGAAGACCTCATATCATTGGCTGTGTGAGGCAAAGATCTCATATGATTGGCTACCTAAGAAGGTTCTATGGAATCTTGGGGTTTGTAGTTTAGGAAGGGGCCTTTAGAATTCTCAGCCAGATTGCTCTTGGGCCTGGCCAGCTGCTATGGAGATGAGGCCTAGCAGCAAGGATCAGGGCAGTGTATTCAGAAACCCAACGTCTGTATGTTAACAACTCTGAATACAGATTGAATTGGGGAATATGGGGAAAAGTTATAGGTACTGAACAAGACAGTTTGAGGAATTAGAGACACAGGTGTTACCCTGATTTCTGGGGTCCCTTGGGGGACACCTCAATGTGCTCCATGTGATGGGGAATGGAAACTAGCCAGAGCACGAGCAATAGCAATGCGAGAGGCAGGGTAGCCTGGCAGGGTCTTTTCACAAAGTTTTTATGGGGTCAGGTCAAGCCAAAAACCAAACAAAAAATGTCCAATAAATTATTTTATTGAATGAAAGTATCACGCACCAATGCAATCGCTCACACACTCATTCAAGACCTATTAAGAAGTAAAAGAGAGGAAACTGGATAGGGGAATATTGAAGGGGTTGTAGCTGGGGTAATACTGCACCTTTTCCTGAAGTCCTTAGTCTGGGAAAAACAGCAGAGAAGTGGGGCTCAGCATGGAGAGGGCTGAGGGGATTACTCAACGGACAGAGAAACAGTCAGCTGGGATGACCGGGAGTGATCCAAAGAACTGCTCAAAAACTGGGACTATTTGTAGGGGAAAAGGTACTTGCAGAGCTAATCCTTCCCTGGGGAGAACAATGAGTGTTGCAACAAGAAAGAAGCTCCACAATGGTAACTTCCTTTGCACGATGAGATTACAAGGTGTTGACAAAGTCTCAGGATCTTCGGTTGCATTTGGTTGTGATGTGACTTCGTTGAAATGGTCCTCGGCTGATGGGATATTTGCTCAACTTGGGGCAAACACGCTAATCCCCTCAAGTCAGCTTCTCAGGGGCTGAGGACCTTTTGTTTATTGTAGGTTTGCACAGCTTGAGGTCTCCTGGGGCTATGTGACTGGGGATTTTACTGGCCTGACCTGGTTTTTGATTGTTTGACCATTGCTGGCTACAAGCCCATCCGGGTGACCTCTCAGGCATGTTGAATCATATTTAATATCAAATTGTGGAGTAACACAGGATCTTGAATCTTTCTAACAAGTATTACCTATGAGAAAATAAAATCCCAAGCAACGCCAGGAAGATGCGTAGTGTGTGTGTGTGTGTGTGTATATATATATATATATATGGATGGGTAAATACTTTTTTAGGTGTCTGTGTTTGTATGGAATTGGAAATCACCACCTATGATACCTAAAAAGGCTTTGTGGCTGAAAAAATATCATACAAGTAGAACTATGTGTATTCCCTGATCTCATGCTTATTCTTTCCATTGTACACATAATTTATCATCTGGAAATTGTAACTTTCATCAAGGTAAGGAGAAATGAGACTGATAATTTAGTGTGGGAAAGTGCTGACAATTCTTTGGAATCTGATTGAATGATTAGTGGTATCATAATCCTAAAAAACTGAATATAGATGGTCCAATGTAATTTTTTTAAAAAAGATTAAATACATAACATGGAACAAAAACTAAAAGTTAACCTCAAAAATGTGCATAGTATAGTGTTATCTACTCTTGGTTCTATTATCTGGCTCAGAATGGTAGAGTTCAACACAGGCTACCATAGAAAAGGTAGAAGTGCTTGAGATATGGATGTATCTCAGGTTATCAAAAATTTTCTGGATTGTGGAGTGACCAGTGAATCATTATTAAAGAGAATGTATAAAGACCAAGATATAAAACCCAGGAAAAATAGAATATTTTAGTCATATAAAAGAAAGGAAAAATATAGGTTGTTACAGATTACAGCTTGAGGCAAACTAAATGGGAAAAGATGTATAGGAAAAAGAAGAGCCTCATTTCCTTTGTGTTTTATGGTCTACATTGTCGCCTAAGAATCATTCACAAAATATTAAACTTTTTGACACTACAAAGGTTCTTTTACAGAGTTTAGCAGCCTTTGAGTCCTAAAGTTGTATTTGCAAAAAACACATTATGATTTGATTGTTCTTTTACACATAACAATTGAAAGAGGTCTTGCTTCAATTATATTTGTTATATAAATTAAATCTAGATTGGTCAGAAAGCCTATTTGCATTAGTAATGCCTCTTTCATGCTTTTTCCTTCTCACACATAATGATCAGATCTTCATTAAACTTGTTACAGAGGTCATGTATGAAAATATCCAACACAGCAAATGCAAAATGTTAACTGGCTTTTTTTTGTTATAAATCCACTAGATGGAGTTGTTGTTTTAAATGGTGACACAATCTAAATCAACTGCTGAAACTAATCAGTTCTCAAAAAAACATGTCACAGTTTTTCTTTTCTCCATCCTTCATGTAAAAGCACTAAACCAAATTACAGTTTTTGATCACTTGACTGTGTTGTCGATTTTCTACAGCCAGCATTGCTTATCTAAAAGTTTGGGATCAGAAAAAAAATAAATACATTGTCACATTTGCTAAGTGACACTTTCAACCTTTCTTGATCCTTTAATCTCTATTTTGTACAGCTTTGAGTTTTGCCAAATGTTTCCAGAGGTCATTCGCTTTCCTTGAAAGTTTTCCCTTGGCTCTTTATGCATCACAGATGTAAAGTTAAACACCCCTTAATTATGAAAGCTGACAGAAGTCAGAGCACTTGCTTAATGGGTGTAAGAGGAAAATGTACAATTTGCAAAGAGGGCAATACCTCCCTCCTAAACCTACAGTGTCTGACAGAAAGCTAATAAAACCTTCAAGTGTGGCAAAGAAAACAAAGTTTAGGGCTGGATGGCTTTTAGGCCTGCCTTTTTCACAGATGTTGACATACCACTATGACTATATATCTTACCAGGTCTCCTGACATTGTATATTTTCTCTTAGAAAACTTTGTCTCTCAAATGTATTCAAGGGCACAATTGTAGCCTATAAAATTATACAAATATGTTAACGCATCACAAGCTACATGCCCCACAAAGTCAGTGCCCCGTCATCATTAAGAACGGCATGGCATTAGGAATGGTCACCACGTACACATGGCGAAATCTAGACGTCCACTCAATATAGATAACAAATGTCAGTGAAAAGATCTCTTGTGTTGCAGTATGCTTATTAAATAAGCAGCCATTCACCATACCAACTACAAAACTGAAAACAAGGTGGCATAGTACTGTTTGAATACTGTATTCTAACGTAGTCTTTTTCCTAAAGGAGGAAGCACTTGCAACTTGAATACACCTTTTTCTTCAGTTATGTGGGCTGGTTTGTTTGCTTTCCTTTCAGAACATAATCTTTAAATTATACATTTCCTTTTATTTTCTAGCACTAATCTCAATGTTCCTTGAATTTTGACGCTTATAGAAGTGAAATTATCATGGGAAAATCTGGGAAAAGAAATCAAAATAACAGTCACATTAGTAGCCTGACAGAATGATGCAATGCAAGTCAGCACCTCAGAGAGATATTAAAGGGTGCAGCCATCTGGTAAACTCAGTAAGAAACACAAGGGCTTCAAAGGAGCTCGCTGGTCACCCATTGTGCGTGTGATGCTCTGTTTTTCATTTGTATGTTTCTTGCTAACTTTAGCTTGTCAAGAAGTTCACATCGCATGTTGTTCATAATTAAGGCTATATTTTGTTTCTGAGATCTACACACACTTTCTGGAATGTTATGCTCAATAAATGATAACTTGTTTTAGTTTCTTAAGAAAATGCCAATTTGGAGGCAAAAACCTATGTATGTTTCTTTAAAGAAGAATGTAACTACTTATTTCTTCTATAGTTTAAATTTGGAAACTTTTGCAAGATTGAATCTGTTCACCCTGATAACAATCCTATTTAACTAACATGCTCAGCTGAACTTTCCTCTGAGCTAGGGATAAACAAGAGTCTTCCTACAAGGTGAAATGCATGTACGTTTTAACGTATCTATCGAAAAGCTGGTTAACTCTATCAGCTTTGAAAATGCTTATTGCTCAATCAGAATGGTAGAGAGTTAAAATTTAGGCTACCCTTTCTCCTCCTCCAGGGGTTATATGGATAAGTGTGAATTAAGCATACTTCCCAAATTGTCACAAGGATGAAAATATCAGTCAATGTTCTGTAATGTTCATGCAATGCCAGTCGAAGTGTTGGACACCATACAACTCTCCCTTGCGCCAGTATTAGAAGCAGAGACTCTTCAGGATCATGTGTGCAATCCCACTTCATTCATAAGGTTTCCAGTACAAAAGATGCATGGACTGTCTAAATATTAAAAACAAAAGCAGCACCTGCATAGAAAGATAGATGGTATGTTTCAGTTAAAGGATCTCATGGCAGAGCTGAAAAACATCTTTTCCTGAGACCTATAATAGCTTCTTCCAATTCTGACAATCAGAGGAGACAATACTGAAATAGATGTCCCCACAGTTTCACTTTGGCACGTTTTCATATTTTTTTTAAATAATTTTATTAAGTTTCACAAATAAAAACATCATACATTTTAAATTGTACCTTTATTTCTGTTCATCCACTCTGATCTAGTTTTCATTTTCTGAATTTTTATTCACTTATTACATTTAAGCATCACAGTTCCATGTTCATCTTACGTGTTTGATCTTGCATTTCCCTCATCCACTTCACATTATGTCACAGTTATCCCTCTTTTGTTTCCAAAACCATAATTCAGACATTTTCTCTTGGCAATTCCCAGCAATTACCCATTACAATTTGCCATTCTGCTTTTATCTGTTCGTCTGATTTCCCCTTTAGTCTTTGAGAAACAATATCTGCATTTCTATTTTCAATAAATGTCCCCCACCATTGTTCAATTGTGGGTATTTGCAGAGATTTCCACATTTTAGCATATTCTATTCGAGCTGTCGTTATCAT
Organism: Iguana delicatissima; assembly: GCA_948472985.1. Lineage (NCBI taxonomy): Eukaryota > Metazoa > Chordata > Lepidosauria > Squamata > Iguanidae > Iguana > Iguana delicatissima. The sequence goes on along the minus strand of CAOKZL010001485.1, from coordinate 51,553 downwards.
ATACAATATTAATCTCCAATGTCTCTTGATATTAGTATTCTCAAGAACATTTGTCATGTTTAACAGATAAAATTCGGGTTTTTTTTACATATTTTCAAATGCATCTGGTTCCCTTCCTGGCCCAGCTCATGGGAAGGGCCACATCATGGAAAAGGGGGTTGTTCTTTCCCATGCCAGCAGCCAGCTCTTCAGGACTCTGCTTGTGTTCCAACTCCCAGTCTTTCAAAAACCCTTAGGCCTGTAAAATCTATAGTAAACAAAGGGAAAAAAATGGAGGGTGTTGCCATTACCTCTGAGAGAAGGAAGCAGGCAAGTGCTATGTAATCCAAACAATAATTTTTTTAAAGAAGGCTTTGAGTTACTGCATCATCATCAGCAGACATTAGAGGACAAAGAAGAACAAGACAAAAGTTCAAAACAAGATCTCTTGAGAGGGATAGAGAGGGTTACATCACTCCGGGGTTAGAGTTCCTACGTCTTCTCCTTTTTTTGAAATAATATATTGACAGCAATTACTGCTCCTCCTTTGAAGAGTAGTGAGTTGATGCCACATTCATTTTTAATTACTTTGAAAAATGCACTTTAAAAATATAAAAGTCTTACATATCCCCAAAGCAACACTTTAGGAGTAACACATAAAAATTACTTGTTGCACTAAAAAAAAAAAGTACTATCAAAAAATAGCATCAATCTAAAACTTAATGTCATTTTGCTCTTGTTTACCCACAAAAATCATATGTTGCTTATAAAGTCTTGTTATATACATCAGTTCTAAGTATTCTCTCTACAATAGGAGTGAACCTATATTGCTGGAGTGCAGTTCCTGTCGGCCCTTGCCAGCATAGCAAGAGGTGATTGGAATTTACAGTTAAACAATATCTCAAAGGCCACAAATTGCCCACCCTGCTCCAGCACAACTTGAAAGATGTTCAGAGGGATCTTGCCATGGGGCACAACTTTGGCAGAACCCCTTCACATTGCTGTTTATCAAAATAGGTTCGTTACGAATATTCAGATATGGAAATACTTTGTAACTGACAAAGTTTAAATCATTCTCTAGGCTTACCACTCCCTTTCATTTTCAGTTTAGTACATTGTTTGAGAATGTTAGCTCCTATTTTAATGGTAACACTGACATACAGCTTAATAATATTTGTAGTTAATGCATCACATGAAACCATATATCAAAAATACAGTTATTGAAAAATACTCTTAGAATAATACTCCCTTTCTGTGGCTTTTGTATACTTTGAGTTCACTCTTAAAAGTAATTTCTCATCTCAGCACTGCATTTACCATCCAAATCAATTATTTACACTGTGATCTGTTTATTCTTGTGTAGGAATAAGTCCTATTAAATTCTGGATAGGACAGCACAGCACAGAGTAGCACTTTAAAGTGATTTATATCCTGTCTCTCTCAAAGAATTGCAAGGCAGTTTACAAATCGTAAATGTAAAAGTGTAAAAATGCATAGTAAAATAAATTGCACAAAAGAGCTAAAACAATGCAGCAGAGAAAAAAACTTTAATAACTACTGCAAAATTTAAATGTTTCATAATCATTTAATAGCAACTGGAATGTCCTATTTTCCCTGTATCTCTTCTGCATTCTTCTACACTCTGCATAAATAAATATACACCACACAAAATTACTTTTTAACACCCTACTTTGCAAGATTGCTTAGATATTCAGAATGAAGAATCACACTTGAAACTTTGTTCACACTGGAAACGATATGCTTCCTCACAAATTCAGAAGAGAACGGAGTCTGCCACTAAACTGTTAAATGCTAACACATACATCAAAGGAAACTTCTGTTTGTATATATGTGCCTTCAAGTCACCTCCAAACTATTGTGACCCCATAGGGTTTTCTTAGGTACACTTCCCACTTCTGAAATGCACTTACCTTGTGACTTACCTTGTGACTAACTTAATGTGGATAATCTAGACACCCCTTTTCGTAAGCTGCAGTTAATGTTCTTAATGATGTTAAAGTAATAAGGGAGGCAAATGGATAAAACTATTTTGTTTGAATTGTTAAACTGTATTTAACTGTTTTGAAAGCAACAAAATTGTTTTTTTTTCAAGAGGTGAGAATCAGGGAGCCCTCCAAGATAATGTTGCACTACAATTCCCATTCTTCATCATTAGCTATGTCGTCTAGAGCTGCTGGGACTTGCAATTCAACGATATCTGAAGGTATGGCTGATCCTGATCTTTGTTTCAAAGATGGTTGTACTGGCAGCATCCCCTCAGATCTGCTGATATTCAGCAGGAGAGAAATAATTTCAAGGGCAAATAAAAAGTCTACTCAGAGACGTAAGTCCAAGTGAGTTCAATCAAGCTTACTCCAAATAATTTCAATATAGAAATATAGCCTAAATATTTTTAACTTGTTGTTTAGACAGTGATTGCCAGTGCTACATGCTCTTTTTTTCCTCTAAAAAGGAAATGTCACCAGTTAGTTTTTTACTGCAACTTTGAGAACCACCTCCAGCCCACATGCCTCCTGAACATGCTGGCTGGGCGGATTCTGAGAGTTGTAGCCCAACAAAGTAACTTTAAAGAGATCTGCCTCAAACTATTTAAAATATTTCAGTTTTAAGTTTCCATTCTGATATCATTTGTTTTTAATTAAAATCACAAGAGCATCGCTTTCCTTTGATAGGTTTTGCAATCCTGTGCAAACTAAACAACTTGTCAACACTGTTAAACTTACCACAGATGCTCCATGCCCAAGGAACTATTTACAAAAGCTTGATCATTTTTGTTAGTGAAAGCTAATAGTCAAGGATATTGAATGATCAAAACTACTACAGCTGATGTTTTGGAGTACACATGTTATTTCTAGTAACAAGACAGAGCTGTGTGCCATACATGCTTTGTCCTTTAAGCTCGTCTTTCTAACCTCAGTTGTGATAGGTGATGTCCAGAGCATAGAAGTATGATTACCCCTCCAATCCAGTTGGCATCTGTGTGGGAAATGGAGCAAGGTATGTTGCCCAATTGTCTTCTGGTAGTCTTGATTGCAATCTTCTGCTTCCAGGAGTTAGATGTATAGGTCAGAATGTTCAGTGATGTAACCAAATGATAGGGGAACTATCTCACCATTTGTGGTACAAATGCTTCGACTCTCTTTGCCTCATCCTTCTCTACTACTTTATACTGGCAGTACATCCACTAGGCTAGACAAAGCTGGATAGATTAAGCAGGAACTGCTGCTGCTGCTGGTTACATTGGTGTTTCATTACATACTTATCTCAGGTTGCATATCTTCATATTATTGTGTTCCCATTTATCAGGTAGGAAGCAACAACTTACCTTTGAACGAGGTTGTGCCCCTTTACAAATATACTTGCCAGCCAACCAGAATAGTACAGAACAATCCCCAGGCAAGACAGAATATCTTTATTTTTTAATTAAAAGTTAGTGAATTGCCATAGTGCATGCATGCATACTTATTTTTTTATTTGAATCATTTATAATTGACCTTTCCATTTACCATGGTTGTGCTGACCTTATGTATTCATGTAGCAGAGAGGGTCCTGCTGTAACTTATGTGTGCTATGATGGAACACAAATGCACGTTGCATTCTTCATGGAGCCTCATATCTTGGAGAGGAGCACAGAGGATATTGCAAAAGGGAGTTAGGGTCCTCATGTGGACCACAGACTGTGCTTTTCCCACCCTTGTTCTGTAAGATGTGCCATGTGGGTGAATTTCCAAATATTTCTATATTTGACTCATGGGTGTCATTTCCTGAAGCTGAGGCAGTCTGCGTGTATTCAGCAACCGTTGATGTTTCGGTTCTTTCTATGAAGGGAGCAGGTTGTATTTGAGTGGGCATTCTGCACATGTTCAGAAACAAGAATGCCTGCAGCATGTTCAGGCAGATTAGATTCTGTGAGACAGTAGTGTGTTGTTTTCAACCATGTGCTGTCAGCCTGTCACAGCACATCTCAATGTGACTGGATATCCATCCCAAATCCTATAAATTATAAACGGCTCCCCCTCCCCCTTCCTCCTCAAAAACCACATTCCTACTTCCAATTTATCTTAGATCAGCTTAGCCTTGAAGCCATGTGTCAATGGCAGGTTGACAATCTACTGTCCTGGACACGCTTACTTGTTAAAAAGCCCCACTGAATGCAATGAAACTTTCTCTGATTAAACGTGTAAAAAGCTTTTGCTGTAAGGTTGCAGTCATATGCACATGCGCATTGGGAAAGTCCCATGGGACTCAGTAGGATTTACACCTGAGTAAGCATATGGATCTGGCTGTAGTCTCAAGTCATGCTTAAATTGCTCATAATAATGCAATTTTTCTCTCCCTTCTCTTCTTTTCTCCTCACAACAGCATATAATTAGAGCCTGAGAAACTATATGGAGCAAGAAACCCTGTTTCTCATTATTCTGCACATGCACTTTGGGGACTTTTAGAGTAAAGCCCTTCATCTTTGATCTAATTTTATAACATTATAATCTGATTTGGCACACTGAAACAAATGCTAGCACATTTCTTTGTAATAGGCACATTTCAATAGTAATGTGACGAGCTTCTCTGTTTGTGACTCCAATTCAATCACAATTCATCAAGGTTACTAGAATAAAATTCCATAAAGCAAGGGATGGCTTCAGGTCCATTAAAACAAAAAAATGACAGAAGAAATAACAACAATGACAACAAAAATGGCACTGCTTTAGGGCACATTCACCATAAACTTAAAGCAGGAACTTATGTCACATTAATTATTATTGATCAGAGGATCATATAAAAAGATAAGATTGCAGATAAACACATCCTTGATGCAACATAGAGTTGTTAAGTAAGTTTAAGATTAGGAGATGGTGGGGTGATTATTGGTCCTGAGAAACAATAAGGCAACATTCCTCCAGTTAGTATTCTCAGGACCCAAGACACTGAAAAACTTACTTTTCCTACAAGAACTCACAGAACATCTCCATCAACATTGCCATGTTTGTAGAGGGACCTCTGAGAGTTGTAGCCCCCCCCATAAATCTTTTTCAAGCTCTGCAGAAAACTGCCTAATATGCAGCTCCTGGAACAATGGCTCTGTATGTGCCATTCCTATCCAGCCTGGTGAGACAGAATAGAAAGTGAACTAAAGATTTTACAAGGTAGAAGAAATAGTCTAGCAGGTGAACTTTACTTCCTTCCCACTCTTATAGTGATGGTAAAAGATTTTTTTGTAGAAAACCAGAGAGGTCTGAAGTGCAGGGAACAAGGCATATCTTACAGTATTCAAAATCACAGTTCGTTACAAAGGCTTATTTAATTTTTTCTCTGGGCAAAACAAATCCAAAGTTAGGCACAAACAACTGCAGATGTTTTTGATTGCTTTTCTTGTCATAAGAAAGAAAGAGAAGAGCATTGCACTGGTATCATCATATATCAGAAGCATGATGGATCCTGTGCTACAGTGGTTATTAAATTTTATTTATATATTGTACTAGTGGCTGATTTCAGCCACACCACTTTCACTGTGAGCAAGGTCAATGGGCTTTGAGAGGCTAGATGAGTTGTTGAACTGAGGGACTGATGGAAACTTTACGTAAGATTTTGCAGATAACCATTTGGTAATGTTTGGATTTGAATAATGTATAAGTGTGAGACATTCAGCCAAATCTAAATGGGCATGCATATTAGGATCAAACTAGGTGCTCTGAGGAAGGCAGAGAACTGCCAGTCCTGTGCTTCCTTCACAGTAGTAACATGGGATCATAGAATGGCAGTCGTGTAGGGATCAGGGAGCGATGGGGGTGATGCACACCCAGCAGCAATTTTTTGGGGGTGCTGCAGCTCCTTGCTTGTCCTCCCCCATGCACGTAGCCCCACCCCCATGCGTCGTAGCTTGCTCTGTCTTTTGTAGCCCCACCCCATGTGCTGTAGCCCTGCCCCCATGTGCTGTAGCCCCACCCCATGTGCCATAGCCCCACCCCAGCCCTCTGCCCGCCCCTCCACTCACCCACCTCCACGTACTCCAAGCTCTGCCACTGTGCAATGGCATGTTTAGGGGAGAATTTATGAATGTATATGTGTGGGAGTGCTTAATCTTTTATTCACCAGCCACTTCTCCCTGCCAGTGTCACTGACAATTGTGTTTATATTTTCTCCTTTCCTGGCCCTGAAACCAGGACGGATGGGGTGAGAAGATGGCTTTAGGAAGATTATGTATCCCCTCCTATAACATGCCTTTTAACTGTCCCAATTTGGCAGGGACAATCCTGATTAATCCTCTATCATCTCACTTTTTCATCTGATTTCAAAACATTCCAGATTTTCTCCCACTCTCCCCTTTCTCCTCAGTTTATTTCAATTATTGCAAACTGAGCAAAAAAAAATAGTTAACAAGGGGAAAGGGAGAAGAGGTGAAGAATCTTGCCCTTTGGGTAGGTTCAGGGAAAAGCAAACTACTTCAGCCTTTCCTAGCTTGTCTGTTCTCCCTTTTTAGTAACTTTTGCCATTTTGGCCATACTCTGATGTTGGTTGACTACATATGTCCCTGTTTTCATCTGTGAAATGTTAGAGGGCATGCTGTAAGTGCTTCAGTTTCCAGCTGCCTTAATATGGGTATAGGTCACATCAGAGTGCTAAAAACATGGTTGTTTACTCCTTTGCAAACAAGAAAGTGGCTATGTCATATGGGGAAAAAATGAAAATGTTTTGAATTCTGGCTTTGTATTCTGTGTATTAAACCATATCTGTAGTGGTGAGTTAGGACTGCCACCCCACCGTTTTTTTTTCCCTGACAGGTTCCACACCTTTAATAACTATATTGCAGCCAGGAATAATAGAGTCCTCTCTATATCAAGCAAAGTTTTACCAGCTGAATTTGGTCAGTGTGTTGCTGAATTTATACTGCTAAATTTCATTTAGTTTCACTCTGATAAATGTGTTCCAAAATCTGCTACTTCCCTACTCTATAAATTGCACAGAAAGAACTTGAGATTTTAAAAACTGAAATATGGGAGAAGACTAGAACTGACAAATTCACCCATCTCTGCCCCAGAAAAAAAAAACTACTAGCTCATGTTCTGAGATGTTTTTCTGTATAAGAACAAAAATGAATTCTAGGGAGAGATTTTATTTGAGAGACTGAGGAAATGGTTTGTGGATATTTTTAGTTAGTACTCTTTTGCAAGGAAGGGTCCACAAGATTATAATTTTCTAATTAGCCAGCTTTGTAAAATTGTTTCCGGCTGCTCTAATTCTGGTGGTTTGTTTTATTTCTTTTCATGGAAGCAGAATAACCTGGCAGGAATTCTTTGGTAAGGAACATAGTGAGAAACTTCAGTCTTTGGATTTTTCCATACTAGACCTTGTGAATACTTGTTAGTAGCCAAACAAGATTATCCATTTTGAAAGAGATAGGTAGCAGCAGGTATATGTCTGAGGAAAAAATCTGGAATATTCATTAAAACTCCATTCGTCAAATACATTACAATGAGTTGGATTTTTTAAAAAAAATATTTTTATTAAAATTTAATTGCAAAATAAAAAATAAAAATGAGTGGGTTACATCATCATTAAATGTATCCCCCCACCCCCCCACTTCCCTTATATTCTCCAGTTGAGACTACATTGTTTCTATTTACACAAAAGAAGAGTGATTGCATTGAGTTGGATTTTTAATGAAACATATTGCTGTTTTGTTTCATGTATTTGATGTAGTTATTAAGACTCTTGGCACTTTTCCTTTTTCTATCATTATGCATGACAGCATAAATAAAATAAAATGAATGTCTTATCATCAAAGCCAAGATACTTATAGCTTGAATTACTGTCCTGCTTGAACAGCTATAGCAAAAGGAATAGCTTCCTTGGCTAAAACATTTTTGATAGCAGAGATAGATGAAATGATGCAATTTATATTTCTTATCTGGATGTTTCTATGGTTCAAAACATATTCTATAAGGCAACCCCAAGACATTTTACTACTTGATGTGAAGAAAAAGTTGACACTTCCTTGCTGTCCATGTATATACATGTCATTGGACTAACTGCTGATTCTTCTTGACAATGAGACAGGGCCCTGTACCACACTTGAAGATAGTATTATATTAGCTTAGATGTTGCTGTTACAGGCCAGGCTTAATTTGGTTACCAACTCTGAGGCCTAAAAACATGCATATAGCGTACAGAGTATAACCTAAAGAGTATAACATAGAGGGTATGAGATAACTATGTATATTAGAAAATGTGTGTGCTTTATTGGGAATAAGGAGATGGGCTAATGCCAAGTAGAATGCTTACTCAAGTGTGAACAATGAAATGAGAATTCTTGCATTTCTACCAGCATTGAGATATGAACAGATTTGACCACTAATAAACCCATAACAGATCCAATGGCTGATGTAATCTGATGGAAGGAAGCCAAAGAGCTAAGATCTAGCTCTATCCCAGTTTGTTTATGTTATCTTCAATCATCTGATTGGAGGAGGGGGTTGTTGACATAATTGGGGTACAGTTAGAGACTTTGTTTTGTTGGATCAGATATGGCAGCTGATAAGTTGGGTGGAGGCTAGAAAGAAAATGAAAGAAGCCTAGAGGTGATAGCAATTAGACTGCTATGCCAGTCTCCATTGTATTACATAGCCTTCAAGTCATGCTGTTCCTGATAATTGAGAAATTTCCCAGACTTGCTGATAAATACTGCTTGTAAGAGAAAATAGATATATATTCCATTATGATTGTAATAGATGCCTGTTAAGATCTTTATGGATGCAATGGATGCTATTAAACAATGCTGAAGGAGATTAATCCTCAGATGCCTATATATTCACAGATGTCTGTTTAGAGATGCATAGTTGTGCAACAGAGGAAGTAGTGTTCTTAATGGATAAATGACTAAGCTATATTATTTAAGCTGGTAATAGTAATGTTCTTCTATGTTGTAACCATCAGGAAGAAATGCAGAGAGACAGAGGTTCAGTCTCTATGAAAGTGTAACATCTTATTTGCCATATACTGAGATGTAATGAATACAGGATGCCTTACATGCTAAACAATGCAATGTGATGTGATTTGATGTGATGAAGGCAAAGCACCCAGACATTGACATGTCTATGCTTCTTTCTAAGAGTAAGTATATATTTGTATATCTGTGATTCTATGTGGTAAAAAGCTTAAAAGATTATGAAAGAGCCTGCTCATTTCCCCATAGAAATCTCCTGTGATTCCAGTATTTAATACTTAAGTGGAGTGTTGATGTTAACTCTGCCTGTCTGAATTTCACCACCACCATGAATTGGATGCCCAGCTGGCCAGAAGATAATACCAGGACCCCAAACAAAATCCAGATTAGCTGACAAATGGCAAAAGACACTCAATCCCTCAACATAAAAAATTGGAGTGGGAGTATTGTAAACCATTTGTCACGTGTTTGGCACTCTCCTGCAAGATATCTTGTGATGATCACTTATCTGTCAGCCATCCTCATTCCTTCTCTTGTGAACATTTGTTCAAATAAAAGCTGACTTCTGAGAGTTTGAAAATATAAAAATTACCACTGAATTTATCTAATGATTCAAACCCTGTCCCCACATCAATCCACAACTGCCAACTGTAGTCTGCATCTCTACTCTGAAGTTGGACAATGGGATTTAATCTCAAATGTATACATACAGAACTGTAGCTCTCCTGCCTTTTCATACTCTGTGGTAGAAGCAAAATTTCTAAACGGATCAGAGAATCCTCCTGTGCTTTCAGTGGAGCTTTAGATCTTTCACAATCAATTATCTGTCTGTAAATAAAACAGGGTGATGTTCAGACCCTGTAATCCTTGCTGCCTGAACCCAGCAATATGAACTTTGGGTGATGAATGACCGTTGAGGATTGCAACCTTAGGCTGGACTGGTAGATTGCCACCTGAAGGTCTCTGCATGCTGTTGGTTTTTCTTGTCCACCTGGACATGAGGCAAAAGATTGTCTCATTCTCACCCCAGCTCTGGTCCTGCTGTGCAACCTTCTTTTCAACTTCATGTAAGAAACAGCAGGAATCCAGATGTATCATATATCATCCAGTGAAGGAGGAACATCAGGAAAAGAAATGGAAGAGAGAACCTACCTCAATATCAGCATCATCATGCAATCTAAATATAAATGTATTTTCTCTGAGCTGCAGCTTGGCAAACTTATATTAGAGCAGAAGAGATCAACTACCAGGGGCAGAGAGGCCACACTCCCCTCACCTGATCTTGATGGCCAACCCCACCACTGCTCCACCCCTGGACATTTTAAAGATTTTTAACTGAAAGAAAAAAAAACAACTTCAAAATGCCCCCCCCCGCACCCTAAAGGGCAGAGCTTTCCAAACTTTTCATGTTGGTGACACACTTTTTTAGACATGCATCATTTTGCGACACAGTAATTCAGTTTTACTAGCAAACCAGAGGTTAAACTAACTGCTTATAAGAGATACAGACACATACATAAATTGTAACAACAAAATGTATGAGGACACAACATAACTCATGAAAAGTTTTCATATATTTTTTAAAATACATGATTTATAAATAATAACATAATTTCCAAGACTGTAGGTGACACACTACACACTTCAGGTGACACACTAACATGTTGCGACACACCATTTGGAAAGCCCTGCTGTAGGGGATTGGGGAAAATTTCACCATGAATGTTTCTTAGGCCCAGGAGAAACTTTTTTGAACCAAAAGTCACCTTTAGTTTATTTTACCTCCTGGACATAAAATGGCCTCTCCTGGGCCTAAAACAAAGGAGGTGTAGAACATGGGAAAATTATCTGAAATAACTCACATACTGGTAGATGACATGAGGAACATTTCAACTTTTTTAAAAACAAATTTCAATTATAGTGGGGGCAGGAGCCTTTGGGATCTTTAAAATTGTCCCCTGAACCTTAAAAGTGGCTTTAAAATGGACTTTGGGACCTAAAAAATAACATGCCCCTCATGGGCCACACTTTTCCACCTTGACTCAGAAGATTATATACTTGTGACAGCTAGACAAAGCAATTTAGTTCTATTTTTTTCTTTATGCAAAATCATTATGATTATTAGTCATTGTATCTCTCAAACAGACATATGACCAGAAGCGATGATAATTAATATATTCATAAGCACAATAAAATCTCTATGTGCGTGTCTCTTAAAACACACATTATGTTGTAATGTTCTGTAATCCCTTCTTCACCATTAGGCAGGGACAGGGTAGCATTTTAATGGTCTGAGCTAGAAAATAAAAGAATAAATCTAGTCAAAACAGAGTTGTTGTTGTTGTTGTTGTTGTTGTTGTTTTGAGAATTTGAGGGCTGACATAAAACTTTCACATTTAAGAAAATGTTAATAAAGGCTAAGGCCTAAATCCACTTGCTATCTCACTAAGAGTAGATGCACTGAATCAATCAATTTATAAAGATGTCAATTTGCCATTCAGCAATTGATTCAATAGTATTACTCTAGTTGGGTCTAGCCGCTGGACTTAGGTAAATATTTTTGAATTGTTCATTTTATGGGTAGTTCATAAATACATGGCATTTACTATTAGAAATAATAGCAGTTCTTGGGCTATGACATTTGTATTCATTTTTGTACAGTCTCACTCACTCACTGGTTTACTTTTAGCCCAGATGTATCATATATAGGGCCTTTCTGCTCTACATTGTTATAGTGCTATTATTCCAGTTTCAACATCCTGTGGAATTCTAGGGTTTGTAATTTACTGAGACCAAAGAGCTCTCTGGCTGAGATTCTAAATGGTCTTCCCTAAACTGCACACCTCAGGATGTTGAAAGTGGAATAATAGAACTGTAACAGTGTAGTGCAGACAGGCCCATACTTTCTTCTTCTCTTATATAAACTTCTTGCATACTCAAACGTGCGTATTTTTGTGTGAGAAAGGTCATTTTCTCCCACAGAAGAAAAGTTTCAGTTGCATGTGATTATCCTTACAGAAAAGTCAACTCAGAGTTAAATTTTCTAATGGAAAATTTTGTTAAAATAATTTATTAACAAATAAAAGGAGACAAAACAGATTGGATGATACAAATTAAAGGTATCATGGATAAGGGAAATTACTGTTGTAAAAACAGATGCTCTACCCAAGTTTCTATTCTTCTCCCATTCTTTTAAAAAGAGTAAAAAGATTCCACAGTGTTGCAGGAGCCCAGAGAACACAGAGACCACAGAGCAAGAAAAAGAGTAATTAATTACACGCGGGCTTTTGGCTGGATGTCTCCAAAAGACCAAAAGCCCTGAATTCAAGTTTCACAGCTCTTTTATAGACAAAGTTCACAGCATACACAAAGATCACAGGCAAAGATCGCAGGCATGTCTCGGTCTGCCCCTCCAGGGTCACAAATACCACATGCTGTTACTAGCTAATTACCCCTGCACTCAGACCCCGGGAAGTGCTTATCTACAATCTGCAATTACTGCAGCCAGTCAATAAACAACACCCTGGCTACGTGATCAACATCCTAGCTACGTGATACATTGGCTCTCGTGACCTTTTTACCCTTCTTAAATCTTTCTCCGTTCCTCTGACCTAAGCCCCCAGCTTCTACTTTATTTCTACTTTATTATTTCTAATTCATACCTATATCAACAGGAAAAAAAGTTGTAGTTAATTTCATTTATTATAAATAATTTCATATTGAACAACAGAGCTTCTAAAGTAAAAACAGAAGGGCATAGAAATGGAAGGAGATACCCACCTGCAAAGGTGTCAAACAAGGATGCACACTGGTTCTGATGTTGTTCAATCTTTATGTCAATAATATCCCAAGATTCCTCCATTCTATGGATGTTTACATGCCAAAGATCCTTAACAGACGTATCAATACTCTTTTGTATGCAGATGGCATGGTTTTAATGGTACATTTCCAAGTAGGCCTGAGAAGATTGTTGGGCAAATTTGGTGCCTATTGCGTTACTAACACTTTGAATATCAATAAGTCCAAATCTAAAGTGGTGGTTTTCAGGAAAAGACGAGTCAAACACAACTGGTATTTAGATGGGAAGCCTATAAAACAAATAGATTTCTTCTCATATTTAGGAGTGGTTTTTATGGATACAGGGCCTTGGTTCAACCATTTCAAACAAAGTTTAATAAAGGCCACAGCAAGCTCTAAAGTGTTAACCAGATGATTCCGTTATAAACACCCAAGTTCTCTGTTCTTCATTTTAAAGGTTCATAAGACAAAAGTTGTACCAGTGCTAGCATATGGAGAATTGTAGGCCCTAACAAAGGCTCCTCTACTTGAATGAAATCAAGCACACTTTTTAAGGACTATTCTGGAGACCAACGGGAATAGATCTGAAGCAGCATTAGGAGCCGAAACAGACATCCACTCCATTTACAGTCTAGTAGAAATCTTAGGCACTTTCCACAGCACCCTCCCATCCTGTTATGGGAATGGGAGAAGGACGGGACCACAACGATACTTCTGCATGACACTGTCAAGGTCCTGTCTTTTTCCCATCCCCAGGTGGCACGATTGCATGTTAAATCATTGATGGGTTTTCCCTGTCAATGACCCATGATCACTCCACCATCCTACACCTACCTGTCCTGTGGAAGGGCAGGAAGCGTGATGGCGGCACTTCCTGCCCCAGCACAGCCTCAAAAGGTACCCAGCTGCACTGCAGAAGGAAGCAGTGTGTCCATTGCACTCCCTTCTTCAGGGAGCTGGTCTTGTGAGGAGGGGAGCACTGCCATCACGCTTCCTTCCTGGCCACTGGATGCCACTGCAAAAAGGTAAGCTGCAGAAAGGGCCAAAGTCTTCAATTATTGGTGGAGGATTCTCTCAATGGAACCTGATAGATTACCAAAAATGTGCCTGGAAGAATATATGAGCACACTTCAACCCACCTCATGGATCAATCAACTTCTCCAAACCATCTCACACCTCAGCTTTTCAACATAATATCTATTTTCAGCTGGACACCAGGCCATAGCAATATTTAAACAAAGTGTCTTGAATGTGAATGCTCAAACTGATACTGTACCACCTGCAAACATCAGGTCATTGAAATCACTGGTGCAAAATAAAATGTCTCTTGAAACAGAAGAAAAAATCTGAAAATGGGTTTGACTTAATACCATAGGATAGCTCTTACCAGACCAAGATTCAACTAGTTAGATTCTATGATTAAATATGGACGATTCCACCAAGTGCCAGATATTTAAAGAGTATGTGTTTGTAGAGCATCTGAAACAGAAGACATTGCACATGTCCTATTTCTCAGTTATATGCCCAATAAGGGCCCAGTTGTTACCACCGTGTGCTGGCCTGGCCTTTAGTGAGTAAAAGATATCATTTTGATATCATAATTTGGCCCTACTCTGCCACCAGCCAAGTGTTTGTGAGACCTGACGAACAAGCGCGAAGCTAGGCATGGCTCTGCTCCCACCAAATCGAGCCAGATATTGCCAGATCTGATTTAGGGGACCTCCCGAAACAAACACCTTCACTACCACAAAGGGACCCTCTGCCCTGAGAGGACACCCTCTTGAGCTAGGTACTCAACTGCCGAGCTAGCCACATTTATATACTGGCTATACTATTGTCAATTCGGACTTTAACTTAATCATGCAAATTCTGACCTTTCGGAGGCTTTGTCTCCAACCCAAAACTCATTGTTTTCATCCCAAGACCAGACTAGCCTGTGGTTGTTCTTTCCCCTATAAAAATCCCCCACCCTGAGAGCTCTTCGGAACTCTCGCTGGAATGTCTCCGGAACTCTTTCCGGATCGCCTGAACTTCACTCTGCCTTGCTGCTGCTCAGTTCAGCGGATTCCCCTTGGCTGTCACGCCGGGTTTCTACTTCTTCAATCAGGCTTCTCCAGGACTACAGGACAGGTGGCGTATCACCCATTCCCCTCAAATTCTATTTCCCTTTTCTACTTAGGAGTGTGTTTGTGCTTTTCTTTAATAACTGTTTAATAAATCTAATTGTTGTTTGAACCATTTGCCTGCTCACTGACCTGACGCTGTATACATAGGGTAAAAGATCCCCACTACGTTACCCTGCCTCTCGTTAGTCAAGAGAGTGCTCCTGCTAATTTCCCCATCTTTGCTTAGGTTTGGTTTGTTGTTTGGGCGCCCTTCCCGGGACTCCCAATTCACAGGGTAACACAGTACCTACAGACACTACTTGATAGAACTATATATTGAGACCATAACAAATGATTATCTTACTTCCTTCAGGGCACAAATACATATTTAGTCATTAGAACTCCTATGTTTACAGTTAGGGCTGTCCAACTGAGAATATGTTTTATAACACACTGGGGCTGAATGCAAAGCTGATTAATTCAACTAAATATATACTGTTTTTGTATGTTATCATCTTTTATTACAAGATAACATTATTATTATAAATTTGGTTTTATCCTATAATCGTCTTATTCTTTTATTTTGACTTCATTTTACCTTATTGTATTTCTTCATATCGTATTTCACTTCAATCTAATTTATTTTATGGTACTTTACCTATTGTGTTTTACAATGCCTGATGCTAAATTGCTTTTATATGGTCAACTTGCTAATCAATAAAGTTATACTACTAGAAATGGAGAGAGTGAAATGATAAAGCCAATAATAAAGTCCATTTGTGCAGTTGACACTATAATAAAGTTTGGGACAAGGTGTATAAATTCCTTGCGCCATTAGATTCGCATACATCTTGACTTTTACAATCACAAGATTCCATTTTGGCTACAAATTGGTATCTGGGATTTGTTGGAAAGATCTAATTTCATATATTTGGTGACTTATTCAAGTGGCCATATCAATGTAAAGAAAATGAAATAAAGGAATAAAATAAAGATTAAAGAATAAAATCCATCCACCTGCTTTCAATCCAGCCTAGTGCTTGCAAGTAAAGCATATTAAGAACACAAAGACTTTCAGTGGCAAATAGGAATTTTAGCAGTTTTGTGCAAATTTCATTGTGACTGCCAAAACAGGAATCCCGTCTGAAAGATTTACAAAATATAGACACTTACAGGGACTACACAATAATGTGAAAGATCTGCAACTGGATTTTCTGACAGTTTAAAGGGAAACAAAGCAATATCTGTTCAAAAGGATCCTGTTTGGATTAGATAATAGCGCACTGAGGGAAGGATGAACTGGTAAGGTAAAAGAGACTCTTTGTGACAGTGGCACTATTGCTAGGCAGAGGGAGACCTCAGATGGTGGCAGATGCTAGGAATGCCAAAAGCAAATACAGGCCCTTTCCGCAAGAGGCTGGTGAATTGGTTCATGCTGTTTCCTGCCGGATTTTCTGGGCTCGAAACAAGGCAGACTGTTACCCTGATTTCTGGGGTCCCTTGGGGGACACCTCAATGTGATGGGGAATGGAAACTAGCCGGAGCACAAGCAATAGCAATGTGAGAGGCAGGGTAACCGGACGGGGTCTTTTTACCCAGTGTTTATGGGGTCAGGCCGAACCAAAAACCAAGCAAAATTGTCTAATGAATGATTTTATTAAAAATAAAGACTTGCACAAATACACACTTATGCACTCACTCACTCAAGACCTAGCGAGAAATAAAAAGAGAGGAAATTGGATAGGGGGCTTTGGAGGGTTACAGCTGGGGAATACTGCACCTGGTCCTGAAGTCCGGAGGTCCGAGACAGCAGCAGAGAGAGAGATGAGACTCAGCACGTGGAGGGCTGAGGAGATAGCTCAACGGACAGAGTAATGGTCTGCTGGGAAGCCGGGAGCAATCCAAAGAGCCGCTCAAAAAATGGCTCTATTTATGGGGGAAAAGGTACCTGGAAGGCTAATCCTTTCCCAGGGAGAACAACAGGTGGCGGAGCTAGAACAAACTCCAATATGCTAATGTTCTTTGCATGACTGGCTTTGCCGGGGTTGTCAAAGCCTCGGCTGTATGCAAATCATCCTTGCTCGATGGGCTGTTTGTCAGATGCATTAATACCTTCAAGCTGGCTTCTCGGGGCAGAGGACCCTTTGTGTATTTTATGTTTTACATGTCTGAAGGTCTCCTTGGCCTACATGACTATGGGTTTACTGGCCTGACTGAGTTTTTCTTGTTTTCGGCTGTTCGACCGTGCCTGCCTACATGCTCATTCGGGGGCCTCTCAAGCACATGGAGATATTTTTAATATTAAATTGTAGACCCTGGGATAGGGTTCATCTACCACAGTAACAAGACTTTCCCTCATTTCCTTTCGCACAGCTACTGCGTATGTTCCATTCTGATTCGGAGGAGTGCGAGTTCATGAATCCACACTACCTCTGCCATGGCCACTCCCGCTACTCCCCTCACCCCCCATCAGCTGTGATTGGCCCTTTTTTTTCATGGGTTAGTACATCATTGCATATGTGCATATGTGTGAAAGTCCATACTACCCCCTGGCCCCTCCCGTGAGCCCTCCCCTGACCACCAATTCACATTGGTGCAAATGTACGTGTCTGCACCACTGTGAAAGTATGAATCGAATCGATCTGGAAAATTGGAAAATCGATTTCTTCTGGTTTTCAAATAGCATGCTTTACCACCACATGAGGGTGCATTTAGTCGGAATTACGTGTGGAACAAAGGTAAATAAACTGAACCTCCTCCTCTCCAACGTGCAAAGGACCTCCGTGGCAAGATGCGTTGGCCTGCCTTAATAACCACATGTGGAAAGGGCCATAGAAAGAGAAGTGTGTAGATCATATGCCTTGCTTTTTACCTCCAAAGTTCCAGTGGCCTGGAGGAATTGT
Source organism: Iguana delicatissima (assembly GCA_948472985.1). Classification (NCBI taxonomy): domain Eukaryota; kingdom Metazoa; phylum Chordata; class Lepidosauria; order Squamata; family Iguanidae; genus Iguana; species Iguana delicatissima. The sequence goes on along the minus strand of CAOKZL010001485.1, from coordinate 33,806 downwards.
CTTACTGTCAGTGTTGAAGAAAGTACCATCAGCCACTCTAGTCAAGTGTTTACATATGTGTGTGTGTGTGTGTGTGTGTGTGTGTGTGTGTGTGTTTGTCTTTCTGCACCCAACCTTTTAGCAAAGACAGTTGGTGGGGATTCCAGCAGCAACTCTGCTGGGAGGGGAGTGCGATGGGAGCACTCCCCTCTGTACCACCTGCAGAAGGGAGCATGATGAACATGCCTCTTCCTTCCACAGTGCAGCTGAGTACTTTCCCAGGCTGCACTGGGGCAGGAAGCACAGCCATTGCACTTCTGCAGCTTCTGTAGGATGGCTAAGTCCAGGATGGTGGTGTGATTGTGGGTCATTGACGAGGAAAACCCATCAGTGATTGCACCACCTGGGGACAGAAGAAGGAAGGGACTGTAGTGATGACATGCAGAAAGAGAGCAGAATCCATATTCTCCTTTCCTTGCCCAACAGAAAAATTGGGGAAGGGGGCTGGCCTGATCCTACCATTGTATTCTTGACTGATACCTTCCTTTGACAAGCTTCTACTATTAGAGGAAAAGGTGCATATTTTCCCATACCAGCAGGAATAAATGCAGTACTAGAGGCAAGGACTGAGACTGGGGAGATGATGCAGAGATAAATGTCCCCTTTCCCAGCACCACTGTCTTGACCCAGTCTTTCATCCTCAGATGCTTCCAATTGAAAACAAACAGGAGGAAATTTGATCACATCACCCGCAATTTGACATTTAGCCAGTAGGAGAGAGATTTATATTCCACTTTACTGCAAAGTGATAACTTTGACCTACAAGTTCAATGAAGAAACATGTCAAAGAAGATATTTGTGAAATAATGACTTAACAGTATCATCTGACTGCCATTTTTTAAAAAAATTTCAGTGTAGCATCAGCAATAGAAATGCTGGACTGTTGTCATTCTCAATAAATATTCAGTGCAACTATAAGGCCCTCACAGGATCTTGGATACATACACATATATATATACACACACACATAAAGTATAAAAAAACCATAGCAGATTACAGCAAAATAAAACAAAATCTATAATATTCAAAAGAGCAATACCCTTATTGACCAGCCCAAATACACAAAACATATTATGCAAGCTTTGAAATCTCCACTTGCATCTTCACCAAGCAAAAGATGCTTTAAGAAATCATACAGGAGAAGAAAATAAAAGTAATGGTGTCAGAGTCACAGGCCTATATTTTGTATCAGATGTTTCTGTTGTTGGTCTGGAGCGATCTCATTGGGCCTATGGGCCTGTTTCAAGTAGGGTTGCCAGAGTGAAAACTGGAGAGAGGTCCTGTACCTTTAATGTTTGGGTAGAAGAGGGAGAGCTAGCGTGGTATAGTGGTTTGAGCATCAGACGGTGACTCTGAAGACCAGGGTTCAAACCCCCACTCACCAGTGGAAACCCATTAGGTGACCTTGGGAAAGTCACCCTTTGTCATTCTCAGAGGAACACAGTGACAAACCCCCTTTAAACGGATCTTGCCAAGAAAACTCAGTGAGAGGATTGCCTTAGGGTCACCATAAGCTGGAACAACTTGAAGGCAGCAGGTGTTACTTGTTACCTGCTTGCATGACAAGCAACAGCTGTGGAAATTCCATCTTCTACACAACCATTAAAGGTACAGTGACCCTCTCCAGTTTTAACTCTGATAACTCAAGTCTCAAGTTAACTGATTTACTTTAAGTTTGCCAGAATGAAAACTAGAAAGCCCTCTTCTGCCTTTAATTGCTATGTAGAAGAGGAAATTTCAGTAGGTGCTGCTTGTCACACTACCAATAACAGGCAACAGCTGGCAAAATTCCCTCTCCTACACAACCATTAAAGGAGATGTCTCTAGTTCTTAATCTGGCAACCCTAGCTCTGCCTTGAATTGCCCCAAGTCCAGGGCTTGTCATTTTGCATTTCAAAGACACCTGCTTGGGGCTTTCTCCTCCCCAGGGTGGCACCCTGTCCCTGAAATAAGTTTACGCAGTCATAAGATTTTTTTAAAATTGTCATTTTATTTTCGTGAGGTAAAACCAGACCCGCTACCCGCTTCTCCCTCACACAACAGCCCCTCTTTTGCCTCTTCTCTCTCACAGGCGAGGCCGCCGAAGGAGCGCGCGAGGGGTGGGCTCTGCTACGCTCCCGGTGGGACAATTGACACAGTTCGGGGAGGGAGAGGCCGTGCTTGTGATAGGCTTTCGCTCAGCGTTGCCCAGGCGGCTGGTTGGTGTTTGGCGGCCTCGCGCGCGCTGTGCGTGCGAGCGAGCGTGTGTGGCAGCGTGTGGCGGCGGCGGCGGCGGCGGCGGCCGCAGGGCCAGGGAGGGAAAGTCAGCGGGCGGGGGGTGTGCGCGATGGTGGTGGGGGAGCGGCTCTTCCCGGCTCCACTCAAGTGACATTCCCAGCGCGAACAACACACTCCCTAACTCTCAGCTAGCCGGGCAGGCAGTGAGCGGCTGAGGCGCCCCCAGACGCCATCCCCCTCGACTCCTGGCGCTTTTCTGGGGTTAAACAAAATTAAAATAAACTAGTTTTTTAAAGCCTCCGTGTCTGGAGCTGTGGTGGGAGCAACCAAGAGACCCTCGTATCCTTCCTCCCGCCCCGTTTTGCCAGCCTCAGCCAATTCAGACCCACTCCTACCCGCCTGAGAGGGATTCTCTCGCCTGAAGAATGGGCAAGAAGACCTGCCCAGGCTTTGCTTGCTGTTCTCCTGCCCGCTAAAAGGAAACGCTAAACCCGCGCGGGTGCCAACGCCGCGGAGGGCGATTCGCGTGGACTTCGAAAGAAGTTGTGCTTGTTTGGTTTAATCACCTTCCCTGACTGGGAAAAAGAAAAGTGCCGGGCGGGTGCGGTCCTCCTCAGAGAGCCAAGTCTCGGCGCCGGGCCCCCTTCTCTCTCTCTCTCTCCCCGCTTTGCCTCCTTCCATCGCCTCACGCATTTTCGTCTCGGAGGACTAAGCGCGCGAGGAACTTGGGGCGAAGGCGGCGCGCGGGCCAATCAAGGCTGGCCGTTCAGGTAAGCGGGAAAACGCCCGACCGGGGGAGAGACAGAGAGGGAGGAGGTTGCGCGGTAGCGCGCGCGAGGTGGCGGCGGGCTCCAAGAGGAGAGAAGCGGCTTTGCCGAGGCACGGCGACCGGCAAGAAGAGTCTTTTAGGCACGGCAACTCGTCCTCCTCCCGCGCGGACTTGCCCCTACCCTAGGTGCGCCTCAGCCTGGTGAGAGACGTCCCAGCGGCGCAGATGTCTCTCACCAGGCTGAGGCGCTCCAAGAGTAGGGACAAGTCCGCGCGGGAGAAAGACAAGCTTGGGCCAGGATGGGGCGGCAAGGTGATACTCAGCGCGGGGAGAGGGGGAATCTGCGACTACCTTTGGCAGCACGTGGCGGTCCGGGACCCCGGTGAGGTGATTGTAGACTCCGGGACCTACTGGTTTTACTGGGGAGGGGGTGGCAGTTTTGTGATGTCTGTGAGTCAGTGAGTGAGTTATCTTGTGTGGAAAGCTGGTGTTGCTGCCCTGCAAGGAGCTTCTGTTCGTTCTTTCCAGAAAGGCTGTGGACTTTTGTTCCCAGGATAAACTCTTTCTGGAGGGTTACCCGGCGCGATCCGAGGTGGGCGTTCCGGGATCTTTGGGTAGAGAGACTGCGCGCAAGCCGAGAGGTGCGATCCAACCCCTTTTTACAAGAAATGTCGGGCTCTGGGACTGTTCCTCGTTTTCAGCACCTTCTTTCTCTCATCACCACCAGCCTCCTGACCCAGCCTACAACTCTCTCGGTTTCAGCCAGTCGGTTGGGGTTGTTTGTGCGCGCGGGCTTTGAAAAGAACCGCATCCAAGTCGATCGTCCGTTCCAATGGAATCGTTGTGGTGGGAAACGAGGTCCCTAAATCGCGTTGGGTTAAGAGGATCGGTCTCACTGGGTTCGAGTCTTACTTGAGCGACCTAGGCAAGATCACTGAGAGCGGATTAGTTACTTCTCAGCACCTTTTAAATCCCGCTGTCGGATTTACTCTTTCCCCCTCCCTATTTTCACCGCATGCTTTTATGAGTTACATTGAAAGTTCCGATTTAAATTAACGACGGTGGGAGAGGCGGAGAGGCTTCAGTTTAGTGTGCATTAACGCGGTGCGTAAGGGTAGAGTTCTGCAAGAGTGTGAGGGGATGAGTAAATACAGGTAAGCCCAACACATTAAGATCAGCGAAGGGCTTCCCCTAGATTCCTCTAAAAGCAGGCTGGAACCTCAAGTTCTTGATGGACAACCGCTTTCTCCCGAAGTCCTTTCTCTCCTTACTGATGAAATTACTTCGCTGCCCGTTTTAATCCAAATCTAATTTTCCTTCCTTATCCTTTTCACTTGGAGACGAGGATTGTTTCCATAAGCGGGCTAGGCTTCTAGCGCTACTGGAGGGGAAGGAGATCAAGCCGAGTTCATCTTCTGTTGTGCTGGGGGTGGGGAGCGTCTGCAGTGAGGCGCAGCTTCAGAGCCTTCCTCTCTCCTTTCTCCCTGTCGCTCCGGCGGCGCCCTCTTTCGCATACCACGCTGCCCTTGCTTCCTTGGTGCAAAGAGGCGAGAAGCTGAGTTGGACTCTGCTGGCTGGCGAATCCGCGGCAGGAGGAGAAGTGAACCACCCGCGATGCGTTTTCAGAGGGTTCCTGTCTGGAGAGAATGTGCGGGTGGCTGGATGGTTTCCTTATCAGATTTTCTTCCTCTGCCCCACATTATCGAACTCTCTCGTTGCTCATTAAATACCCTATCGGCAGCTTTTCTTTTAAAAACATGAGAGTTGTTCTGCATTTCATGGCACAGAAGGTGGTGATCTGGAAAGAGTGAGAAAGAGAAGGAGGAGGGGAAAGGAAAAAAAAAACACACAGTGAAGTTGGCAAGAGGCAGCCTATTATTTTAATATAGCTTCTCTTCCTTCCCCTCCTCCTGTATTGCCTCTCCTCCAAAGTTTTCCTGCAGCCTAAACCACTTGCAGGATATGGGACTCTGGATCTTGCCTCCACCCACACCACCACCACAGTCTGACCAAAGCAAAATCCAAACAAGCTCTTTCAGCCTGGAGTTTAAACAGTTGTTTAAAATGTTGCCAGAATATTCGCACAGATCTTAAATGTTCACATTCTTTCCATTGCTTTGGCTTCTTTTCACAGTTCAGCGACAGTTAGTGTTAAAGATAAGTTTCAGTTTCTCAGCTAGTTTCTTTTTTTTTTTAAGTTGGTATATTTGTATATAAGAAGCAGAAAAAAGGGAGGGGGGAGAAAAGGAAGGTTTTCTTTTTGAAAGAAGCTACTTGGAATTAATAATATTTTTATTCTTGAGTTATACAAAGTTACATTTTAACCTTCCCCAAAAGGTTAAACCCTCAAAAAACTAGTCATTTATTTGTTTTTTAAACTAAACTTTGGAGAAAGAAGTGTGCTTTTCAGATCTTTTTAATATTTGTTGTCATTTCTACACCTTTTGGAAACTCTGTGAATTATCTTAGCTGTTGAATTTGGCAGTTGCCCTGTTTTGATTCTTAGTAATTTTAAAGCAAAGGAAGATGGCACTGGATGGAAGGCATATGAAATATGTGTGGCTTGTATTACAGAGCTGAAGCTATGTCACTATAAAGGATCTCATAATCACTTGCAGAAAACAGCTTTGTTATCTCTCAATGAGTATATAATTGAAAGTTATTCTTCCTCTTACAAAAATCTCTCACTAGTGGTTTATTTGTTCTGAGCCTATTTAATGCTCATCTGGAAAAGTATCATGCTTTCTTCAAGTTTGTTAAGTTTATTGTGATATACTGTGTAAATAAAATATTTTTGCCAGTGCCACAGAGAGAAAAAATATTGACTTTGAAACAACCATGACAGGTCGCTTTGATGCTTAACTACTGAGTCTAGGAACTAGACGATCCTGTTCGTGGTGTTTCAACCTTCCTATTACAGTGGTGTTGTTTTTCAAAAAGAAAAATACATGCATGTATGTGGCAATTTCTAGTAAAGTATATGTTTACAATGAGAAGGTTATTTGAAATGATCCTGCAAAACCACAGCTTTCATGTGATTTGTTTACTTTACTCTACTGGAATGCCAGTTGCTTTATGAGACGTCAGAAAGTCCAAATGTGGAATAATTTCTACTCAAGGACTTCTTTAAATGAGTGGATCAGCTCTAGTCAAAGGGCTTGTGATGTTACTCTGGGATCAAGTCCCAAATGAGGTTTTCCTTTAAGGGTCTAATTCACTACAGCATGCGTCCCAAATCTGTACTGACCTATTTCAAAATCAGTTAAAACATGCTACATTTTCTTTGGTTCAGAAACCCGAACCAAAATTTCCGGTCTCATGCTAATAGAATCAGATTTGTATCTGCCAGAAATATTATTTCTATAGTTTTTTCTTTCCCATGCATGTAACCTAATCAAGTGCACACTACTCAGACAACAGTCACTGGCGCTTATTCTCCAGTAAGTATACATACACTTTAAATTGCTAACTTTTGAACACATCATTTCCAGCTAGCACAACATGTATCTCTGCTCACTAGAAATGTGTTATTTATTTTTACAAATTTTTGGACTTCATACAGTGCTGATTTAGATAATGCAGTAGCCCATTTCTATTTAACATTTACCCAATAGTGTTTGCACCAGTTTTCTCCAAACTGGTGCTCTCTGGACTGTAATTCCCATCATCTCACACATCATAGCATAAGCTGTGCTGTGGCTCAGGGAAGTTTGGGAGATATAGTCCTCATGTTGTTGAACACTGGAGGGCATGAGGTTGTGAATAATGCTATAGAGGCTTTTTAACATCCAGCTGAATAAACGATGCACACAAGGCTCTCAAAGATGTTCACGGGTATTTGAATCATTCAGGGAACCTGGATTCAACTCATCAGTTTGGGCAAACTGTACAGATGAAATATTTCCACCTACCCTTTCTAAAGGAGTCATTTCCAAATCCACACTATAATAATTCATTGCACTCCAACAGCCCTTGCTACCAGTCTTGACAATTATTGAAAGAAACCCCATATATCTGGGTACATACATAAATAGATTTGTAAGAATGAGTCAACATCAGTCAATTTTGATATCAAGAAACATTATTTTGAACCAATGCATTCAGCAATGTTAGTTTAGAGTGAAAAATTACTGGTTGAAGATTACTTGTCGGGACCAGTTTTTCTTTGGTTAACAGGAAAAAAAAGCAGTGTAAACTGAACTTAGATTTGTTTGTGAATCAAATAAGAGTATCAACACTGGTGTTGATATTGACAACAGTTTACTGTTCTTTCTTGCCTTTAATTCTCATTTTATTTCCACATCAGCATTAACATTGAAACAGAAAATACTGTTTACCAATTATTTTGATATGTTGTATTCCTTTTGCTAGAGTGAAGTGTACTATTTCTCCTTAACTTCTGTCATCCTGACATGATAGAATAGTGTTACTTCTCGCATTGAGCCAAATCATGTGTGTGTGTGTGTGTGTGTGTGTGTGTGTGTATGAGAGAGAGAGAGAGAGAGAGAGAGACAGAAAGAAATATTTGATGGCATTGATAAATATGTCAGTTTTCTCTGAAAAACATGATAGGTATAATGTTCTTGTGACTGATTTGAGTTAACAGTACACTCAGACAAATAATGGAGCATAAACATTTTTCTACTCTAAGAGTGTGGATTTATCATATCTCTGGAAGGCAGATATTTAACAGCTTGTGAATGACTATAATTTTTATACTAGAGTTACATAGTAACAATGCTTTACAGTGTTTTGTTCTTGTTCTTGCTCTGTATCTTCAAGTTGTTTCTGACTTATGGAAACCCTAAGTTGAATGTATCACAAGGTTTTCTTGGCAAGAAATTTGTTGAGAAGAGGTTTGCCTTTGCCTTCTTTTGAGGATGAGAGAGTGTGACTTCCCAGAGGTTACCCAATGGTTTTCCATGGCTGAGTGGGGATTCAGACTTTACTGTCCTGAGTCATAGTCCAACACTCACTACACCATGCCGGCTCTCCATTTCATGGTGCTAAGTAGGCACTATTTTAAATTACAGTAGTTGATGGACAGCTCAGAGAAGTAGAATGAAGCATCTTCTTATGTATAGCCTGAAGTTTTCAGTTGTTGTATTTGACACAGGTGTGTCCTACCAATTCTAAACATACACAGAACTATTTTCCGTGTTTAAAATCTCTACTAGTCAAATAGGGGCAGTCAAATCTGTGATTGACTGTTACTTAAATCTGAGGAAGTTTTTGAAATTAATTTGCTTTACACTGCATACAGATGGACACCAGGTTAAAGGTATAAGCATTCATCTTTTAGCTGTTATTGTTTTTTCCATATGTATTTGTGCTATAGTTTCAAAATGTTTGTATCTCTTCTTGTATATCTTTAATGGTATGCAAATTCACATATTTGATCACAGGCAAATGTTGAGGACCAAAGCAAAGAATATAGGAATGGTTTGACCCTAATACATTTGCTACAGGTATTTCCATTTTTGATTTTTTTTTAAAAAAAAATGGCTGTAGGATACACATTTATGAAGTGATATTAACCAAATGACATTTCAAATATTTTTGTTCAGATTTGAGACCAATTGACAAAACCCTTCCCCCCACACCCGGGATTGATCTATTTTGCATGAAATGTGGTGTCAAATAAATCTTAAGGACAGTCGCTGCTACCCCTCAAACTTTTGTTCAATCCACATTGTAAGTAAAATCTTCAACATCAGCCAGGGCAGTATAGGTGACTTTCTCAATGTCTTGTAAATGTGACAAGAATCAGAAAAAAATCTGTAACCCAAAAAGCAACAAACAAGCCTTTTAAGGATTTCTTCCTGTCAAACTTTCTTGCTTTCCCTAGTACTTTATACTCCATACCAGTCTGACTAATATTTTATGTGAATCTGACCTACATTGTCTGGAATAAGCAAATATGTTCCTCCAGATGTTGGACTTCATCTTCCACGATTCTTCACCTGCTTTAGTGGCTAAGGCTGATTGGATCTGTACTCCAACAATACCTTGGTGGGACACTGTTGCCCAGGCTTGGGTTGACATATGCAAGTTAATCAGTATGCAGATCTGCAGGCTGTAGCTACTGCTAAACACAGATAACTTCCTAAATTCAGTCACTGGCATTTCCAAGTAGATTTCAAGGATTAGTGTCTGAAATGCTGGGAATCTTCTGGCATTTGGTTTAGACAATGCTGACATAGATGATATGTCTTGGTATTTGGCAGTTTGCTGTGTTTCTGTATAGCAGGAAAAGTTCAAAATTGAAAAGAAGTATAAGAGTTAAATGTACAAAACAACAAACTGCAGTTGGCCTTCTACATTTGCAGGTTTAACTTTCACACATTTGATTATTTTTGAGTTTCTCTAACCTGTGCCTCCCACATCAGGTGCTTCTTTCTCAGGGAACCTTCTTTGGGAATCTCAGCGGCTCTGATCAGACTGTGCAACTCTTTAAAAACACACATCTGGTCCTGGTCCTCCTTCTCCTCCACCAGCCACTGTCTGGCCAGCTAAGGATGGCCTGCAGCCTGATTTAACAACATCACAAACCCTTTCCCAGTGCCCCTCTCCATGCCCAAGGAAGAAGATGGGTGTGAGAGAGGACATATAGGGGCCACCGTGCTGACCCACCCCCTTTCCCTCTCCTTTTCCCTGACCTGTTTTGGACCTTGGGTGCCCATTTTCCCCACCATGTCTCAGCCCCTTTCCCACAGATGCACGCATATATTTTGATATTTGCAATTTTTCCACTTTTGCGAGGGCCCTGCAGTCCTTACCATAGTGAATGCAGAGGGCCAACTGTATATGCAAGCAGAAGTATGGATCTAAATCCTGGATACATCAGTAACAGGCATGTTACTGAAGCTCAGCCTACACTTGTTCCTTCTTTTGTCCTATCTCTTGCCTTTGTGCCAAGGCAAACAAACGTTTCCAATACATTCATCTCTTCTTTGTTCACTTCAGACACTTGGACAGATTTATGATCTTTGGAATACTTTAATTTGACAACTGTAATAGTGTAAGTGCACAGCTTTGAAGTGGTATCCTTTTAAAAATGAAAGTCAATAAGCACTTAACATACCAATAACAACTGGCATAAGTTCATGGTTTTTGGTATCCTCAGATGGACAACGCAAATGCTGAAGCAGTTAAACTGCAGTGTTTGGATTTAAGCTATTCTGAATCTGTTTGATTTTCTAAGGGATTGAAAATGAACTTAGGTATTTGATAAAACTGCACCAGTGCTTTCACGCAATTTTAATATGAATTGGGTAATCTGCCACTTACACCACTGTAGAGTTCGTGCTGTTGTCTAGAGTAAAGCATTGTGATGATCCACAGTGCATGGATGTACTCAGTGTGGTAACAGTTTCTCAAAAAATGCTGCTAAATAATGGCACTACAGATTAATCTGTTTCCATACTGCTGCTGTGTACGTTATGTTTCTCCATGTGATGACATACCTGGACATCAACAGGCAGCATCATTTTTTGTCATTTTAAACAACACTATGTATACATCTGTGACTGAAGTTGGTAACTTGGCATTGGAAAACCATTTTAGAACAATTGACTAAAAGTGGATTATAATTGAAAATTAAGTGATGCAGTTTTTTAAAAATGCTGGATTAAGTTCACCAGGAAATTTCTTGCTCTCTGTACTAGAAGAAAGTAATGAGGGGAGGAATATACAATATTCACAAATGACAGGCACTAGACATGTTAAGCACCCTCCTCTACATTGCTTCCATGCCCTACATCCTCTCCCAAATTATTCTCATTTTTATTTTTTCTCATTGTCTCTCTCTCGACATATATTTGGAGTTTCTTACGCATTACTATAACTAGTCCAATGTACTATCAGTTCACATTTTGAGTATCCTGGATTAATTGCAGTTGCTTTACTTTGAAAACTCACTATGTTTTGGGGCTAGGTATCTCTACAAATTCTGAAACAACGGTGTACTTTAGCAAAACAGATTCTGAGAATTAAGCCATGTATTTTTCTACTATTAAACAAAGGAGCAAAAATGTAAACTCAGAGTAGTCTCTTGCTCTGGTAGCAATAGCAAATCCATTAATCTCAAAGTGAGAGATTTGCATACAGGCGTGGATTCCATTATTTGTTAGGCAAATTTGAAGTCAACTTGATAACCTTTCATTGTTGTTACTTGGTATCATGTCAGCTTCAACTTTATGACGTCATTAACAGCCCTGTTCAGGTCCTGTAAACATGGCTTACTTTATTGTACTGAGCCATCTGTAAAGTGGTCTTCCTCTTTTCCTACTGCCTTGTACTTTACCAGTCAGTATAATCTTTTCCAGTGAGTCATGATATGTCCAAAGTATGATAACTAAGTTTAGACATTTTGGCTTCTAATTAAAGTTTAGGCTTGAATTGCTGCTGGACCCATTCATTAGTCTTTTGTTTGATGGGCCAGGGGATACGTAGAACTTTCCTACAGTACCTAATTTCAAATGAGCTTTTTTCCCCTGTCAGCTTTCTTCACTGTTTAGCTTTCACCACCACATGTAGAAATTAGAAATACTATGGTATGTATAATTCTGACTGGCATTTAGTGATTGTAACCTTTAATAAACTGGTACAAGTTTGCTTTAAGTGTAGATTTTAGATGTCTTTGAACATCTCACATGATAACTCTGCTTATGGCAACACATGCAATTGTCTGCAGTTCTTGTGAAACACATGCTGTGTGGCTTCTACAAACTGTGGCTTCAGCAGAAGTTTATTCAATATGGAAAAATGTTGAAACATTGGTTTCCAAAACATTCTTGAAAGCTCAATCTCAATCTCCTTTTTAAAAAATTAGTCAAATATATTCTGAAAAATAGTAAACAAATATATCAGCAGAAATTTCATTGTGTAAAAGGATATATTTAGTGGTGACACAGAAGACAAACTTTTAGTTTATAAGTCTGTCAGGAAAATGAGCAAAAACGTCTAAATTGAAGTTTAGAGGAAGGAGCACTGCCACTATGTTTCACTTTTGTGGTACTTCATGTAGCAAAAGTGACAGTTTTAACCACAGAACGTCTGTGTCCTAACTACTGTTACAGCAGAGCTTTTCAAGGAGAAAGCATGACCTGTTTGACTGCATTCATTTAAAGCTGTTAAATTTTGCCATAGTTTTAAAAAGTGTTAAAAAGTGTCAGCCTTTTAGAAGAGTTATTTTCAGACTTCTTTTTGGATCTTGTCACTGATGAAAGCTGAATCTAATTCAATTACTAAGCAAGTATCTGTCGTCATATTCTTCAGCTTATTTTTAAAGAGTATATCAATGCATTAATCATTTAAAAACTTGTAATTGGCATATCATTGTCTTGTTTTCTTCATAGCTCTGGCAACTTCTTATTCTAATGGTAATATAATAGAAATATATTTAACTTAGTGCAGAAAACAATACTGTCATACAGCTATTTGGGGGCTTTTGAAAGCATGTGTCTGTTTTCTTTTCTTCCATGTTCATAAAATGGACTGTAGAATGTATGGATAACTAAGAGTGAGTATAGAAAAAGGTCAGTTTTCAGATGCGCACTCTTGACCCAGGTAAATTCAAGACAGTTTCTTGCAGAGTATTATCTTTGTTAGCTGTTTTTTTTTCCCAAAAGATTAGAATTTGAATGACTTATTTTTTATAATGCAAATAGTGTATTGCCTTTAAGCTAGTGCTTACCAATCACACATTCAGTGTCACATAGTATATACATTCACGGTTGTGACAGTTTGATACCCCTTTAACTGTTATAGTTTATGGAATCCCAATGATTTGTAGTTTAGTGAAGTACTTAGCATTCAGTGCTAGACAGGTCTAGTCACAAAAGCTCTCTAGCAGAAAATTTTAACCATCTCTCCAAACCACACATCTCAGGATTCTATAGGATGTATTCCATAGGAACAGTACAATATAGACACATTCCAGATTTCATAAAGTTCTGTATTTCACTGTACTTTCTTATGCTTTTCCTTAAGGCCAAATGAAATGATTTTTTTAAATGAGTATAATGAGTGAGAATGAAGTCAGTGAAATCGTACGATATCAGTTATAATTATTTGTAGAAAATAAGCAAACTATTTTAAACCTACATACTGTGGTGATACCTTTGTTTACCTAATAAAACTGTACAAAATATCTCAGCTTATGAAACTTACTGGTTTCTTCAGCATGCAAAGATGGTTAAAGAAAATCATGCCATGGAAAAATGTGATAGTATTAGGATCTCCATCTTGCTTGAGATGTTTGTTTAAGATCGGTGTGGTTGTGAAAGTCAGTCAGTGGAGATAGAGGTTACATCATTTCTTGGCCATAAGGGCTTGGAACAAAGGCAGTAAAAGAACTGCAATAAAATTTTCTTTTTCCTTTCCTTTCCTTTCCTTTCCTTTCCTTTCCTTTCCTTTCCTTTCCTTTCCTTTCCTTTCCTTTCCTTTCCTTTCCTTTCCTTTTCTTTTCCCTTTCCTTCTCTTCTCTTCTTTTTTTTAAACCATTTTTGGTTGGTGAAGGAGCCAATGGGATTTGAAAGCTAGCATCATATGTTTTGTGCCTTTTGGTTGATAAAAAGGTTACTTGGTGTAAAAAGGAGATGCAGGGTCTATTTTTAGAAATAAAATCTTCTTTTATACATCCTGAAGTTCTGTCTGTCTTTTTTACACTCAGTTCATTGGACGTTTCCATCCCTTTCAGCTTTTGTTCTACTTTGCAGTGAATAAAGGTAGCACCACAAAATTTATTTTAGGTTTTGTTGTATTTTGCTATCTGACCAACATGGTTACCCCTACAATTTTAAACATATTTAGTTTGTTCAAGACAAAGCTATTGAGAAATCATTCTGCCTCATTTGCTGATTTTGGGGCATTACTACAATTTTCCATTGTAATCCTCCTGTGTTGTCATACTTCTTCATTCCAACTCCCTGCTCGCCACTGCATCACCACAGAAAAGCTACTAAGGAGAGAAGAAGCGATGAAAAGCGTGATGTCTTTTGGTTGGCAGAGGTAGGAGCAGTCTATCTGGTTACTTAAGTTTAGTTGGCCTTATTTCCAAACAAGGACCAAACTGCACATTTCAGTAGTCATGTGTTTAAGCAAGCATGGTTTACTTGGCTGTTTCTATTCTGAAGGAGACGTAGCTGCAAGGCTGCAATCTGGAATGTGTTCCACCTTCCAGATCTAGAGTGGTTGTCTTGGGCTGCATTACTGATAATGTTGCCTCGTGCCTGTTTGCTATTTGTCCCCAAAAGTGTTGTTTGCATAAACAGCAACAAGTAGTGTCTGCAGAAGAGACAGAAAAGCAGCCATAAAACTGATGGGGGCTTTGAATATGATCAAGATTCCTATGAGTTCTTTTTCTCCAAAATAAAAACACATTAATTAAAGATGATTTTAAAAATGCATTACTAATGTCACCTGTTCTTCAGACCTAAGCTTGCATATTTTTGTACATTTGTATAGATAAAAGTTCCCCTGAGTTCAACAGGCTTATTTCTGAGTAAAAATGCATAGGCTCAGACTGCATGTGGGCTACTGATTATAACCTTAACGGAGAGGAATCCATATTTGGAAAACATCTACTGGAGCAGCAATTGGTAATACAAACATGATGTTTCCCTTGAAATGAACATTTCTTCCTCCCTTTTCAGCAGTAACATTTTGTTTATGACTCTAAAAAGACAGCCTGCTTTCAAGATCTTTTGAGACAAAAATGTTTGTATGCACAGATAATTCCATTTAATGAATTCTAAATAGTCAGGTCTTGAGTAGGCAAGAATCAAACTCAGCCAAAGGGTGTGTTAAATTAATGTGAAACATGAGGAGATGGTTCATTATTTTTGAAAAACTGCAGTGGGGTATCATCACAGGGACTAGTATTTACTGTTAGACTTGATGAACAGCCCAAGAGAGAGAATCAGAACTCCAGGATGGAGAGGGGAAGTCAGATGTTAAAGCTCAGGGAAGAAAACCAAGTAAAACAACAACAGCAAAGTCTGTTGCTTAAGGGATTTGTGTAGTATTTGTTGAAATATTACTGTGACTATAAAAGAATTAAGCAATTGGTGGGATTCAGACTAAAATGCAATCCCTCCCATCCCCATATTGATGGCTTGTTACGGTGAGGGTGGCCTTTAGTTGCTTCTCTGCTAGTAGATTGAAGTGCTGCTGATGGAATGGATGGACTGTGGCTCTGCCATGACAGAGGACTTTGCTGTGTTCAGGTGAGGGGAAAGCTGCCTCTGGTGGTTGTCTCCCCAGTGGTAGCAAATTGAAAGTCTTGAAATGAGGTGTTCCATTGGAAGGGTAGAGAAGCCAGTTTTGGGTGTTGGATTTGAGTCCATTAGCTATATTAGCCCTGTAGCTGGCACAGTTATTTGTCATCCTCCCTGGTGGTTAAGGTTAGGGGGAGGAAGGATGTATTGCTATTACCTTCCACTAAGGCTGAGAGAATGTGACTTTCCTAAGGCCAACAGATGGATTTCTGTGGCTGATAGTGATTTGAAGCATGGTCTCTCAGAGTCCTTAGAGTCATATCTCTACATCACACAGCTTCTCTGCTCACAAAATTTGGTGTGTGTGTGTGTGTGTGTGTGGGGGGGGAGATTTGTAAAACTCTGTGGAAATGGTTTTGAATTTAAATATGTGTGTGCAGAGTCATGCATCCTTAGTCCCATGACATCACAAGTCTTTTTTTTTTCTTATATCGAAGGTGGTATGCTTCCTTTCTCCAGGGCAGACACAGAGACTTTGACAGTTTAGTGAACTATGCCTTGCCCCTGGAGATGAAAATCTATCATAGTGTGTTTGGTGTGCTAAGTAGAGTTTACATGTGTCTTCTGCATTATCTGTATTCCCTGTGGACTCTAATCAACAATAATTAATATTTTAAAAGCATAGTGGTATTCATAATAGTGTCTGTTTATCTTAATTCAAGTTGTAATGTGCAATATTGTGTTCGAGATAACAATCTAGTAATCTGTCTACAGACCACAAAAATGTTATTCAGTTTTGGTATAATTGTAGTTAATGTGCCTTCATGTCAGTTCCTACCAATGGCAACCCAATTATAAGGTTTGTTCAGAGGAGCTTTGCATTTGTTTTCCTCTTAGGTTTGTGAGTGTGATACACCCAAGGTTTGCATGGCTGAGTGGGGATTTGAATTGTCATCTCCAGTATCCATTGTTCAAACCACTACACCTCATTGGGTCTCTCTTTGGTATAATTAAAAATAGCCAAAACAAGCAATAATTGGTTAGATTCAGTCTGGTTAGGTGCATTTAGTTTCTGCTGAAATAATTAAGTACTTTTTCCATTGATTTTAAAGAGGGTTATTGTTGACTAATTCTGTCTGGATCCAGTCCTCTTCCATACCAGCCTGCCTGTACTCTTAAGGTCTAATGGAAAGACCCTTCTCTGTGTCTTAACAGTGATGGAAGTATGAATGATGGGGCCAAGAGACAAGACCTTCTCTGTGCCTGTTTTAAATTATAGAAACCATAGCACTTGAAAATAAAGATAAAAGCGGAGTTTAATTTCTGCATTGATTTTCCTAAGCTCTTCTGAGGGAAGCCCAGGACAAACACCAGAATATTATCACAATAATAGTTGGGGATGGGAAAACCAATTTATTACAAAACCTGACAGTTTCTAGATATTTTTTTTACTTCATTTTCCCTATTTCCTCTCAGACAATTTCTGCTGTCCCTACTGGATACAAATAACCTTCAAAGTAATAGCTGTAGTGCAGTATTTGACTTCAGGGACAGTGAGTACTGTTGCATTGGTTACTTTTAGTTTGTGATACTAATAAATGTATCTCTTGGTTAAAATTGATATGTTACTGATAAGAAAAACATAGACAGAGGTGTATGTTAGCTCCTGATTTTGTTTTTCAGATAGATCTAACCTGGCATGTGCATATGTCATACAACAATGACAACAAAGAAGGAAAAGAATAGCCTTCTACATCAATTTTTACAGTGTCATAACGTACTCTAAATCTTTGTGGTAGACTTTCTAGGTGCAGCTCCTTTGCCTGTCTTCAGTTTTAAGGTACCAGGCATCAAGGAACAAAAACATGCCCTGGTCTACTTGTGCTACTAAATTGCAGACATCATGCATAAATGTTCTGTTCCTCATTCTGTATAAACCAACAATGTCTAAAACTTCATTGTAACATAGAGCATTGCTGCTACTATCATCTCATATAATAAAAAGAACAATTCTGGTGTACTGAACTCTGTGAAATTTTAAAATCTTACAGCATTGGGAGCACTTGAGGAACATTTTCTTCCCTAAGTGTATTTTCAGATAACAATAATAATGGCATTCACTGTCCCCTATTTGTCTTGGACCTTTAGCTTATCCTAAGGCCATTGATCAGGCTGTATATTCAGTATCCTACTTCTTGATTTATGTTTGTGTTTGATTTAAAGAAAAAAGAGTTGCATTCCTACCTGTAAGGAGAAGAAAAACGGGGGTAATATTTAAGGAAACTTGGCTCACTGGCTACAGAAGTTAGATTCTGCCCCTTAGTTAAACAAAACAGCTAATGAGCATAATAGAGTTCCAGGTCAATAAAGATGTTAATGTTAGGCCACTGTTTTGCCAAATTTCTATGTCACCATAAAGATGACAAAACTCAGTTCAGTTGTATTTATTTGCAATCAAGTTGTATAAAATTATCTTCCTATTTTGAAACCTAAAAACTTGATACAAATGAGCTGTTTGCAACTGAAATCAGATAATCCACGTCTCTGTTGCTTAGAAAACACTTTTTTTAAAAAAGAAGAAGCATCATTCAAAAACAGAAATGAGAATCATGTTGCCCTCTAGCTATTTTTGGACTGCATCTCCCAGCATTCTTCATTATTGGCTATTTTGGCTACAAATGTTGGGAAGACTGCATGACCTGGAGGGCTGCATGATTACAACCCCTCTTCTAAAATATTGTTGATGGCCAAATTGAGTCAGAAAGAGAACCAATTTCATATAGGAGTAAGCAAATCTGTCAGTTCCCAGCAGAGGTGGGAGAAACATCCATTGGATGGGTTGCTCCTCCCACTTGCTCTGACAGGCAGGAAAAAATCGGACATTTTTGGTATCTGCATCAGGGGGAGCAACCCCCAGAAATCCTGCCTCTCACTCTGATAGGACATGCTTTTTCGTCTCTTCTTCCATCCTTCCAGAATCGTCCAGTCTCTCTTTTTGCTTTCCTTCTGTGCCCTTCTCCCATCTCTGTTCTACTTTATCGCCCTCTCTTTAGAAGAAGAAGGAGAAAAAAGGCCTTTCTCCCTTCTGTTTTTCCTCCCTTCCATATTGTGCATCTGTCAGTTTTGCTTTATTGTACACTTGTAGTTGCATTTTGCAAATTTTGGTAAATTCTGCTGCAAAACAGAGACAAGATCTTCACCAGTCTTTGGGGATGAAAAAAAAAATTGATTCCGTTATTCTTGTGTTAAAGTTCTGTGGATTATGCTGCATTCTGATTTTTTTTAAAAATCGTCTGAACCCCCCCCATCCCTAGTTAATCGATGCTTTATAATTAAGATCAAAGGTGTCTTTGCATTGCCCATGTTGTTCAGCCTTAGGTAAAAAATAGGATGGGAGCAGAAATTTAGTTTCTGTGGAGAAGTAATTGTTTTAAACTGTTTTGGAAACTGCTTTGGGTCCCATTCTGAGGGAATGGGGGCAGATTAATGCAGTAAATGAAACAAACACACCAGTAAGTTCCAAATGGCCTGAAAGCAAAGGTAAGAGCATCTCCAGACATGAAAGACTGTCTTTGAAAGTCCCAGTTTTTTTCCCTGTATGAATCAATTTTATTTTGAAAATCTACATGATGTTTTCTCCATCCCAAGGTATTCTCAAGGAACTCCCCATATTACCAAGAACTTTTTATTCCCATTTCACAGGCCAATTTAAATTAACCCAGTTTTCTAGAAATGAAATGTACCACTGCATGGCTAAGATGGTTGCTGCCAAGAAACACAGCAATTGTTTCCCAGACCCAGATTCAACAGAGGTAAAGAAAGGGAAAGAGGAATGCTAGCAATAAGAGAAAATGATCCGTATGCTTAATTGGTGTAACATTGCTAAAGCTTTAACACTTTGACTATAACTTTTGAATAACAGCTAGAAAGGGCTCAGTGGCAACTGGTGAAAGTCAATTTTTGAGATGTTGCCTATGTCTAGATGTGACATGTGATCAATGTGAGGGGCAGGAGAAAGACCAGAAATGGGAGATTGAAGGAAAAACAAGATATTTCAAGAAAGAATTTAGATATAAAACAATGACATTCAGGTAAAATCAAAACAAAAAGAACTGGGAAGTCTCAATACTTCCAGAGTCTTTCTTCCCCCTTTCTGGGTAAGTTGTGAGTTGCAGTAGAAGCTGACTTAGACCATTTCTGCATGTTACCTGTTCCCGTTGTCCTCCTGTTGCAATCCTGGCAGTGCCTTTGCCAGAAAGGGAACATGATGAGAATGCTTCCCTCCACACCTGGCTGGCTCCCTGCAGAAGGGAGCATGAAAAACACACGCCTACCTTCTGCAGCACAGCTGGGCTCTTCCCCATGCTGCACTGGGGAAGGAAGCACCTCCATCATGCTTCTTGCCCTTCTGCATGGCAGGTAAGGATGAGAGCGTTGCGTGATCCATTAAGTGAATATCCTGCAATTGCAATGGATGGGAGAACATTGTAGAATGTTCTACACAACATTCTACAATGTTGTGTAGAAGCACAGCCCATGGACCGCTGCCATCCCATCCCCATAGCGGGTCTGTAAGGCCATGCAGAAATGACCTTATTCTTGCTGGAGGGAGCTCCTGCTGGTTGATGAGGAAGTGACTTTCATCAGTTTGCTTTTTCACCTCTAGATCTTTGTGTTCCATGAACATCCATTTTGGGGGATGTACAAACCATCTGAAAATGTGTAAGGAGCTACAAGGAAGAATGGATATGACAAAGACTGCTACTGCTTCTGCAAGAAGGAGCTCTCCTTTTCCCAGTGGTACTGATCAGCTGGAGGACCACACATTTCCCATCATACTATAACATAACATTTGTATGGTCATTAATTGCCAAAAGGTGGAGCTACATGTGATATTTGTGTGTGTATACTATCTGCTCACAAAAAGTAAACCAGGATACCTCTCATGGAATACTGAGCATTTGCTTCATGCTGTCTTGGACAAGGAAGCAGAAATTTTTCCAGATTTGCAAAGTTATATTGCCTTTCGTTGAGAAAGACTAAAGAGCCAAAAGGGACCCAAGTCCTGTGATTGGTGCACAATGCATTAAAAAACATACAAACAATAAAATAATGATTATAGAAAGTATATAATAAAACCAAGAGAAAGGTTAATTATATCTCAGCATATAAGCCAATGCAAAACCACGTGGAAACAAGCTGAGGATTGTTCTTAACGATTAGTAGTACACAGTTTTTTTCAGGATATTCAGATTTCCGTTGTAAAAATAGTTATTTTGGAAGATGTAACTGTGAATGTGTTAGTAGGGGAAAACACCTAGTCCAATAATTTGTGTGTTTTTTATTCTCTTTTCCTCTAATCTTTTTCTGCTGGAGAGAAAGAGCAATGGTTGGAAACCATCTAGTCCAAATCTGATGTTCTTTTTCTGCACTACTTTACTTGAAAGAGAATCCTTATCTATAGATTTGCATGCAACTAGGCATGAGCATAAATTCAGTTAGCTTTGAAAGAAGAACAATGCTTCCTCTTCCACCAATGCTTGTGGATATGAAAATGTTTGTGAAAAGCATCCCATTCCACATATAGCTCTCCACAAAAATAAGTCACTTATTATAAGAGATGTTACACGAGGAAGCAGGGGATTGTGACAATCAGTCCCCAAATGCCAATTTATGAGGAGTTCTGACTAAGGATAGACGAATCTAGCAATTTTGGTTTCTCACAATATATATTTTTCCAGTCGTATGTTCATTTTGTCAAAAACTTTGATAATTTCTCTGATTCATCATGGATTCTGAGGTTTGTTTTTTTCACATTTCTAGTACAGTTTTCTACTTTTGCCTTATATACACATTTATGCCAGCAATTTTTCTAATATGATGCATTACCGAATGTTATGTTCACCAATATCTGCGTCTTTGTGTAGATCTTTACCTAATATACATTTTTTTTTGTACATATGCTTGGTTTTAGTGAACTTCATTTCAAAACATGGAAAAGTGTGAATTCAGCTTGCGTATTGTTTTCAATTGCAAAATTAGGTAAGATCAAATTTAAATGTGGACCAAATTAATTTCTGTCCTTTTGTGACATATGGGGACATCAGTAGAAAAACTTATTTTCTTTTTCAGCAAATATAGAAATAATATGTCTCAACTAATTCATACTTTTTGATTTTGTAACTCAAAATTCTAAATAATTAATTTAGCTCTCAGATTCCTCCATAACACAAAGTAACCCACAGGTGTGACAGGAAAATGAACAAATATTTACTTAAGGTACCCTAGTCTTGACTAAATTCTAAGATCAGCAATTACACCATATCATAACACCATATCATTGCACCATATCATAACATATCATATCTCTTCGTATCCATTCTAATTAGAGTTCTGAAGTAAATTGGACATTATTTGATGACATATAATTCCTGCTTGGATGATTCCTATAAGTTACCTAAATAATGGACAGTAAGAAAATAATGGGCAGTAAGAAAATACATCTACTCATTTGTACAATGCCTGGATTCACATTTGAGTAATATCTATCTACGAATAATGGATAAATCTTTGCTGACCCTCCTGATATTTCTCAGATGCAGGCAACTAGGCCCTCAACACCATTCAATCTAACTTCTACTTTTGGGAAATGGAATTCCCTTGACAGACATTCCTGGCTCCTCTTAATCTGGAAATAATAATGCACAACAGAAAAGCAACTGAAACAGTTTTCCCACCCCTAGTCTCTACATGTGTCTTCCAAATCTCTCAGCAACTCCAGAAGGATGAGGATCCTGAACTTTGAACTAATTACTGCCCCCCACTTACTGAAACATTGTTTTCTTTTACTTCCCTTTAAAAGTCATCTCTAAGTCTCACATGTGAAAAGGCGTAGTTAAGGCTGGAGCCTTGAAGTTTTCCAGATTGTTGTCATGATTGCTCATCTATGGCACTCTGACCTGTGTGCCTGTTTATATGCCCTCTTTCTTTCTTTTTTAGGGTAGCTAGTTAAAGGACCAACCTTATCCCTACCATAGACAAATAAACATTGAACAAGCAGCCACACAAGTTTAAATCTTTTGATCATTTTATTTTGATGATTCTTATCACAGTTTTGTATATGAGCACAACAAATTTGCTTTTTAATTAAGTCAATGGAAATTATCACCTAGCCAAAAGAGATTTTGAAGACTGTTTTCTTAAAACATGACTAGACGAGTTATTTAGAACACAAACATCTCAGAGAATATCAAGACTGATATTATTTTTTATTAATCTTCTACCTATTCATGTGGAAATTTCAAAATAAAATGGAAAAAATGGAATGAACAAGTAAATTAATTCTTACAAACAAAAATATGAGAGCAACTGAATTTACACCTTAACTGAATATTATTTGTAGTATAGACTGAGGCATTCTAAGTAGTCCTGCAGTAGGATTTGACCAATGAAGTCAATGTCATGGCTGCCATTTAACTGTGTCCCACCTGAATTCCACTTCTTAACTGTATTCATGTAATACTCAAAATGCACTTAAAATGACCTTGCATTTTTAAAAGTGGCAAAGCTTACACGCTCTGTTTATAACCCGATGTACCACAAATTAGCATGTTATATCAAGAGTCATCATTATTGTGGTCATTAAATTATAGCTAATTTTGCACTGATGCAGTAGTAAGTCACCAGCATTGAAATCGTGGGGAGGGGAAATAGCAAGAAAAATCTTAAAAGTAGATTGCAAGAATTTTTTCAAACCACGTATCCCTTGGCCTCTAAATGATGTCTCGTTATACTTTACTGGCCCAGACAGCCCTATTTTGATATCAAAACTGTTTGTTCCAAAATTGTGTAGGATTACTGGTCTTCAGTAATGGTTGCTGCTGCTATTGCTCATTATTATGATCAAATTTGGTATCTAGGTACAACAGCATAAAACCAAAAGAATTCAGAAGCCTATGTCAGTATTACTCAGATTAAGTTCTACAAAGGGAGGTCCATATATAAGTATGTATATATGAGAGTGTTGTTTAGTGGTCTGAGCATTGGGCTAAGAACCTGGTGACCAGGGTTCAATTACCTACTCGGCCATGGAAATGCACTGGATGACCATGGGCACATCACACACCTAGAAATCTCCATTATAGGGCTGTCATCAGTTGGAAATGACTTGAAGGTACACAACAAAAACAATAATATATGTATGAAGGTATGTATATCTTTCCCTTCAGCTTTTCGTAAGTCCTATAGGATAGCTCACAAACATCCATTAAAATAACATACTAGAAATAAAATAAGTCAAAGAAAGAACTGAATAAGTGCAAGATATTAAAATCAAAAGAGAGGGATCCAAAGAAAGCAAAAGCAGGGTGAAACAAAAAGCTTTGGTTGACAAATGTTGCAATGCAAATGAAGAGGGTGCAATGAAAAAGGTCGTTTGTTTTTTTAATCTCAGCTAAACAGACCGCAACTACAGTGGAACCTGATGAATCTCAATGTACAAGCAGATGGAACCTGATGAATCTCAATGTACAAGCAGTCTCTTGTACTGACTTTCAGGTATCTGAGTTCCAATAAATGGAGGTAGTAGCCAGCAGTATACATTTTACCTGGAAGTGAACTGGGTAACAAATGCAGATTAAACAATATCAGAATTGTGTGCTCCAAAATATAGGCCCTAAGTAGAACCCTAGCTACTACATTTTTCAACCGCTGGAAGTTTTTTTGAAGACTTTTCACAACCAGACTGTATGTAGAGTGTGTTACAATAATCTACTCTGAATGCTGTCATGCACTGAAAATGACATTTGAATCTTTCAAAAATTCACTAAAAGATTTAAGAACAAAAGAAAAGATTTTGTAAGGTGCATGATTACATTTTGTAAAACAGGAGAAATGACGAACTGAAAAAAAATCGCAAAGCACCAGGCATGCAGAATCAATTCCTAAGGCTATACTAAATTGTTGTTGTAACTGAAACACTTGAGGGAAAATGTGAAGGGGTGGAGAAATTAAGGAACCCTGAGATGCTTTATTGGAGGTAATAGAAGTAAAAGTCACACATCTTAGTCAATATGGCTGGTACATTTCTTAATTTTGCATTAAATAAAATTTGTTGATTTTTTTTAAAAAACTGATGATTACTTCTGATGGTTTCTTTTATTACCTTCCCCAGGGCTGACTTAGACAAAATTGATCTGGATTAGCCAAAGTGTAGATCTGACATGTAGATATTGGTTTTGGGAGGTCTATGAACTTGTTTATTCTGATTGGTTGACCTTTGTTCTAGGGGTGTGAAATGATGCTGCATTTTAGTGCTCGTTTTCTGGGAAGCAAGTTCCATTAAAATAGATGTGGCTTTCTTTTAAATTAATATTTTAGAACAACTACTCTTAGCTGATTTGTGCAGCACCTTCATTGACAGGCACCAGATTAAATATCTGTCATTTTAGTCAGGTTTTTAATTGACTGACATCCCTTTTTATAGATCTAACTAGCATAAATACCTGGCGTTGCCTGGGATTTTATTTACTCATAGGTAATACTTATTGGAAAGATTTGAGATCCTGTGTCTCTAATTCCCCAAACTGTCTTGTCCAGTACCTGTAACTTGTCCCCATATTCCCCAATCCAATCTGTATTCAGAATTATTAACATGCAGAGGTTGAGTTCCTGAGAGAATACACTGCCCTCTTCCTCCTTGCCTGCTAGAACTTGTCTCCATAGCAACTGGCCTGAGGCCCAAGAGCTCTCTGTGACGGAGAATTCTAAAGGCCCCTCACTAAATTGCAAACCCTAGGATTCCATAGAATCTTCTCAAACAGCCAGTTATATGAGGTCTTCAGCTCACACCACCAATCATATGAGGTCTTCTCACCTGACACAGACAAACCAATGAACTTTGACTTTTATATATTAGTAGATAATGCTTAAATATTTTGCTGCTACTATTTATGGTTTTGTAGGCTTCTTGTATAGTAATTGTTTTAATTTTTCTTGTATGTGCCTTCAAGTATTTTTAAGGCATTTCATATACAAATAACTTCACTATAAGTCATAATTATATTTTGAAATTATTATGATATTTTCAATTATATTTTCAAATTATTCTTGGTGAAGAAGGGTTGCATCGTATTATCCTTTATAATATGTAACCTTTTAAAGGAATTGCATCTGCTTAAAGTATATTGGAAACAAAGAAAACAGACATGGGTACATTATAATAGGATGTGTTCTAGCGTCTGTTCATTTTGCTAAGTAATTGGTAAAGAAGTTATCTTTTTCTGTTTCCAATTCAGTTGAAATATGGAGAATGGATGCATGTTTCTAAAACAATACTTTTACTCCTGAAATGAACATAACTGGAAAAACTTATATAGGAGTGTAATCCTGTATATTTTTAGTAAAAAAGTAAATCAAAATATTTGAGTTGGGTGTAGATGGAATCATATATAGAATAGATCAATTAATTTAATTTAATCTGGTGAGACCCAAATCAGTCACAATCATTAGACTGTACCTGGATGCAATTCTCTAAGTAAATGCAACTCACTATCTGGTATCACAGATCCTTCTTGCAATATCTATTTTTTTCAAACTGACAGAAGTTTTCCACATATATGTACCCATCTTTCCTTTGTACAGGAAGTAGAGAGTGTAAAGAGCATGCTGATCAAATTTGTAGATGATACCAAATTGGAATGGGTTGCTATTACTCTAGAGGATAGGATCAAAATTCAAAAGGACCTTGACAGATTAGAGACCTGGGCCAAAGCTAACAAAATGAGTTTCAACAGAAAGAAATGTAAAGTCCTTCACTGAGGCAGAAAAAATGGAATGCACAAATATAGGATGAGGGACACGCGGCTAGAGCAGTACACGTGAAAGGGATCAAGGAGTCTTGGTGTACCACAAGCTGAACATGAGTCAACAGTGTGATGCGGCAGCCAAGAAAGTCAACATGATTCTTGGTTGCATCAATAGGAGTATGGTGTCTAGATCAAGGGAAATAATGGTACCACTCTATTCTGTTTTGGTTAGACCTCATCTGGAATACCGTGCCCAGTTCTGGACACTTCAGTTCAAGAAGGATATCAACAAGCTGGAGTGTTTCCAGAGGAGGGCAACCAAAATGGTGAAGGGTCTGGAAGCCATGCCCTATGAGGAATGGCTTAGGATGCTGGGTATGTTTAGCCTGCAGAAGAGAAGGTTAAGAGGGGACATGATAGCCATGTTTAAATACTTGAAGGGATGTCATGTTGAGGAGGGAGCGGGCTTGTTTTCTGCTGCTCCAGAGACTAGGACAAGGAGCAATGTATTCAAACTGCAGGAAAGGAGATTCCACCTGAACCTCAGGAAGAACTTCCTGATGGTCAGAGCTGTCCAGCAATGGAATATGCTGCCTCGAAGTGTGGTGGTGTCTCCTTCTTTGGAAGTTTTTAAGCAGAGGCTGGATGGCCATCTGTTGGGAATGCTTTGATGGGTGTTCCTGCATGGCAGGGGATTGGACTCGATGGCCCCTGTGGTCTCTTCTAACTCTGTGATTCTATGATTCTATGAGGAAAAATGTCAGTTTGTAGCATTAACGATAGCTGTAAAGATATGTATCTGTAAGCTGCAACAAAGTTTTATGCTGCTTAAATACTCTAAAAGCACCAGATCCCATCTGATCGTGGAAGCTAAGCAGGGCCAGCCCGGGGTACTACTAGGATGGGAGACCACCAATGAATACTAGGTGCTGTAGGCTATATTTCAGAGAAAGCAACTGGCAAAACCACCTCTGAGTATTCCTTGCTTAAGAAAACCCTGTGAAATTTATGAGGTGTGGGCATTTCCACACTACACTGTCATAGTACTATTATTCCACTTTCAATACCCTGTGGAATTCTGGGATTTGTAGTTTCCTTAGGTCAAAGAGCTCTCTAGTTGAGAATTATAAATATCTCTCCCTAAGCTGGAAACCCCAGGATTGCACAAGATGTTGAACATGGAATAATAGCACTATAACAGTGTAGTGCAGAAATGGCCTCTCTCTCTTTCTCTCTTTCATTCTCTCTCTCTCACTCCCTCTCTCTCTCTCTCCCTCCCTCACATACACACACACAGAAAAGATACAGAAAATGAGATTGTAAGACAGTTTTTTTATATAAAAAAAGCCTGTTTTATAATTACTGTGGAGCACGAAGAAGAAAAGTTGTAATATATGGTTCTTCTAGAAGAGTAAATGTAAGACGGCACACTGAAATTAACATAGTCGCTGCTTTCCAACCTTTTCAAATCAGAGCTGTTCTGTTATAAATGGCTTCATCCTTTCGTCATTTTCATTCTCCTTAGAAGTAATTTTCCAAGTTATGGAATTTGTTTGCAAATCATGGACTATTGGGATTCTGATTGGGTGGTAGTAGACTGTAACGGATGTACTGTTGGCTTTCAAGGGGGAAATGGCTTTTTTCTTCTCTGCTTACTCCAGTCAAGATTATGCTCCAGCGTTCAATTGCAATACCCACAAGAAGCAGAACAGCTAAGAGTCATCTCTGTTTCCTTTTCAATCAGTGTCTTTGCAGCTGCTTATCCAAAGGCTCGTTTTCATTTTGTTTCAGTCTTTGATTAACCCCATTAAATGAGTAAACAAGTTAACTTGTTTACAAAATTGATTGTGTAAAGAGATCAGTTGAAGGAAGATAAGAGGTTTATAATCAAGATAAATAAGACTAACAAGCTTTGTTTGGGCCTCAATGTGCTTCTTGTTCTTTAAATTGTAAACTCATTTGACTACTCCTGAACAGAAAAAAAAAATGATGTGAGAGAAGCCATCTAAGGATGGGCCAAATTATATACTCTCCTTCAGCAGAACTTCATCAATTTTCTTACAAGAACACCTAGAGTTTGAAAGATTATTTTTGAGAGGACTACCCAAAAGTAATGTTGCTGTTGTTGTGTGCTTTCAAGTTGTTTCTGACTTATGGCAACCCTAAAGTGAATCTATCACAGGGATTTCTGGGACCAAGAGTGTGTGATATGCCCAAAGTCATCCAGTCGGTTTCTGTGGCCAAGCAGGCAATCTAACCCTTGTCTCCAGGATGATAGTCCAATGCTCAAACCACTACACAACACTGACTCTGTTACCACTGAGAAAAAAATACATGGAAGACTAGTTTCAGGAACGTATATCATGGGTGAGAGTTTAGCATTGCGCACCCATTATCTCTTTTGCAGTTGAAATCAGATCACTCTGCACCCTCCCATTTTCATGTTTATGGCAAATCCAGGTTTAGAAACAAGGATCTGTTGCTATGACACATAGTCTGGGATTAAATGCACCTGTAGTACTTGGCTAGAAAGACTGATAAGCTGCCCCAATAACACATATTTCCTGCAAAAGAAGAAAATATGAATTTCACCTTGGGAGCTTTTCAAGATGATCTGATGGCGTTTTCCTTGACCTTTGGCTTGTTTAGTATAACTAAACTGAGTTGGTTCCCAGAAACGATTTTGACAAAACCTCTTAGTAGCTATAGCACATGTTCCCATGGTACCACTTATGAATGCACTAGAAAAATAAACCTGTTCATAAAGACATTTTGTTATTTTACAAGATTTCTTTGATATGCTGATGTGGTTCCTTTGTTGCAATAATCTGCTCAGCAAAAGGAAAAGTATACTTTGAATTAAACTGTAAGAAAAGATGCTTCAGGTCTATGAAGCATTTTAACATGCTCAAAAATCATTGAAAGATCCAATTGTTATTACACATTTGGTTCTTGCACTATGTAGTCCATGAATACACTTTCTTCCATATATCATATACTATCTCTCATGTCAAATACGGTTCAATTCATTTTGAAGAAAATGAGCACTGCATTGATTTGTTACTGCCCTCTGCCTGGGTCTAACATTTTGAAAATCTATGCCCTGTTCTCTGTTCTTCAAAGGGATTCAAACTTTTTCATGGTCTTTTAAACCAATCAGCTTCCTTGGCAGGGGAAGTGAACATTAAAATTCAGGCCACTATGTGACAGGGACCATTTGTCTAAATGCCCTTGCTTTTCCTACATGCTTCTCTTTAGACTAGACACAATGGCCGTTTCCGCACCTTACCTTTTTCCGGCACTGGGATCGCGCGAGCAGCCTCTGGCGAGAGGCTCTCACATCTGGGGCCCTTCGGCTCCGCACAAACTGCCTGCTCGCGCGAGAGCCCTGCCTCTTCCTTCTGCAGCGTAGCCTGGGACAGGAAGCATGACCGGTGCAGCTCCAGAGGCTCCACATGCCAGGTAAGTGCGTGTGGTGCCCGGGAGCAATGCGCGGTCATGCACCATTTTCAGCTTCCAGCCAAAAAGGAAAAGGTGCGCTATCAGCACCTGCTGGCCCTTGGAGCGTCGCGCGATTGTGAGTGCATTGTGCAGATTGCTCCTCACAATCATGCAACACTCCAGGCGCTCTTTCGCATGGAAAATGCCATGCGGAAAGGGCGAATGACATGCATTACTAGTGATAATCTGAATGTGGAGGTTATGGGACAGGAACAATTAAGGTTGTAGACTGGGTTGTGAAAAGTGTGGCTGTAGTGTGGCCCCAGCCCCTCCAAGTTAAAACAAAATTGTATTGATTTTGGGGTGATTTTGTCTTTCCTCAACCAGTGAAAATGCCCCCTTACCATTTGCAGATTTATTGGTTTAGGTCACTCACCCCAAATTCCCTATCACATGGGGTGAAATAGTGACTAGAAATGACACAACGATACTTCTGGTGTGTCCAAACACTCTATTATGGTTGAGGACAGTTTTTAAAAAGCCACATGTGGTTGTCACTCATGATTTAGATAGATACAGGTAGAGACAGAGATATCTAAATAATTGACCTGGGAAGCAGATGGACATTGTGCTGAATACATTTTTCCAACCAATGGTAGATGTACTTGAACTTAATCACTTTGACTCTTCATGCAATCCAAAACCTAGCTTGGTTTCTTTTCCCCTTCCATAGTCTTCATGTTTTGGGGGTGACATGGATCTGGAGTGGGGAAGAGGATTACTCTTCTCCTAATTCTGCTAGAGTTCTAGGTCATTTCTGCACAATGAGGATGTCCCACTGTGGGAACAGGATAGCAGTGGTCAACTGGTCGTGCTTCCATATGATGTCATCGCTGGCCTCCTGCCATCCTGTCCCCATGTGTTTGTGCTTGCGGGGTATTCGCTAAATCCATTTAGTGCCTGCAATTGCACAACACTGTCGTACCTACCTGTCCCGTGGAAGGGCAGGAAGTGTGATGGTGACACTTCCTTTCCCAGCATAGCCTGGGAAAGTGCACCGCTGCACTGCAGAAGGAAGAGGCATGGCCATCATGCTCCCTTGTGCAGGAAGCTGGTCTTGTGTGGAAGGGAGCATTCCTGTCACGCTCCCTTCCCTGCCAGGACTGTGACAGGACAACTTGCAAGAGCCCCATCATGTGGAAATGGCCCTACTAGTAGAGAACCAATGTTGGATAGTACTACTACATGTCTGTATCATTGAGAGGTGATACAGAACTCAACAAGAGATAGGTAAGCTTGAGTTCTGCATTTGTCAGTAAAAACATAAAGGATTTGCTTTTCAAACAGTTTGGCTCATTTTGAAATAAATTAATGAGATATTTAGAATATTTGAATTGAAAGCCAGGCTTTGTTGATTTAAATTTCAACATGCTATGCTACTGATTAGGATGAGCTAGACTGTCAAAATTAGGAATACAGAACTTAAAGACATGTATTGCATCAAATTTTGGCGTATCATGTGCACCAGCTTCAATGTAGCTATTCCCTAAACTGCAGAGAAGGAAGACCGGTTAAGTAGTAACTGGCACTTCACTCCATGCATATGTTGAAGTAGACTTAGAGCTTTTCCACCCTACACTATTATAGTGGTATTATTCCACTTTCAACATCCTATGGAATTCTGGAGTTTGGGTCTGGGCCAAAGAGCTCTCTGGCTGAGAATTCTAAATGCTCCTCCATAAACTGCGAATCCCAGGATTCCATAGGATGTTGAAAGTTGAATAATAGCACGATAACAGTGTAGTGCAGAAAGGCCCTTACTCTGTGAGAGCTATGCCACCAACTTCTTTCTCAAAGTTGATTTCAAATATGCCATAAGATCCCTTTATCACAACATGTGAGACAACAGAATGTTTTTACTACTCACATGGGAGAGAAAGTTGAGTGTCTCACCTTAAAATTTCAATTGTTTTAAAGATATGAGTAAATTTAAATAGCCTCTAAAATTAGAATTTTTCTCAACCTCATGTCCTGTTCCCACTCCAGGACCATTTCCGCACTACCCTCTTATAGCGCGATGATTCCCCTTTCAACATCCTATGGAATCCTGGGGTTTGCAGTTTAGGGAGGGGCCGGCTGGTTTAGGGAGGGGAATCATCACGCTATAAGAGGGTAGTGCGGAAATGGTCCCGGCTGGCCCCTCCCTAAATTGCAAACCCCAGGATTCCATAGGATGTTGAAAAGAGAATCATCGTGCTATAAGAGGGTAGTGCAGAAATAGTGCAGTTCTTGATGATGAGCATGTTCCCTACAACTGCTTTCAAACAGACACCAAGTTAAGTAATGAGAGTTGGGATGCCAAGCACCCCTCGTAAGACAGATTTCATAAACGGATAAGTATATGTTACAGGTTTTTTCTTTTTTAAAATGTAGGTACTTTCTCAAGTGATATATACTGTTCAGACTCAACACTCAGTATTTTGAAACCTCTTAGTAGGCCTGCTTAGGAATTGATGCCATACTAAATTGGAACATGGGATGTACATTTCTTTAGTATGGCTATTCCCAAGTTTTGGATTAACTTCTGCTTGTCAGATATGGAAGCCCTTGGCTAGAGTTTGGAGCCACCAATAAGGAAGTGTTGGAGACAATGTTCCACAAGGGGAAAAGGACATTTCGCTTCTGGGTCAGGAGTCATACTCACAGGTGTATCCTGAACAAAAGGGAAGTTATATTTGTGAATTCCATTTATATGAATGGCCAAATATTTTAAAAGTAGATTAGCTGTTTCCTGTGTTCCGAATCTTTGTACAGCAGAGAATCAGTTTTAAGAACCTTTTTTGTAAAAGATGTTACAATTACTTCTTACAACATTCTACAGCTCAGATCTTCAGATCAGAAGTTGTTTGATGGAACTGTGTGATCTCTAAACTCTAATTTTAGCAATACATTACCTTGTTTCCATGGTCCCCTGTAATTTCTCAAAGGTTCCAGTTAAACTATATCTTATAGGTTTTTGTTTTTTTTAAAAAAAATCAAATATAGCACTGGGTAATTCATGCAAAACCGAATACCCTTGGACTTAAAAATAGGATTTGAAGGATACAAAAGGATTCCCAGCTACAGAAAGAAATACTACACAGAAATGCCTGTGGCAGATTGTTCTTTAAAATTATCCTCCCTAAATTACAATCATGCACTTTCAACTCTCTGTAATTAAACATTTAGTTTTATTTTTTCCAGATGTATTTGCTTCAAGTAAATCCAGAGCTTTTGTTGAAGTAGTAGCTCTTTTACAGGTCTCAAGAACCTAAAAGTTGACAGAAAATGAAGTGAATTGTCTCCTTTGCAACACATTAACTGGTAACTGCTTCTTATGGTGTTTTGGATGGGAATAAAATAAAATATAACTAAGATTACTATAAAGCCAATTGTTTGTTTAGACTTAAGTTTGCAACTCATCCATTGGTAAATGCTTCACGATGTTGTGGAGAGGAATAAAATGACTGATGTAACTATTAGTTTCTTTTACAACAGCTTTACAAATCTGAAAAGGAAAGGAGTCAAACCAGAACATCAGGCATGATACACATATTTATTATCCCATTTTGATTAGATATGTATTGATTGAATCTGAAGGAGTATTTTTTTTAAAAAAATTCTTGTAAATGTAGCTTTAAGAAGCTGTGGGTTAATGTCTCTACTAAAACTACAGTGGAAGAAGTAGTTGCTCCCATGCCTCCACTTATTTATAAGAGTGTTTTGTGGTCAGAGTTTGATGTGTTAAGCATTAGAGTCATGCTTTCAGTAAGTGGCTGACGTAAAATAAAGCAAGCCCTGAATGTTTTTATTTTTCAAAAGAGATAGTGGCAATCAGCACTGAGCAGGTTTTTGTTCGCATGGCCTTTCCTAGATTGTTCAAATCATTCAGGTTTTGATTATTTTCTTTAGTGAAGTTTGTCCTTTGTGTTGATTTATACACTTTGTTAATATAAGTAGAAAAACTCAGAATTGTTTATTTGAGATTGTTGCTCTAATATAAGCCAGAGTTGATAGTACCAGTGTCCCAGAACTTATAATTTCTTATTTTGTGTGTGATATGGTAAAAAATCTTGTTAAGTAGTATTTTGATCATTATGCTGCTCTGGATATTTTTTTTTTCTTTTGGATGTGTTTTTTTAAAAAACTATCTGTATTATGGCATCTGCTTATGTGTACATCTTGTGTAGATTTTCAAGTAAAAATATTTTTGTTAATTTATGGTATTGTCATAATCCTTCTGGAAATTAGGCAGGCTATACATGTAGTGAGAGT
>CAOKZL010001484.1:282500-341939 GCA_948472985.1 Iguana delicatissima | reverse complement strand
GGACATGTGAGGCCATAATACTGGAACAAAGTTCAATTACTTCTTGTGGCTTATCTGTGTAAGTAGCATAATGGGTCTTCCAATTAAGGAGGTCAGACGTGGTGAAGGGAGTATATTGGTAACTCGGGACTCGCCGATAACCACCCTCTTGGGTGGGATCTGGCACCAATTGACTGATTTGTCGCAATGGTGCAATCACATCTCCACTTTCCTCATCCGAATCATCTACTTCTTCTACTTCCTTCTGGGGTTTTGTCTGTTTACTCTTGACCTGCTTACTCTTGGATTTTTTTTTTTGGTCCAGTCTGTTCGGGTTTGGGTCTGAGTGTCATCTTATTCTGGACAGCCAAACTGGAACCTGGCAACTCCTCTGTCATTTCCTCTTCATGGGTAACTGGGGCCAAATCCGCCAGTCCCCCAGCCACTCCCTCTTGTTGTGAGGCTGCCTGAGGTACTGGTGGCAGTGGAGCAGGCGGTGGTACTTCCAAAGCCAGTGGTGGCGGGGCTGGCTGCATCACCACATACGGGGGGAGGGGGGCAGTGGGCTCTTCTGGAGCTGAATCAGGCAAAATCTGGGCTTTTCCAAGCTTTCGTCTGGCCCTGTCCTGCCTCAGCACCATAGCCTTACAAATTTGTTCCTGACACTTCTGCAACCAAGAGGGGTTCTCTATAACCACTGTGTCCCATGAATCTATGTATGGATACTGATCAGGATGGCCAGGCTCACCCACCACTACTGAATACACTGCCTTGATTCGAGCGGGTTCTAAGCTCCCTTCCGGAGGCCACCCCACCTTGAAAGAAGGCCACTCCACTTCACATAAATTCCGTAACGCCCTGGCGTCATCGGGGGTCCCCATAGCCCCACTGAATCCTTTCTTGAAATTCTTTAACATACAACCTAAAGGGGTTTGCCGGCTTTGCCCCCCACCCATTTCCTCCCAACGTGGACAAGACACACTAGGAGAAAGGGATTTGGCGCGTGAGTAAGGGGTCTCACGCGCCAACACGAAGGGGGACAGACACCACTCTCTCTGTGCCGACCCACGCACCCGGACTCTCAACGGTATGCAATGGGAACTGCGACACCTTGCGCCCCTCCTTTCACACCACATTCACGCCAACAAACTACCTCCCACCTCTTTTTCCACCTCCAAAAAGCCTCGCGGTTTCACCCACAACAGTGGGGTACTAAGGCAAGACGTAAGGGGTTGATCAGGCCCCTCTTCTCCCTGAAGTTGCAGGGAGGGCACTCACCAACAGTCGTGGGAGGGTTCTGCTTTCTGCTCCGTCTTCGGGTCCCTGGGCTGGATCACCACCGCCAGAGCCGCCGCCTCACTCCGAGTCAATCCTTCTGACAAAAGCAAGTCAGGGGCGCCCTGGGTCGCGTCGGAAAGAGGCGACGGCCCCGACGCCCTGGCGTCCGCCTAAGTGGGCAAACGCCCCTCAATATCCCGGGCGAGCCCCCAAATTGAAGTAGCTCGCCAAGAATTGAGACCACCAGATTAGAAAGCAAAAATAAAAGTTTATTTTTCTGCAGGGATCTCAGTGGAATGATTTCCAAAGCCTGAGAGCCCCGATCCAGGTATTAGCTCTCTTTTTATACCCTCTTGTAAACAGGTTACAGGAAATGATTACATATGACCATATATGAAGTGTTTACAGGTCAGGCAGACCTGGGTTACATCTTTCAAAAATGATGTATTTTGGTACCAAGGGAGTATTTCTCCAACATCAAAACTCCCTAGGTTCCCGGCACTGCTAAGCACATACCTAAGCCTCTTGATAAGATAAAGGGCGCATCTGCTCACCTTATTTTTCTATATTTTTCTACCTTAGCATTAGCTTCTTCAACTTAACCCTTTCAAAGGTTTAAGACCAGCTAAAATACTTCAGAAGCTCCAGAACTTTCTATTTCTATTTAATATGTCTATTCGTAATATTTTTGGTTGTTCCTTTGTTTAAAAAAATGTATTTCAGTACTTAATGAAATTTCAGAAATTCCAAAAACTTCCTCATAAACGTAACTGTTTTTTTCCAGAGTTAATCTCCGTTCCTCTCCAAAGCCTACAATTGTCTTGTACCACTCCCTTTCCTGAGCTTACCTAGGCTGCTACACTTGTAAATCATAGCAAGTACAGCTTAATTTTTTTAAAAATCCCCAAATAATTCATTTTCCCTAGTGCCCCACCCTGTTAAACTTTGCTTAATCATAAAGTTTCAGTGCTTTAAAGCCCCAGCCATCTACAGTGCTTTGCAGAAGTATTCACCTCTCTGTGATTTTTCCATATTTTGTTGTGTTACAACCTGGAACTGAAATGGATTTAACTTGAGTTGTTACTGCTTGATATACACAAGATACTAAACACTGTGAAGATACGTAATGGTTTTATTGTGGCACAAACATTAAGTAAATAACAACTAATTGGCACCTGTTGGTTGGATAAATACTCACCTGCTCCTCAAGTCAATACTTGGTAGAAGCACCTTTGGTACCAATTTCTCCTTTAAATCTTGGACAAGTTTGTGTCAGCTTTGCACATTTAGATCCTCCCAACATTTGCCCATACTATTTAGCAAAATTGCCCCATCTCTTTCACATTTGATGAGGACTACTGGTGAACAGCATCTGCCAAGTCTTGTCTAGGATTTTCAATTGATGTCTGGGCTTTGAGTGGGCCACTGTAGTATATTCCGACTCTTGTTTTTACTCCACTCCAGTGTTACTTTGACTGTATACTTAGAGAATCTTTTTTCCTGCTGGAAGATGAAATCCAATCCTAGGTTCCTTGCAGATGAAAAATGCTTTTCCTCCTGAAATGCCCTGTAGTTGGTTCCATCCATTTTGCCTACAGACCTAACCAATTCCACAGTTTCTTTCAAGTAAAAACATCTCCACAACACAGTGCTACCACCACCGTGCTTCATTGTGGTGATGTTGTTCTCCGAGCAGTTGGCAGCTATTTACTGTATCAGGATTTTGTTGTTGTTGCTGTTGTTAACACACCTGGATGAGAGATCTGATGTATTAGAATGAATCTACCTATCTATGGATGAGTGGATATTGCACCACATATTTTAGGCATAGGACTAACATTTTAGTTTTTGTCTTATTAGACCAGGGAATATTTTCCAACATGTTTGCTGTATTTCCTGCATTCTTCTTGCAAACTCCAAATGGGATTTGATATGAGTTTGTTCCAGCAATGGGTTTCTTCTCACAGCTGTTCCATAGTTCCCAGCTTTGTCCTATGCAAACTTTCTCCCAGCTCAGTTGCAGATTCTTTATCTGTTGGGTCTAGGGAGCCCTACTGGGCTGGGAAGTTATGTAGAAATACTTTAAACCAGTGGTTTTCAACCTGTGGGTCCCCAGATGTTTGTGGACTTCAGCTCCCAGAAGCCCCAGCCACTATGGTCAATGCCCAGGGCTTCTGGGAGCTGAAGTCCACAAACATCTGGGGACCCACAGGTTGAGAACCACTGCTTTAAACAAACAAACAAATCCCTCCATCTCCTTCAGAGTTAACATTTGCCTCTTGGTTGCTTCTCTGACTAATGCCATGTTTGCAAGGTCACTGAATTTTGATGAATGGCCTTCTCCAGGCAGAGTTATGGTTGAACCATTTTATTTCCATTTTGTGATAATGAATAGAATGGTGCTCCATAGGATGTTCATAGTTTAAGACATTTTAAAATAACCCAGTTATTCAGTAATCTGCATAACTTTATTCCAGACATACTTTGGTAGCTCCTTGATTCTGTTTGTTCACGTATGCCCTCCAACAAACTCTGGGGCCTTCTAGAAATGGATGTATTCAATCTGAGATCATGCAGTGTGGGGATTACAGACAGGTGGTCTCCAGTCAACTACCTGTGTGACTTCTGAAAGCAGTGGCTTGCACTAGATCTTCTCTAGGCATACCACAGCAATGGGGGACAATTTTATCTGTTTGATTTATTTTTGTACCACAGTAAAAATGTTTATAGCATCAAATATTTTGTATACATTGACCAGCATCCAGTTAGTGACATAATGCAAGCTGTTGTGAGCCTTCTGTGTCTGTACAACACCCCTGCAATCATGTAATGTACATATGCATGTTTTAAAATGGAACATCTTTGACTGTCAGGCTGAGGACAGGAAGGATAGGCTGAAAAGGCCTTTGGTCAAATCTGCATGGTGTAGTGGTTTGAATACTGGACTAAGGCCTTTCCATATGGACATGGCATCCCAGCATGGAGATGTAAGAGGAGTGGGACTGTGACGATGCTTCTGCAAGATGTTGTCACAATCCTGTCCTTCTCACGTCACCAGCTGGTGCAATCACGAAGCAAATCCTTGATAGATTTTCTCGTCAATGATCCCCTGATCGCATGACACTCCTGCACTTACCTGCCATGTGGAAGAGCCAGGAGCGCTGCCCCAGTGCAGCATGAGAAGGAGCCCGGCTGAGCTGCAGCAGGAAGAGGTGTGTCCCTCGCACTCCCCTCCACAGGGAGCCAGTCCAGTGAGGAGGGGATCATTCCTGTCACGCTCCCTTCCTGCCAGAGGTGTTGCTGGGATTGCGACTTCAGGGCAATGCAACAGGTGCAGAAAAGACCTAGGACTCTGGGAGGCCAGGGCTCAGACTTCCACTTGGCCATGGAAACCCACTGGGTGACCTTTGGCAAGTCACACTCTCTCAACCTCAGAGGAAGGCAATGGCAAACCTCTGAACGAATCTTGCAAGGAAACTGCTTAAGGTCATCATAAGTCAGAAATGACTTGAAGGCATAGAACAACAACCACAAATCTTGCAGCTATTTCTGAAAGAATGTAATTCTATGCTACCACCAGACGGCCCTGAGGCAAAAATACAGATCAAATTATCTAAGGCCATTTCCGCACTAGACCGTTATAGTGCTGTTATTCTATTTCCAACATTCCATGGAATCCTGGGGTTTGCAGTTTAGCAAAGTTTAACCCTATGCTTGGTGATATAGATCTTTGTCATCAAGTAGTAACAATGCCATGAAATCCATGTCAATTCCAGATACAACAAAATGTGAAAAAGTTAAGGATACTAATGAATACTTCTGCAAAGCACTGTAAGAATGTAACAACAATGATGAAGCAATAGTGGATGAGCAGCATATCAATAATTAAACTAGTAATTTTGTGTGGCTTTAGTTGATGGTATAGTTCATATTTCTAATACATACACCTGAAGGAGAAGGAAAAATATTAAAATAGATTAGTTGGACAGCATGTCTTTGTTTTGTGGGCAACTGCAGAAAGAGTGGGGGCCATTTCCCCACCTGTACCTGCCCAGTGGGCTGCACTGGCTCATTTCAGGGCAGCCAAAGTGACACAGCACCATTTCCTTCCACCATTTTGGCCAATATTTGGCTGACTTTTTAATATTTATTTTGTGTTTAAGAGCGGTTCAGAGGGGCTTTGAGGGGTCAGGGGAAGCAAATTGCTTTGCTAAGGGCACATTTTGGGTAGTTTGGGGGCATTTCCTGAAAATCAGCCTAAAAAATATTTTTTAAAAATTTTTTGGTCTGGGGGCTTTGGAGGCCTTCTGGGCATTCAGGAGCTGCACTTTGGGGTCCAAAGGCTGCATGCAGCCATGGGCACCATTTTGCTCACCCTGAGATAAAACTAGTACTTTAAATTGGGTTCAAAAATTCACTGGCAGTATGTGTAGCTGGAAAATGTTAATGTCATATGAACAGTTCAGTCTAACCTCCATCAATATCCAACTGACCCACCAGACATTTTTTTACTAACAATTCCACGTACAGCAAATTAGAGTACTTCAGCTTCACTATCCCCAGAGTGTAATAGCTGAGGCAAAATTCACTCAGATTGCAGCAGGCACATCAAGCTGAAATGATAGAATGCATTCATGGTTAGATTTTCCAACTTCAGTTCTACAAGACTGATTGCAAACTCATCTGTGGTAAATTCTGGACTGCCTCTGGAAGTGACCCTGTCAGAACTGAAAGCAGAGTGACTATGCAAAGGTGCCAGCCCCAGCCTCAAAGTCTTTTACGGTTCAACTTCCATGGAAATGCGTAGTGAAGCAAGCAATATAAGCAAGGGTAGGAATTGCATAGCTTGTGGTTCACATGTGGCCCAGGGAGACATTTATGCAGCCATGGCCCTGCCCTTCTGGCTTCTTGATATCATGCCTCCTATATGAGAGGGATTTAATCATGCCTCCTATATGGGATTTAAAATGGAGAATCACACCTCCCATGATCTCCAGGATGCACAGTTCTCTATAACCAGTTTTGTCCATCCTGCATGCTCCCAAAAGTGGACTGGATGTCCTGCTCTGAGGTTAAGTCCCATTTAGGTGCAGCAGAGTTCAGCCAGTTGGAGTCAGGGGTATGTGAGCAGTGCCTGAGGAAAGTCATATCAGTTACCTGGATATTAGGAAAGCTGTAAGGAAAAAGGAAAGAGCATGTGTCAAGAACAGCCTAAGGCTGAGAGTCAGGTAGGAAATCAGCACCAAAGAATTGAAGGGGGTTCAGCATAGCAACAAGCTATGGGACATAAACAGCAGCCAGATTTTAAGCAGCATGTGCCAAGAGTGATGTTTCCACCACTGATTAGAGCTACTGCCCTGCTCATAATACTGAAGGCTCCTGGCCCCATATGACTTCCCAGCTGTTAGTAGCTGTGGCATTCCTAGGTGGGCTTCTCCTAAGTCCACCACTGCCACCATCATCATTTCAATTTTGTCTTCTCTTCATATTGAGAGTCAAAGCAGCTTACAGTGATTAAAAAAGACATAGTTAAAAATCCACAAAAGTTAAAACAACCTAAAATTAAAACCAACTTAAAAACATACAGCATTAAAACACACACACACACACACACACACACACACACACACACACGGAGCCTCCCTCTCTCCCTAGCACAACAATTAGCAATATCCAGCACGTTTTGTAAGACAGGCCTTATATGGATACTCATCAGATGGCTGTTGGAATAGAAAGTGTCTAATTTGCAGTGATGTATTTAAGTCTTTTACTCAAGCCTCAAGTTTGGGAGCCAACTTTAAACCCCAACTTATACTCCAGAATTTCTGGACAGGGTTGAACGAAGTCAATTTTAACAATTTA
This sequence comes from Iguana delicatissima, assembly GCA_948472985.1. Taxonomy (NCBI): domain Eukaryota; kingdom Metazoa; phylum Chordata; class Lepidosauria; order Squamata; family Iguanidae; genus Iguana; species Iguana delicatissima. Next base: position 334,820 of record CAOKZL010001484.1, on the reverse strand, counting down.
AGGAGAGCTAGCCCTCCACATTTGTGATTTTGCCATCTGCAGCTTCAGAGCTGAGGAATAGGATCCTTACTCTCCCTTCCTGAAGCTGAAGGCTTTTGTGCCAATGGGCATAAAAGAGTCTGCAGCTTTGAAAGTGGGGGATAGGATCCTTCTTACTGCCCATTACTAAAGCTTCAAAAGCTGTAGAAGGAAGGTTCCTTCCTCCTCACGCCCACTTCCTAACAGTCTTACTGTTCTCTAAGAAACATGTCCTGTGCTTTGGGGCAAAGTCTTGCCTTCTGCTCTTAGGAATACTTTTAGAAGGCTTCTCCAATATGCAGCAGGGTCAGGCTGCTGAGCAGACCTCAAGCCCATTGCCTAACCTGTTTGCTTTTCCCCTCTGAGAAATGCGCCCACACTTTGGGCTTGAGACAGGTTATCATGTGACCAGTAGGCAAAAAAAGATGGAAGCGTTGTTCAAAGTCGTAAAGTTTCTGGATGAATGTGCTAGATTACTGAACCAAGGGCAACAAGTCAATCACTAAAAAATACACAGATCTCAAGTCAAGTCGAGTCAGTGCATCTTTGTTGCCAAGTCGAGTCTGAGTCAAGTCACTGAGGTGATTTAAGGTCGACTTGAGTCTGAGTCAATTGACTCAAGTCTACATCACTGCTAATTTGTCTGTGAAAAGAAAGGGGGCAGGATGCCAGTCTAGCTTCTCTAGGAAGGAAGTTCCAGAGCCTGGGGGCAGCTACTGAAAAGGCCCTCTCCTGTGTTCCCACCATATGTACCTCTGAGGGTGGAACAGATAGGAGGACCTCCCCAGAAGATCTCAAAATACAATCTGCTTCATAAAGGAGAATGTGGCTCTTCAAATAACCTGGACCTGAGCCATGTAGGGCTTTGCAGGTAGTAACCAGCACTTTAAGTTGTGCCTGGAAATGACCAGCAGCCGGTGGAGCTGTCACAACAAGGGAGTTGTGTGATTCCTGTAGTCAGCTCCAGTTAGCAATCTGGCTTCAGCTCTTTGGACCAGTCAAACTTTCTGAGCAGCCCCATTACAGTGATCCAACTGAGATGTAACTAAGGTATTTATGTATAGGTCTTGGTGTAACTGCCAGCTGCATTTGAGGCAAATAATCTGGACTCGCTGGCTTTACTTGGGGGCTGTTTCGACCTGGGGAGATTGTAGCCAAGAGAAGAGGGGCCCAGTTGGGCTTCAGCTATCTGACTGCATGGCTGCTGGGTCTCCTTCCTTTCATGTTGGCAAGGTAAGGCTTGTTCTGCCTCTGATATGTCTTGGTGTGGGTGATGACATTGAAACAGAAGGAAAAAAAATGGGAAGTGTCCAGGTCCATGATGTTACTTTTGGTTTCAGGAAAATGGTAAATTAGGCTTTTACTTCCACTAGTAACAAAAATGTAGTTAAAGAAAGCCAAGAAATTCCAACTGAGCACTTGGAATATCTAGAATATGCCTTCTTTCATCCTTTCACAACTTAAAGGGCGTACACCATTCCTTACCTTTGGCGTCCTTCATGGCTTAGATGTTTACTCTTTTCAAGAATTTCCTTTTCTTAGATATTTCTACCACATGTTCATGGCTTCTCTAGTTTTCATGGCTGAATGCTATAATGTAAGGCTATTATGAAGGGGCACAAAACTACTTCAAGAGCATGGGGCACATGCCCCCCAACCTCCAATGGGCCAGATTTCTCCCCTCGTGCTCTTTCCTAATTAGAAAAGGGAAAATTCTCCCCAGCCCCTTTATATGCTGGATTTAGACCTTTTGTAGGCCAGATTAGTAGGACAAGACAGGAGGTAGGGATTTCAGTCACAATGCAGATCTAGTTTGCCACCCTCTGATTTTTTTTTTTTAGAAGGCCTTTGAGGATGACTGACTTTTGATTATTGTTGCATTTTCTAAGCAGTTGTGGAACGATGCAAATTTGTTTTGCCAATTCCTCTTGTTGTCTATTCTCTCACCTTCCATACTTACTGCATTCTTTTATGCTGATAATTTTTAATTACTATTTTTGCATTGGTTTCTTTAAGACAAAGTCAGATGTAATTTATTCAAAATAAGCAAATACCATGTATTTCAAAGCAGAACTTTTTAAGCTTTGATCAGCTTTTTCTGCTTAAAATAACTGCTTAAGGCAAAAGTGGGGAACTTCTTTTCTGAGGGATACTTGTTATATTTGTTGGAGAGGGTGAAAGACATTGGTGGGCAAAGACCAAACCAAAAGTGGGCAATACCATCACTTTCTTTTTCTGTCACCCATTTCTCTCTTGCTGTCATCATATTCCTCCCATTTGAACAAAAAACTGCTAGGAAGAAGGATAGTTTGATCTTGACAGAATTCTAAACTGATCACCCATGAAGGGCCTTTGAAGCAAAGGTGAATCCATAGATTGTCCATCCTGTACTAAAAGAATCCAGAGGGCAAAAGAAGTCATGTTCATCCACAGAAAAAATCATGAAGGTAATTAGGTGATACCTTTTTCAGAACAAAAACATCTTGAAATTGTGGTGAGCAAAATATTCAAAGTTCCATCTTGGTAGGATTCTACCTATTCTTCTCTGAGAAGCAGCATCCCATTCATTTGCCCTATAGTGAATCTGTACAATGCTATTGTTGCGATGTCCCCTCAAATCAATTCTGATGTATGGTAATCCTGTTACAGGGTTTTCTTGATAAGATTTATTCAAAGGATATTTTCCATTTCCCTCCTCTGAGGCTGAAAGTGTGACTTGCCCAAGATCATCTAGTGGTTTTCCATGGCTGAGCAGGGGTTCGAATCCTGGGAGTCCTAGTCCAACACTCAAACCACTACCTATGCTGGCTCTCCACCTATATAATACCCTCCCCACAGTGCTTTTAGTCCAGCTGAACCTGTTTGGAAACTCTTTATCCATGTTGCAAACATTTTATAGACTATTACATTATTTTAAATAATCAGCCATCTAATGTACTTGGAGAAAAATAAAATCTCAAATCAAGAATTTGGAGAAAAGTAACAATCTGAGAGAAATTCAAGAATGAGGGCTTTATTTAAAAGTTAAACATATCTTTTAGCAAACTCAGCGTTTGATGTCACAGTGCTAATATATCTAAAATAAATACTTGCAACGTTAGACACAACAATAATAATGCTATGTTTTTGGCCTAAAGCTATAAAAATGTTATTCAAATCTACGTTTTCTTAGAGGAAGTCATATACACACACACATACAATTCACTCAGCCTTTTTGATTTTTTTTTCATACATAGAAATTTGATTATATATAAATCAGAATCATATCTAGGGAGACAGGTGTGATCATTTCCACATTTAGGATGCTTCCAGTCAGATGGCCGCTGCTGCTTACATTTAAATGGCACTCTGAAGCTACAGATTTTCACTGTTAATGAAATAAGACAAAAAGCAGCAATAGGAAAACTTGGGATGTGTTTCATGCAAAAATTTAGAACTCTTGTAAACTTTCACAAATGAAATAGTACGATTGCACAGCAAAAGCCTTGCCTGGGAATACCCTTAGAAATAAACCTGCAGACGATGCTATGGCATGTAGCCTTGTGATATTTTGCCATCTGTGAAAGCAAGAAGAAACAACAGTTGCCTATTATTTTCTTTCATTCATATGAAGTGCTTTGAACACTTCAAAGTGCTATAACCATTAATTATTTTTATTCTTTCAGATCTCTCCCTCAGTGGTACTGAAGGTGTTCTTTAGGACTAATACTTAGGGTATTACTGGCTGATTTTCCATTTTGTGACAAATTATTGACTGAGCTGGAGGTGGCTCATTTACACAAACACTAAGCAAGATTTCTGCAACCTGACAAAGGAGAAGGGAGAGGATTAATACATAATTAATACACTGCTTGTTTAAGCAGGGAATCTTGCTAGGCGCTGCCGAGCTTTGGTGAGACGCTTGATCTTCTCCCGGAGAGTAGCCCTTTCACTGGCAGAATCCTTTTGTTCCTGGAGGAGAACAGCATACTGATCTTTATCCTGTATGAGCAGCATCATTGCATGCTGCAACTCCTCAGCAAAATCATGGAGAATGTAACTCTGAATAATCATGGGAATTTGGGTGCCAAGCCGGATTCCTGCACTCTGAAAACAGAATGAGAGAATTATTTGTGTTTGGTTTTTTCCCCCCTTGAAGACGGCACTGAAGACCAAGAAAAAAACTAGGCAGCATTGCAAATGGACTATCTATGATTACAAGATCTCGGTCAGTGAAACACTGGTCTAGATGAAAGAAGGAAAGGCTGCATTTCTATGAACAACTAATGAGCTAAACTAAACTATAACAAAAAAATAAAAATAAAAATCAAGGATCAGAAACAGAGTGGGCAGTTCTCACTTCCATCCCAGGAAAAAAGTGGTAGAAGAAAAATATGTTAGGAAACCAAAGATATTTATTACAATCTACATCACTGGTGGGTATAGTGTGTAGGGTCCCTGTCTCCAGTCAGCTGGGTTTTAGAGTCATTACTGGCAACATGGTGATACCTTAACGGACGTCTAGTGGCACAGAGAGGGTTAATCTATATTTAGAGGTTGACACATGATTTAACTTTATTTTGTCAATTTAAGGTTGGAGAAAGATATCCAGGAGGGAATGGAATGAGGAAGTAAATTTGCCTATTAGCAACCTGCTTGCATGGCTGTCATAGATGTTGGATGGGAAATGGGTCATATTTGCATATGTAATTTCCTTTCTTTGCTTCCACACTGTGTAACCCATTGAGTCCATCTTTCATAGGCCTTGCTTGGAGGAAAATCCATTTAGCCAACCATGGGGAAGTGGCGTGTCAGTCATGGGGCAATTAGTTGTTTAAGTGTCCAGTTCTACATCTTGCTGGCAGCGGATGCTGAACCTCACATCAGCTACTCCAATAAGGCAAACAACTCCAATAAGGCAAAATGGGACAGCAAACTGCTTTCTGTCTGGACTCATCCAAAGGGTGACATCTTGAGCTCACAGCCTATTGTCAGCTAATTGTTTGTTAGTCAGTTAACTGTCAATCAAACTAGGGAGAGTTAATCAAGCTAGGGGGAGGAGCCAGCTAGGGGAAGGAGGCTTTATTAGGAACTCCCAGCGGCACGCGCCTATGGCACGCGCAATTTCATTCATCTACTTCAATCCTTCAAGTTCAACCATTCAAGTTTAGGAACAACCAATCCTTATTGCGACTGAACAAATTTAGGAAGAGTTCAACTGAGCTTGGGAGTTAGCTGAGCAGACATAGCTTATACAGCTCAAATTAAGAAAGGAGGCCCAGTTTTTGTTTTTGTTTTCTTGTTCTATTCTCTGTATTATCAAGTATGGAAGGTGAGGGAGCTGCTGCTGTCACCTGTAGCACTTGTGGCATGTTCCTTTTCTTGCCACAAGATGTGGTCGGGTACACCTGCAGCAAGTGCAGGCTGGTCACCTTCTTAGAGGTCAAGGTGCGGCAGCTGGAGGCACAGGTTTCTAATCTTCGTCTTATTAGGGAAGGTGAGGACTTCTTAGATAGGACGGAGAGGACCTTCCTGAAGACCGGATATGCGGAGGAGCTGCCTGATGAGGAAATCAGTTCCGTGAGCCAGGAAAGCGATGCTTGGAGGAATGTCACACGGAGAAGTAGAAGGGCCAGGAAGGAAACAGAGACTCTCAAACTACAGAATCGCTTCAACATTCTTGGTGCTGTGAATGATGAGGAACACCAGAAGGAGGGAACACAACATCAGCAAGAAGGAATCCAACTTCGGCAACTGGAACTTGAACACCAACAGGACAGCATCCAACATCGGGAAGACCAGCACTCCCGGCCTCAACACAATGCCGAGGCAATCCTGGAAGAATCTGCTTGTCGAAGAACCCCGGACAGGCCTCAGAGGAGGCGAGTTCGGGTGGTTGGGGACTCCTTGCTCAGAGGAACCGAAACGGCAGTTTGCAAACCGGACAAGCTCAATCGAGAGGTCTGCTGTCTTCCTGGGGCCAGGATAAACCACGAAACAGAGAGGCTAGCCAGGCTGGTCAAGCCCACTGACCGTAAGCCCCTCGTTTTGGTTCACGTTGGAACCAATGACACGGTGAAGCGCAGCTTTCACCACATCACAAAGGACTACGAGCTTATGGGGAGAAAGCTTAAGGACCTTGGTGCGCAGGTGGTCATTTCATCAATCCTCCCTGTTCAAGGATATGGTGCACGAAGGGAAAGGACAATAGTAGAGGTCAACAGCTGGCTCCGCACATTTTGCCACCGCCAACAATTTGGCTTTTTGGATCATGGCTTGAAATTCCAGGAACATGGGCTTCTGGCAAGGGATGGGCTGCACCTCACGAAACTTGGCAGGAACGTTTTTGCAAACAGTCTCACAAGGAGGATTAGGAGGGCTTTAAACTAAGTACAACTGGGGAGGGAGACAAGATTATTCAGGACAAGGACTCGGCAAGTGCAGGGGAAAAAGGCCCAAATGATATTGGCCAAGTAGGAATAGCATCCAATCGTGGGAGGGGTGGAAACAATGCTAAGGGACTTGCAGGAAGGGCACGGGGACTTAAGTGTCTCTACACTAATGCACGAAGTATGGGAAACAAACAAGATGAATTTGAACTCCTAGTACAGCAAAATAAATATGATTTGATAGGCATCACTGAGATCTGGTGGGATGAGTCTCATGATTGGAATGTAGGAATAGAGGGGTATAGCCTATTTTGTAGAAATAGACCAAATAAGAAAGGAGGAGGAGTAGCCTTATATGTCAAGGATGTTTTCACCTGTGAAGAGATCCATGACTTGAACACCGGAAGCCAGGTCGAGAGCATCTGGGTAAGAATTAAGGGAGCGAGAAACAATAGGGATATTATAGTGGGGGTTTACTACAGACCTCCAAGCCAGACTGAGGACCTCGATGGCGCTTTTGTAGACCAAATGACTGCACATTCAAAAAGGAGAGATACAGTAATAATGGGAGATTTCAACTACCCGGATATATGTTGGAGCTGCTGGCTGAAATCCCGTGGTCAAGAATAGTCAATGAGAAAGGAGTTCAGGATGCATGGGAGTTCTTTAAAAGGGAGGTACTGAAGGCACAGGCTAAAACTGTGCCATTAAGGAGGAAAAATGGAAGGCATCTGAACAAACCGGAATGGTTGACTAAAGAGCTCTCAGCTGAGCTAAGTGTTAAGAAAAACATGTACAGGAAATGGAAGAAGGGGAAAATCACCAAAGAAGATTATAAGCAAGTAGCCAGGAGACGTAGGGAGAAGGTCAGAAAGGCTAAAGCACAGAACGAACTTAGGCTGGCCACAGACATTAAAAACAATAAAAAGGGCTTTTTTAAATACGTCCGTAGCAAAAGGAAAAAGAAGGAGACGATAGGGTCACTGCGCAAGGAAGATGGTGAATTAATAACAGGAGGAAGAAAAAAGGCAGAACTCCTCAACACCTTCTTCACCTCAGTTTTTTCCCAAAAGGATAAAAACACTCAACCTGGCGGTTGGGGAGCAGGTGAGGAAGTGGGGGAAATGCAGCACAGAATAGATAGAGAGGTAGTACAAGAATACCTGGCCACACTGGATGAATTCAAGTCTCCAGGGCCAGATGAATTGCATCCTAGGATTTTAAAAGAACTAGCAGAGGTCATTGCGGAACCTCTTGCTATAATCTTTGAAAACTCTTGGCGGACCGGAGAAGTTCCGGCAGACTGGAGGAGGGCAAATGTTGTCCCCATCTTCAAGAAGGGAAAAAAAGAGGACCCAAATAATTATCGCCCAGTCAGCCTGACGTCAGTACCTGGAAAGATCCTGGAGCGGATCATCAAACAGTCAGTTTCTAATTACTTAGAAAACAATGCCGTAATTACGAAAAGTCAACATGGATTTCTCAAAAATAGGTCATGCCAGACTAATCTTATCTCTTTTTATGATAGAGTTACTTGCTTGATAGATGAAGGGAATGCTGTGGACATAGTATATCTTGATTTCAGTAAGGCCTTTGACAAAGTTCCCCATGACATTCTTGCAAAGAAGCTAGTAAGATGTGGACTGGACAGGGCTACTGTCAGGTGGATTTGTAACTGGTTGACTGACCATACCCAAAGGGTGGTCTCCAATGGCAGATTCTCATCCTGGAGAGAAGTGACTAGCGGCGTGCCACAGGGTTCTGTCCTGGGCCCGGTGCTGTTCAATATCTTCATTAATGACTTGGATGAAGGAATAGAGGGCACACTGATCAAATTTGCAGATGACACCAAATTGGGAGGGGTTGCTAATACGCCTGATGACAGGATCAAAATTCAAAAGGACCTGGACAGATTGGAGAGCTGGGCCAAGGCTAACAAAATGAATTTCAATAGAGAGAAATGTAAGGTCCTACACTTAGGCAGAAAAAATGGTATGCAGAAATATAGGATGGGGGACACGTGGCTGGCTAACAGTACGTGTGAAAGGGATTTAGGAGTCTTCATAGACCACAAGCTGAACATGAGTCAGCAGTGTGATGCGGCAGCCAAGAAGGCCAACACAATTCTTGGTTGCATCAATAGGAGTATGGTGTCTAGATCGAGGGAGGGTACCACTTTATTCTGCATTGGTTAGACCTCATCTTGAATACTGTGTCCAGTTCTGGGCACCCCAATTCAAGAAGGATATGGATAAGCTGGAGCAGGTCCAGAGGAGGGCAACCAAAATGGTGAGGGGCCTGAAAGCCATGCCCTATGAGGACAGACTTAGAGAGCTGGGTATGTTTAGTCTGCAGAAGAGAAAGTTGAGAGGGGACACGATAGCCATGTTTAAATATTTGAAAGGGTGTCATGTCGAGGAGGGAGTGGGCTTGTTTTCTCCTGCTCTTGAGACCAGGACAAGGAGCAATGGATGCAAGCTGCAGGAGGGGAGATTCCGCCTGAACCTCAGGAGGAATTTCCTGACGGTCAGGGCTGTCCGGCAGTGGAATGTGCTGCCACAGAGTGTGGTGGAGTCTCCTTCTTTGGAGGTTTTTAAGCGGAGGCTGGATGGCCACTTGTCGGGAGTGCTTTGAGGGTTTTCCTGCATGGCAGGGGGTTGGACTGGATGGCCCTTGTGGTCTCTTCCAACTCTACATTTCTATGATTCTATGATCTATCTTGTCAGTTCTCCATGTTTCTGTTTTAACACTAGAGACATAAGTTTAAGGAGACATAACTAAGCCAGCAGAGCATGAAATGACCGACTTCTGTCCCATCATCACCATCACAACATATCTTGCTCTATATCACAGATCTCAAGGCATTATACAAATAAAATCAATTTACAGTTTGAAACACTCTAAAATTTAATACAGCCTAAAATTTCAAACAATCAGAATAACACAAACAGACTACAAACTGTGTGTTGTTAAATAACGTAGTGGGTAAGGAAAGCTTAAAAGATTTAGAACAATTTAAAATCATGTGCATGTATATTTTGGAAGAAATCATTTAGGCCACAAAGGCGTTAATAAAAGGTTGTATTTTACAACTTGACAATAGAATGAAGCCAGCATTAGTCCTATTGGGCCAGGAAAGGGAGGGCATTCCACAACCAAGATTGCACAGCTGAGAAAGTGCTGTCTTGTATCCTCACAGCGTGTATTGCTTCCACTAGTAGGACATAAAGTAAGGGGCTCTCCAGCAGACCTCAGTCCTTTGGCATGGGTGTATAGAGAGATGGTCCTTCAAGTGTCATAATCCCAAGTCATTTAGGACTTTCAATATCATCACAATCACACTGAATTCAAACTGGAAGTGTATTGTCAGACAGTGCAATTCCTTTAAGTTTGGTGTTACTGTCTAAATTGTATGGCCAGCAATCTAGCTGCTGTGTTTGTACTAGCTGCAGCTTTTGAGTCATCCGCAAGAGCACATTACAGTAATCTAATTGAGAGGTTTCCAACTCATATGAATTGTGGGAGCTAGGTTATTCCAGTTCAGAAAAGCCATGGAATCTACCTGCATTCCCAGTGATAAAGATGAATCCAAGAGTAGCATGAGCAATCCCAAGGGAGTTCAGTCTCATTCAGGTCTGGTAACCACCAATCCAGAGACCTTCCATCTTATCAGGATTCCTCTTCAGTTTACTGCCCCTCATCTAGTCTATTAAAGCATCAACACACTGGTTCAGAACCAGCTGCTGACTCCAATGCAATGAGAAGTACAGCTGAGTGTCATCCATCTACAGATGACACTCTGCTCCAAATCTCTGAATGACCTCACCCAGCAGCTTCATAAATATTGAACAACATGTGGGATAGAATGGAACCCTATTAAGCCCTCCACAGCTTAATAATAAGGGAGATGAAAAGGAGTCCCCCCATATCACTCTCTGGAACTGGCCCAGTAATCAGGAGGAGAAACATTGTAACATGGTGCTTCACGTACCGCAGAACTGGTCCAACTAAGATATCATGATGTCAAAAACTACTGAAATATCCAGGAAGATCAGTCAGGTATCGCTCCCTTTTGCCCAGAGCAGGTAGTCAGTAAAAGCAAGAAAGGTTGTTTTGATACTATATACTGGCCCCAAACCACACTGCAATCTTTTATAAAGCAGCAAACAACTCTCCTTGATATACCAAGACATTCATCAACCCATCCAATCACTCCTGTTTTACTGGCCCTTCTCAGCCAAGATGGACAACAGTCAGACTTACATATGGCAAAATGGGCTGATTCAACCATTTTGTCCATACCATGACAACAACTAAAAATACTTATAACAGTGAGCACACTGGATATCTCCCCAGTCATTACGATAATCGTGGCTTCAAATTCTGAACAAATACAAGCAACTTACTCCTGAAAGTGTTTGTCACAGTAAGTAATTGGGTTCAGCTCCTGCTTTCTCTGGTCCTGATCCCAAGAGGTCCTTATCATCTCTAGGCATTAAATTGAGGATGTAATACAGGAGGCATAAGATGAGTTTTTGCCTGCTACAATGCTATCATGATAGGTATTAAGAAAGAGTCCTGACTGATCTTCAGTCATATTCATTCCACCACTTACACCACCTGCAAATTACCTGTGACTCAGCCTGTTTCATGGCTTACAAATTTTAAACCAAGTAGAATTATGGGCTCCAAAACAGGACAATGGGCATTTAGGAGCAATTTTATCAATGGCTCTTTATGTTTCATCATTCCATAGTGAGACAAAGGCCTCAAACAGAACACTAGCTCTGTCAAACAGAATATTCTCCAGAGCACTTAGGAATTCTTCAGACTTCTTCAGTCTTCAGTTGTGGATCACCTTAATAAGTCTCCCATCCTTGCAGGGAGGTTCTGCTACTACCAAATCAAACTTCACAGGGAAGTGATCTGATCATGGCAATAGAGTTGTTGAGCACTGGTCCCCTTAAACAAGATCATCCTCTACCCATCCAACAGAAAAAGAACAGGTCCTGGGGTGTGTCCTCCATACCAACAATATCAACAATGTACTGAGACAGACCCATGGTTGTCAAAGTAGCCATGTGGTCCCAAACTGTCCCTGCCAGGACAGCCTCCACATAGATGTTGAAGTTTCTCATAACTATAGGTTCTCCAATACCATCTTTGAAACCACCTTGGTCAGCTCAGGCGGGACACTGCCATATATGAGGTAGGCAGTACACCAGCAGCATAGCAATTCTTTCTCTTTGGCCCAGTAGAAAGTATAAACCCTCAGAACTTGTGCCAGGGCAGATGACACTTCAACTTAGGTTGATACTGCACTGCGCGTCTGGATGGATAAAATGGGGATAGACCCACTCTGACAAGCTCATCTATACAGATCATCAAGCCCTGTAGTGCAGAAGAGGTATCTCCTTCATCCACAACAAAGTCATAGATGACCTAGCATTTAGCAACAGCAAGACAATATCACATGATGGCTAACAGGGCAACTTGGATGTTGCGGGATGGGGGGAAATCAAATATTGGATAGAAGTCAAACATCTATCCCACTTTTCTGTTACTTGGCATGTCCATAATCAGCACCATATTGCCTTCTGCTTGAGATCATACTAATAAGAATGCCATATTCCTCCTCCTTTCCTCTGAGATTCACTTAAACAGATGTACAGTAAACAATAAATAAACAATACAGAAGCAAGATCTAGCTATCACTACCTTTATATGTTTATTTATTTTAATTCAAGGCTATAATCCTATTGGGCAGCTACAAATATGTACCACCATAGTTACAGAGCTATGCAGTGACTGTCAGCTTGGCCCCTGCTCCCATTCCCACTTACTGGGAAGCACTCACTATGATCAATGGGAGTCTGTTACCTTGTTGACTGGAAAGTAGTTCATTGATGGTCCCACCCTCTCCCATGAGCAACCACTGGTGCAATAGGCAGAAGCAGGACCTCTGTCACAATTCCCCCTCACCAGAGATGGCTTATGAGCGAAGGGGAGAGAGTGAGAACAGCAGTCACCTGCTTCCCAATCAAGAGGAGAACAGATCCCCACTGATCACAGCAGCTGCTGCCCCATAAGTGGGAACTGGGGGATTTTCATGGTCCCTGCAATAGGGAATATGTAGGGATTGGAAATATGAAATAGCCACGAATGCATAACTCTAGGTCATGCGTTTGCAACTGCCCCAAAAGATTCTGGCCATTGTTTATCTCAAGTACAACATTTTTTTGAAAACAGTTACCCTGAAATTTTGGGGGTCCCCAAGGGACACTTTGATGTGCTCCAAGTGATGGGGAAGGTAAACTCAACAGAGCACAAACAATAGCACTATGAGAAGCAGGGTAACCTAGTGAGATCTTTTACCCAATTTTTACGGGGTCAGGCCAAGCCAAAAACCACACAAAAAGATCGAATAAATGACTTTATTGAAAGGAAATATCACACATCAATGCATACACTCACACATGCATTCAAGCCCTATAGAAAGGCAAAGAGTGGAAATTAGATAGAAGGGTTATTAGAGGATTTGTAGTTTGGGTGATACTTTTCCTGAAGTCCTTGGTCCAAGAAAGCAGTGAAAGAAGTAAAGCTCAGCGGAAGGACGGTGAGGGGATTACTCGGGTGCCGGGGGGAGACGGTCTGTTGGTATGACCGGGAGTTATCCAAAGAACCAGCCAAAAACGGGCACTATTTGTAGGGAAAATGTACCATAAGTGCAAATCCTCTCCCAGGGAGAACAAAGGAGATGGCAACGGAAAAACAACTCCACACCGGCACCTTCTTTGATATTAGAAGATAGCAAGGTGTTACCAAAGTTTCAGGATCTTCCGCCACTTTGGGTTGCAGTGTGAGTTTATGTAGATGGTCCTTGCCTGATAAGATTTTATTGCTACCAGTGCCAAACTTGTGAGAAAGCGCCTTAGTCCCTACAAGTTGGCTCCTCAAAGGCTGAGGACCTTTTGTCTGCTGTCGTTTGGCACAGCTTGAGGTCTCCTGTGGCTACGTGATGGGAGAGTTTACTGGCCTGACCTGGTTTTCCAATTGTATGACCGTTGCTGCCTACATGCTCATCCAGGTGACCTCTCTGGCGTGTTCGATTATATTTTATATCAAAGTTGTAGGGTTTACCAATGGGGCAACAACACTGTATTCTATTAGATTTCACCCACAGTACTAAGAGTTGCTCCAAGCTGCAATTCTATGAAAGTGTTGGAAGAAAAACAGTTGTTACTCACTTTGAAGTAGGCATTCAGGTGGTAAGCCATCTCCTCCAATGAGCATTTCTGCACAACTTGTAGAAATGTGTTTGTTCTGGGAGACACAGCCACACCGTTTGTTCTAACTTTGCTTATATCATCATTATAAATTTGGTCCTGGCAATACACAAGACTTTCCAGTTTAAACTGAATCAAAATCACAGATTCTGCTTTCTCCTCTTGCTTCTGTTTTATATCCTCAATGTTGTTCTGCAAGACAAAGCAATATTTTTATTTTTGACAAAGGAGAACATAAAATTAGGACTCAAAAGTGTCTTGATGCATGAAATAAACACCAAGCCTGAATATATGAAATTGCTGTGTGCTTAGCTTTTATATTCCAATGCTGCCTGTTATAGGATTGAGGAAATGGTGGGGAGGGGACTCAGAACCCAAAATCTGAATTGTGAAGCATCTCAGAAGATCATGGGCTGAATTAAAGGCACTGGTTAGAGCAATAGCTAATTTCTGGTGTTATGTGTCTTCCAACAGGGTAATCCTATCACAGAGAGACATTTCTTGGCAAGATTTATTCAGAGGTGGTTTGCCATAGCCTTCCTCCAAGGCTGAGAGTGCCTTGCCCAAAATCATCCAGTGCGTTTTCATGGCTAAGCAGCAATTAGGACCCGAGTCTCCTAGAATTCTAGATCTACGCTCAAACCACTACACCAGGCAGGCTCTAGCAAATTTAGCAGGACCAAATGGAATTCTTCCTAATTTGAGCAGTTGCCTACCATGTATTACTTGCGACCTATTTGCACGACACTATTAAGGTTTATTATTCTACTTTAGCTGCCATGGTTCCATTGTATGGAATCCTGCCATCTGTAGTTTGGGAAGCTTTCTGGCTGAGAATTGTAAATGCCCCTCCCTAAACTTCAGATGCCAGGATCCCATCGGATGTTGCAATAGCAATTACAGTGGAATGCAGCACTACAATTTTATAGTGTGAATGGGCCCTGGATCATAGAAGATCCAGTAAATACAGGCCATTGGTGGTCTCAGTCAAGAACGGCTGTTGCCAGAGCCCATGCAGACTCCTATTTCCATGTTTTTAAATTGTTTTTTCACCACTTTGGTACCACTTCCCATGGCAGAGGGCAGCATTTTAAATTTTGCAGCCATGCAATCTGCATGGCTACATCTTAGTTCAGTCTTCCCTTAAAAGCATTCACAACTTAGTATTTAAAATGACAACAAATCAACCAACAATAACAAAAAAGAAAAGAAAAGAAAAGAAAAGCAAAGCTTTTGGATAAAGCAAATCCAGCTTTTTCTCTCTTGCCCAGAAACAGAATGCAGAAAGCAAAAAACCTGACTGCATTCAGTTATGTGGCAACTCAGTATTCCTGGTTCTGGATGATGGCAACTGTATTTTCAATGATAGTGGACTCTTCCAGACTGGTGCAAAACAAAACAAAAACAAACAAACAAAAACCCTGAAAGCTGTTGCAACAGAGAGCCCCACTTATTGGTTGATGTCTTTTCATGTCACTTCCACATCCAAATGGATTTTAGTTCCTGAAAAACACTGTAGGCATTATAGTTATCTTAGCCAATCATCATTCTGCACTTACGACACAACTGTAGGTCACTTGGCCAATCAGCATGCAGCACTTTTCAATGCTTTTGTGTACTGTTTTGGATGCTGAGTTCCAGTATAGGCATGCCTTCTTTTTTAAAAAGAACAACGTCCTGAAAATCATAATGAAACTGCATGGAGTGTTTGTCTCCTTGCTCCCAGCACTGAAGAGGAGGAGGAACACAGTATAAACTGCAAGTGTAAGTATAAACTGCAAGTAAAGAACTACAGTATATAGCATTGTGTGTGTGTGTGTGTGTATGCATGCATGAATGTGTGTGTGTCTTGTGAGCTATCCTGCATTTTTGTTCTAAACCCACCATCTGAATAAAATGTTGCTATTGGTCTTGGGAATTGCCACTGATGGATCGGAGCCAAGAGAAATGTCAACTGATTTTTTTTTCTTAAATTGAGAATTATAGAAACAAATACAGCAGTCAACAGCAGCATTTACTCCATGCATTTACCTTCTGTGTCGATTTGTTATTGTTTTACTGTCTGGAAGAATCCTTACTCATGGTATATTTATACAATAAAAACAAATAAAATATTTATTTATAATCCCTCTCACCTGAGCAGCTCTAAGAAGATAGTAAAAATTACTGAAGTGTTGGTGGGCAGTCTGAATAAATGATTCCCGCACACGTTCTAGAGGACAGAGGGGAAAAAAATAGCAGGAGAAACATTAACAGAAGAACTGTAGCTGTAATTCCTAGGCATATACTGTTCAATAAATGGAAGGTTCAAGCATTGAAAGCCTTGAACAGGGAGTCTTTAAACCCAACCCCATCACATACAGAATGGTATTCAAAACAGGAGAGCTGTGCAATCCTCCACCATGCTGGCTTGGGGATACCGGGAGTTGCAAAAAGGAACTTTTCCTTCCTCTTTTATTCAGGGCAAACTGAGACAGTAGTAGCATTTATTTGCACTTGTATGAAGAAATGACAGAGAAAGTGAGAAAACCAAATGAATTGTTTCAAGTGTACTCGCTTCCTAAGAAGAACTGTCTGGGATTATAACCAAAGCAGTCTAATGACAGATGGGCCATAATTTACCTTGTATCATAATCATCCCCATAATTTCTAATCTATAAAGTACCCAACATGTATTTGTTTATTTAAAAGACACACGTCTCTTTTTCTTAAAAATTCACTCTGTGTTGTATTCAGTATATGCTATGACATAAGCAAAGCTCACAGATTTACAAGGGAATCCTGAATTTGCATATCTTTTCACAAAGCAAAGAAATATAGATAGAGGCATCTCATTTATGTAGGGGAAAGGATGGAGGTAAGGTATACAGAGAGGAGAGTAAAGTGCATCCAAAGTCCAAAGAGGTGATTTCCCCCGAACTTTCCCTGTTAGTGAATTTAAATTTGCCACTATGCTAACGAAGCTCTGGGTTTCACTGTGGAATCCAGCTTGGGCACTGGGGAAAAGAAGAGGCTTGGGATTGGTGGCTTTCCTAAGCACACTTTATTACAATCCCAACTGCAGGCAAAGAACTTTCTGATGAATGCATCAGGGAGGCCTTCAATAGTGAGCCTTCCTCTTTGTCATGGGGAAAGGGGTGAACGCATCATCCTCTGTCTACTCAGACATCCTCCCAAAGAACACAGGACTATTCCATAAAACTGCCATCCTATACACACTTATGTGAGAGTTATGTATCCTTAAACCCAATAGGGCTTACTTCTGAGTAAACATTTAAATACACCGAAAAAAGTAGCAATTTTAATAGTACTGTAAATTTAACTTTTAAAAAGATGAATGATCTATTCTTGTACACATAGAATATAAATGAGTTGCCCTACGTTTATTGATCAAAATGAAGTATCCACAATGACTATATTATATTTTAGAACTATTGCTTTAATGGTATTATTACTAAAATATTTATAATAAGATAAGACACAATATGTAATTAATTAGATGTAATACATTTTAAAAACAGCTTAATAAATTAAGTTTAAGATTAGAAAGGAAACTATAAAATTTAAAACATATCATATGTAAAAATTTCTATTGAAGCTCATGCAACCTTTTTTCCTTGTATAGAATTCTTGGTAGCCCTACAGTTCCTAGAAATATGGCCCCATCTCAGGTGATTACTACAGAGTGGATTATTCAAATGTTAACATTTGAGTACTATTATTACTATATTAGGTAGTGCAATCAGCGGTACCCTGAAATTGTAGTCTCCAAGCCAAATGGCATTCTTTGGTCATTTATGAAAGCACTCCATATCAACAAGATGCTAGGAACAGGACTCGAGTTGTTACGTAAACTCTACCTGCTATTCCCTTCAGCATCTCAACAGCGGGCAATTTTAATTTCTCAACTTGCTGTTTTACAATGATTTCAAATGTCTTGTAGTTGACAAATCCTGGGAGTTCTTTGCCCCGATATTTACGTTCAAACTTCGAAACTTCTTCCCGAATAGTGTCTCTCACTGCAATATTAAAAAAATTTGAATTAATTATCCATGATCATGTACCAAGGCAGCAGTCAAGCAAAAACTGCCCCTGTTATAACTATAGGACGAAACAAAAAAAAACCCTACATCTTTCACCTTTAACTCTAGAGTGCTTTCATTCCACAGCTATCATTGTCACAGTCCAGATAGTCTGAAAGATCTTATAATCAACCTGGAAAAAATTCAGATTGGCCAGAAGCTCTAAAAAGTGAATGATGTATGCAGGACCAAGCGCATGGGAAGTAGATCTAGATGCATTAGTAGAACTCCAGTTGATTTACAATAACATTGACATGGATCTCTGAATCTGTTTAAGGATAATAGTAATAAAATGGGCCACCCTACCTCAGCAAAGTGCTGGGTACAGACACACTGGCATAGATCCTACAAGCCTGAATGGGTAAGGAAGTCTGTATTCTCTCTAGTGTTTGTTATAATCATATTGTCACCAATCTAGATCAAAACTGGAAAACACACATGCATTTTTAAGGTGGAATTCAACTTATATATGAGTACTCAAACTGAAAATGCATTATCTATTTGTACAGGAAAACATTAAAATCATCAAAACTTGATTTACCATCTTGTTCATTTTTCACAATCTCATTTTGCCACTTGTCAAAGGACCAACGCAATTTTGTGACCAGCCTTGGTTTTTCACTATTCACTAAAAAATCTTCTCCCTCTTTTATTTTTAAGAGGGCCTCATTAAAACACTTGATTTTCTGGAAAGAGATGCAAGAATGAAAGAGAGAACAAAGAACAGAGTAGAAGTTTTCTGGGGGGAAAATTGCTTTTGCAGTTGAAAGGTGCATCTTCTGAAGCAAAAAACAAAACAAAACATTATGCTAAAAGGATGCAGAAACAGACTGACTCATGCTATGCATGTCTGCAAATAATGAATCATAGAATCATAGAGTTGGAAGAGACCACAGGGGCCATCGAGTCCAACCCTCTGCTATGCAGGAACACCCTCAAAGCATTCCCAACAGATGGCCATCCCGCCTCTGCTTACAAACCTCCAAAGAAGGAGACTCCACCACACTCCGAGGCAGCATATTCCACTGCCGGACAGCTCCGACCATCAGGAAGTTCTTCCTGAGGTTCAGGTGGAATCTCCTTTCCTGCAGGTTGAATCCATTGCTCCTTGTCCTGGTCTCTGGAGCAGCGGAAAAAAGCCCGCTCACTCCTTGACATGACATCCCTTCAAATATTTAAACATGGCTATCATGTACCCTCTTAACCTTCTCTTCTGCAGACTATACATATCCAGCTCCCTAAGCCGCTCTTCATAAGGCATGGCTTCCAGACCCTTCACCATTTTGGCTGCCCTCCTCTGGACCTGCTCCAGCTTGTCGATATCCTTCTTGAATTGAGGTGCCTAGAACTGGACACAGTATTCCACATGAGGTCTAGCCAATGCAGAATAGAGTGGTACCATTACATCCCTCGATCTGGACATCATACTCCTATTGATACAACCAAGAATCGTGTTGGCTTTCTTGGCTGCTGCATCACACTGCTGACTCATGTTCAACTTGTGATCTACCAAGACTCCTAGATTCCTTTCACAGATACTGTCATCCAGCCACATGTCCCCCATCCTATATTTGTGCATTCCACTTTTTCTGCTTAAGTGCAGGACCTTACATTTCTCTCTGTTGAAATTCATTTTGTTAGCTTTGGCCCAGCTCCCCAATCTGTCAAGGTTGTTTTGAATTTTGATCCTGTCCTCTGGAGTATTAGCAACCCCACCCAATTTGATGTTATCTGCAAATTTGATCAGAATGCCCTCTGCTCCTTCATCCATGTAATTGATGAAGATGTTGATTAGCACTGAGCTCAGGACAAAACCTAGTAGCACCCCACTAGCCACTTCTCTCCAGGATGAAAAGCAGCCATTGGTAAATAAAGCCTAAATTTTATAGAAGACTTCCGACGTGGACTTCACCCCAAGAAGCTTATAAAATCGCCCCAACAAAACAAGGGAATCTACCGATTTATCAAGAGTTGCTGAAATGGGAAGCAGATAAGCCAAGAATGTGTACAGAAGCATTACAAGGTTTAAGACATTAATTTAATTGTTTCCCATGGAGACAACTAAAAGAGAGATTTAAGATGGACCAAAAATTATATGGATTTGAAAGAAAAGAGAATGAATTAGATGTATTGATGAAAGGGGACCAGAAAAAGAGAATTTCTAAATTTTATAAATTCCTATTGCAAAGAGAAATAGAATTAGAGACAGTAAAAGATAATGTGATAAGATGGGCACAAAATATTTGTCATCCTATAGAGTATGATACATGGGTGAAGGCATCAAAAACAGATATAAAATTTACACCAAATTTAAAATTGAGAGAAATTTTTTTTAAAATGTTATATAGATGGTATATGACACCTGAAAGACTGCAAAAAATAACTAAAAATGTGAATGTAAGATGTTGAAAATGCAATGAGAAGGTGGGATCCTTTTTTCATATGTGGTGGACCTGTAAGATAGCAAGGAAATTTTGGAAGGAAAGTCATGATGAAATCCAAAGAATTTATGGTTTTAATTTTGAAATGAAGCCAGAGTTTTATTTGTTAAATATGTTAGGGCAACAAAGAGAAATAAGATGTATCCGAAGACATTGTTATATATGATAACTGCTGCAAGACTGACATATGTGCAATACTGGGGAAAAAAGGAGTATGTAGACATAAAAGAATGGAAACTTAAGGTACTGGATATGGTGGAAACAGAAAAGTTAATATTTTTATTGAGAAATAAGCCTATCCAGAACTTTGAAAGGGAATGGAGAGAAGTTTTAAATTGGGTAAAGAAATAACATAGAAATAACACAGAAAAGAGAAGAAAGTAACAGTGAATGCAAAGTAAAGTAACAATAAATAAGATAAGTATTAAGTAGCAATGTACTGATGTAAGATGTAACAATGTATGATGTAACAATGTATGACCATTATTAAGGTAAAAACATGTTAAAATATGCATGTAAGAAGATAAACAAGCAGATTCAATTGGAAGAAAAGATGGATGTGGGGAAGGGGGGGGTATTCTTTTTTTATGTTCATAGTAAACCTCAATCAAAATATTTGTAAAAAATAAAAATAAAAGCAGCCATTGGTGAGCACCTTTTGGATTTGGTTAGTTGACAATTACAAATCCACCTAACAGTAGCCCTGTCCAGCCCGCATTTTACTAGTTTCTTTGCAAAAATGTCATGGGGAACTTTGTTAAATCAAGATATGCTATGTCCAGAGCATTCCCTTCATCTATCAAGCTTGTAACTCTATCTTAAAAAGAGATAAGATTAGTCTGGCACAACTTATTTCTGAGAAATCCATGTTGACTTTTAGTGATTACAGTTTTGCTTCCTAAGTAATTACAAACTGACTGTTTAATGATCTCCTCTAGGATCTTTCCTGGTATTGATGTCAGGCTGACTGGTTGATAATTATTTGGGTCCTCTTTTTTCCCTTCTTGAAGATGGGGATGATATTTGCCCTCCTCCAGTCTGCTTGGACTTCTCCTGTTCTCCACGAGTTCTCAAAGACTATTGTGAGTGGTTCTGAAATGACTTCTGCCAGTTCTTTTAATATCCTTGGATGTAATTCATCTGGCCCTGGAGACATGAATTCATCCAATTTAGCCAGGCATTCCTGTACTACTTCTCTACCTATTCTGTGCTGTAATGGGAGAACTGAAGATAGTATGGGGCAGACAGAGAGTTGGGCATCAATGTTTAATACTTAGCAGGTTTTCTCCCACAACAGAAACACTGAGAAAAATATGTTGCATTGATTATGGGATTGTAGTACTTCTCTCAGAATCATTTGCAATAAACTATACTTTTCTTTAATGTCTCTTTCCAACCTTGGCCACATGAGCAACATCAACCATTTCCAAATGGTGCCCTCCAAATACCTTAGGACTATGATTCCCATAATCCCAAAGTATGTGGAAGTTCAGTTAGGGAAGGCTGTGTTGTATCCATAAACAGGAAAGAGTATGTACAAATAATACACTGAAAAAGAAAAACCCTAAACTAAGACTAACTCTAGAGAGCATCATGATGCTTATTCAGCAATGCTACCTTTCTCAAAACTCATATTTTCATCCATATGCAGAAATATAATACTGTTATAGCAGGAAATTCAGAAAGTTGTTCTTCTTAAAAAGCACTTTGCAAGGCAAGTGACCAAATAAACACAGTCTTTTTCCACATAACATTTTTAAACATAACAAAATAAACTCTCTGGGGAATAAGGTACAAGAGTTTTATCTCTGTGTGGGAGATTATGGTAGCCCATGTTCCAAGACATGGGGACTCACTCCCCAATAGCAAGGTGAACCCCTCTCCAGCTTGGATCATGAGCTGGTGGTAAGTAAGATGATCTAGGGCAAGGGTAGAAATATGGGGCCTCAGATGTTACTCCCAGCAACCCTAGTCAGTATATGTAATGGTGGGACATGCTCAGAGTTGAAGCCCAACAGCAACTAGAGGACTGCATGATTAACATGCCTGACCTACAGACTGTTGTAAATAGCTGGTAGTGAAAAAAAAGAATGGGTAGATACTATGTACCAGTGGTTCTTAATCTGGGGTCTGGAGACCCCTGTGGGTCTGCAGAACCCTCACAGAGGGCTCATGATGCCCTGCTACTGGACATCAGCAGCAACAACAGGGACATGGCAGCTGGAAGAGGGTGTGAGTGCCAGAACTTATTCTTCATTTGCCAACAAGGAAGCAGTTGGTGGACAGATGTGTCTGCCATCATGTCCCTTTCATCAAGGATGCAGCAGCAGCGGGCATGAGCACTGAGGGACACGGCAGCAGGGAGCAGTTCTGGTACCTGCAGCACCCCACTACTGCATCTCTGACAAAAGGAAAATGGTGCCCACTCTGGAGACCAGGGTTTGAATCCCCCACTTGGCCATGGAAACCCACTGAATGACCTCAGGCAAGTCACATTCTCTCAGCCTCAGAGAAAGGCAAAGGCAAGAAATCTTGCCAAAAAGCCCCATGATAGATTTGCCTTAGAGTCCTCACATAAGTCAGTTTCCAAAGGGGAGAGATAAGATGGCTAGAAAGAACCTCTCTTTGTCAGCAGCACTTTGTTGTTGTGTGCCTTCAAGTCACTTCAGACTTATGGCAATCCTGAGATAAACATACCACAGAGGGTTTTTTGGCAAGATCTGTTCAGAAGGTGTTTGCTCTTGGTTTCCTCTGAGCCTGAGAGAATGTGACTTGCCCAGTCACCTGATGTCTGAGGGGGGATTTGAACCCTAGTCTCCAAAGGCTTTAAATAAATAAATAAATAAATGTTTAATTAAATATTTGAATATTTAAATATAAATTTAAATATTTAAATCTTAAGTTAAAACTTGGGGGTCCCCAACAACAAATTATATTTACAGGGAGCCCCCAGTAAAGAAAAGGTTAAGAACCACTGCTACATACCATTAAAAAAAAAGAAAGAAGATGTTTAGATAGGCTGCAGCTGCTAGAAAAGCCTGTACAGTTTGAGTATCTCTTATCTGAAATGCTTGGGACCAGAAGCATTTTGGACTTTGTAAAGTTGAAGGCTTTCATGGCCAGAATCCATAGATTGTTGTGGGTTTTCCAGGCTTTGAGGCCGTATTCTGTTAGTATTTTCTCCTGACATTTCGCCTGCATCTGTGGCTGGCATCTTCGGAGGATCCTCTGAAGGTGAAATGTCAGGAGAAAATATTAATAGGACTTCCGGTTTGGGCATGGCGCTGCGAGAAGGCTCCCTCTGAAGCTCCGTGTAAGGGGATCCTCTGACAGACGGCGAAACATATTAGGCAATAATAACAGCCTGATCCAAGATCCCCCTTGGTATAGGGGGATCGAAGAAGGGGCTCCGAAGGTCGATACATATCCCTTAACTGTCATCGAGTGAGATCGCGCAAGACGACAGCAGACGGGACGAGGAAGACAGGAGCAGCCATAGCTGTCTGCCAGTGCTTGAATGTTCAAGCTTCAAGCAGCGCCGGCAAACTGTTTTGGACTTGGAAAAGGAGAAGATTTAAGGTCATTTTCTTTTATTATCCTATTTGGGAATTAAAATCACCAGATATTTATCTTGAGAAATCAACTGGGAGCGGGACTTTGAATGTGACTTTAAAACTTTAAAGAAGGTGGTGAAGAAATAGACAATTGAATTGGATATAATAGGCAGAGGAATGGACATGTGTTTTAAAAACCCTTTTTATGAAGAGTTAACTGAAACTGATCGTTTTTGGGGAAGAAAAAAAAAGGAAATCTCGAATAATTTTATATGGAATTTTTCTTCCGTGTTAGATTGTTATTTTAAAGGTTTTGTTTGGAATTTGGAGAGATTGGACTTAATAGGATTTGGGGGAAGAGAGAGAGAGGTGAAGGGGAAAGGAAATTACAAGGAGAAGACAGACGGGGTCAAAGCAAAGGGAAAAAGTAAGGCAGGGGGAAAACGAAATATGAAATATAAAATAGAGTGGAGAGAAGAGAAAGAAGAAGGGGACAATATAAATTAATATTAACAGGGGAAAGAAGAGAGATAGAGGAATTGAAAAAACGGGATTATAAAGAAAAAAGAGGAGAAAAGAAGATAGCGACATTAAAACAGGTAAATTAAGCAAAGGGGAATGACAAAAAGGAGATAGAGAGAGAGTAACAACGGCAGCGACGAAGGACAAAAATTGATGAAAAGTAAAAACGTGACTATTATAAAAGGAATTTTAAAAATATATTGGAATGTTAACACTTGGTATGTTTGGGGATATTAAGGTATAGTGTATGTGAGAAATTAACCGGGAGTGGGATTTTGAAGGTGATTTTAAAAATTTTAAAGTGGGTGGTGAGGGTATTTGGGGGATTAAATTTGGAAATTATAAAAAATTTTTTTTGGGTTGAAAGAACAATTCCCAAAATTTTAAAGTAAAAAATTTTAAATATATATAAGTTTAAGGTGAAAATAGTAGGTGTATATTGAATAATTTATGATTAGAGATTAATTAAGTTTATTTAAAATTTAAGCAATAGCTTTTTTTTTAAAATTCATTAAATTTTTTTAATGAATACTAGAAAGACATCAAAAATGGCAAAAACATTGACTTCTGCAGGAAAAAGGAAATTTTTTTATTAGAACCCATACAAAAATCAGAACAGAGAAAGGGCAGAAAAATTTCAACTGACGTTTTTGGGGAGAAAAAAAAAATATAAAATTAGATATACGTCAGGAAATGAAAGATTTGAGAGGGGGAAATAAAACAAGACTTTAAAAATGAACTGAAAGGAATAAAATTTAAACATTGGGAGGTCTTCAAGAAGATTTGAAGGTAACACAGAATCGGGTGGAAACATTGGAGTTGAAGACAAAAGAGGTAGAAGAAATGGCGGAGAATTTGGGAAGACAAAAAAAACGACTGCTTGACGAAAAAGCATTAATAGATTTGAAAACAAGAGAAAATTTTATAAAAATAAGAGGTTTGGTGGAAAAAAGAGAAGAAAATTTATATAAAAAATTTTTTCCTCCTTTGGCTGAATATTTGAATATCTCCTTAGAAAAAATGGAAGGGGAGATAGATAAAATATATAGGATTGAATCAAAGAATAGCAAAAAAGAAAGAAAACCCCCCAAGGGATGTGATGATTCAGTTGGTAGGGAAAAAAAACGAGAGAAGAAATAATTCAGAAAAGTTTAGAAACAGATTTGATAATAGATAATATTAGAGTGGCGATCTATAAGGATGTACCATCAAGAATTTTGAGAAAAAGAAATGAATAAAAATTTTTTAAACAACTTTTTTGAGACAGCAGAATATAACATACCGATGGGGAAAACTAGAAGGTCTTAGTTTTAGATATAAAGGAAAGCAATATAGAATTGAATCAGTACAAGAAGCTAAAATATTTATAAAAAAGATATGGAAAAGAACATATAAGACGGAAAGTACGAGATGAAGAAGAAACTAAAGATGACTATTCTGAAGATAAACAAGAAGTAGAACAAGAACAAGAAAGAGAAGATGAAGAGGAAGCTATAGAGAAGGGAAAAAAGAGAAGGGGAAGTTTGGAGGGGGGGAAAGAATCTAATTGACATAAAGGAACAATACAGTATATACAGTACATATATAGAATATGTTTTTGAAACTTCTTTTTGGAATATAAAAGGAATTGTAAATTCAAAAAAAGAAGGAAGATTTTTCATGTAATTGAGAAAAAGAAATTAGATATAATTTGTTTACAAGAAATTCGTATACAACCAAAAAAAGTTTATTTAATTAGAAATAGGAAATTGGGGAAGGATTATATATCTATATCAAAAGCAAAAAAAAATGGAGTAGTAATGTATATAAATCCGAAGATTTGCTCTAAAGAAATATTTAAGGATGAAGCAGGTCATTATGTGGGGGTGGAAATTAATTGGCAAAATCAAAAAATATTAGTAATTGGAATATATGGCCCACACAAGAAACAAGGAAATTTTTATAAAGAACTTAATAAGAAAATTATGGATTTAGAATATAATCAATTTTTTTTTTATGGGGGATTGGAATGGAGTGATTAAACCCAAAAAAATAGATAGGATGTCTAAGAAGAAAATAAAAGAAAATCAAGGGAAATTACCAGATTCATTTCAAAATATGATGGATAATTTGGATTTAATAGATGTGTGGAGATTTAAATTTGGCAGTACTAAAGAGTTTACATTTTACTCAGCCCTTTATGCTTCGTTATCAAGAATTGATATGTTTTTGATATCAAATTCTTTAGCTTTAATGATTAATAAACAAGAAATATTACCCAAAATTTATAAATTTTTATAATCCAATTCTTTTAATATTAAAATATAAAATGGAGGAAATATTTTCAATGGAAATTAAAAGAGAAATTATTATTAGAAGAAGATTTGGTTCAAAAATTAGAGATCAAATAAAAATGTATTTTGAGGAAAATGTGAATAAAGGAGTTAATTTAGCAATAGGGATGCGGCAAAAGCGGTGTTGGGGGGTTATTTTATACAATATAATGCATGGAAAAAAAAAAGAGAAGAGAGAAGTTTCAAAAAATGAATGATGATTTGAGGGGGAAAAGAAGAAATTTTAAATAAGGATCCACGGAATTTACAAATACAAAGAGAAATAAAAATATTACGGAAGCAAATAGATGTATATTTAGAAATGGAGGTGAATGAGAAGCTATTATATATGAAACGGTATTATTTTGAATGGGCGAATAAAGCAGGCAAATGGTTATCATATAAAGTTAAAAAAAGAAAAGGGAAAAAACATTGATTACGAAATTGAGAAGTGGAGAGACGATATATACAGATGTACAGCAGATAAAGAAAATAGTGATAAATTATTATAAGACTTTATATAAAAGTCAAGAGATGAGAAAAGAAGCATTAGAAGAATATATATTACAACAAGATTTACCGATATTAACAGAGAAAAGAAGAGAAATTAAATAAACCAATTACAATAACAGAGGTAATAACTGCAATTCAAGAAGAAAAAAGGGAAAAAGGGCCCAGATGGGATATTAATCAATTTTATAAGGTCTTCCAAAAATGAACTTGCCCCTATTTTTAAAAATTAATGAAAGAAGGATTGAAAGGAAAGATTCCAGATTCATGGAGGGGAAACTAATATAACTTTAATTTATAAAGAAGGAAAAGATCCCTTAGATATTAAAAATTACCGTCCAATTTCACTTTTAAATACGGATTATAAATTATTTAGTTTATTTTAGCTAATAGACTAAAAGTGGTATTAAAAGAAATAATATTAGAAGATCAAGCAGGATTTATTCCCGGGAGACAAATAAAAGACAACATAAGGAATATAATAAATATTATAGAATTATGTGAAAGGCATCATCAAAAGAAATTAATGGGGTTTTTTTTTTGATATTGAGAAAGCTTTTGATACGGTGAGTTGGGAATTTTTGTTTAAAGTGTGTCAAAGGATGAGTATAGGTGTGGAATTTACTGATTGGATTAAAACTATATTTTTAAAATTTGCAAATGTATTAGTTAATGGTAGTAGTATTGGTAAATTTGAAATACAGAGAGGAACTCGTCAAGGATGTCCATTATCTCTGTTATTATTTTTACTAGTTATTAATTCTTTAAAAAGGAAAATTAGAAGTCATGAAGGAATTAAAGGAATTAGAGTACAAGATAAAGAATTTAAGATAAGAGCATTTGCTGATGATCTGATGATAACTTTAGAATATCGGAAAGGAGATACAGAAATATTGAAAAATATTTTGAATAATTTTGGGAAAAATTCAGGATTAAAAATTAATAAAGAAAAATCTATGATATTGACGAAAAATATGTTAGAATCGGAGAAGGAAATAATAGTAAATAGTACTGGTTTTACATTAACATCAAAGGCAAAGTATCTGGGAATAATTTTTACAAATAAGACTTCTGATCTCTTTAAAAATAATTATTTGAAGGTTTGGAAAAAAATATTTTAAGGACCTAAAGAATTGGAATAATTTAAATTTATCTTGGTTAGGGAGGATTGCCGTAGTTAAAACAACTGTACTTCCAAAATTGATATTTTTGTTTCAGAATATACCAATTATTCAAAATGAGAAAGTTATTAAAAATTTGGCAAAAAAGGGGATATTAAAATTTGTTTGGGGGGGGGGGGGAAAACCCAAAGGGGGAGAATGAAATTGTTAGAGGATGCGAAAAAAAGGGGTGGTTTATCTTTACCAAATGTATCTTTGTATTTTCATGCCTTAAATTTAAAATTTGGGTTCAGAAATGGATTAAACTAGATGATGCGAAAAAAGTTAAATTTAGACGGAGAAGGGTTAGGTTCGGGTTGGCATTATTATTTATGGTTTAATAGAGGGGAAAAAAAATAAGGATTTTAATAAACATTATCTAAGATCTGCTTTAATAAAAGTATGGAGAAAATATTGATGAGGGCTTGTATCCAAAACGCCGAAGTGGGTTTCGCCACATGAGGCTTATTATAAAAAAGAGAATATTTATTTGATAAATGGGTTATATATAAAGGGTATGATAAACATACAACGACAGCAAATTACAATTAAATCACAGGAAGAAATGTTGGAAACGGGAATAAAATGCCATTGGCTGCTGTATAATCAAATAAGAGGAATATTGAGGAAGGATATTAAAATTAATGGATATCAAAAGAAAGAAGAAGAATTAAATATGATACTATATTCAGATAAACCAAAAACAATCTCTCTTATATACAAAATTTTATTAAAATGGTATACAGAAGATGAAATAGTTAAAATACCAATGGTGAAATGGGCCCAGAATTTCTCTCACCCTATTTCAATGGAACATTGGGAAAATTTTTGGAAGAAAGTAGTAAAAATAACAAAATGTCAAGATATCAAGGAAAATTTGTATAAGATGTTTTACAGATGGTATCTTACTCCCCCAAAATTAGCTAGGATGACAAGTGGATGTTCAAATAAATGTTGGAAGTGCAAAGAAGAGATAGGATCTTTCTATTATTTTATGGTGGTCATGTAAAATAGTAAAACAATTTTGGAAGAAAATTCATAAGCAAATAGAAAAGATATTGGATATACGTTTTGTTATGAGGCCAGAGATTTATTTATTATCAATGTTAGAAAAAGATTTAGAGAAAAAAGGGGGGAAGGCAATTATTTTATATGGAAACAGCAGCAAAAAATGGTATTGGCATATAAATGGAAAGGAGAAATAATACCCACAATAGAGGATTGGGAAAAGAAATTATATGGTTTAATACAAATGGATAAGTTGACATATATAGTGAATGGAGAAAAAAAAAGAGAAGTATGTAAAGCAATGGGATAAGTTATTTCAATATTTTAAAAACTTAAAGGGGATGATAGTAATATGGTGATTATGGATTATTGAATAGAGAAGTTCTGGGATAAAAGGGGGAAAGCTAAAAGATATGATGACCGAATAAGTAAGTAAATAATGAAATAATCTTCAATACCGAAGTCAGAAGTGTGTGGAAAAGCCACTGAATAAGCGGTGGAATAAGTAATATGTGTTGAATTTTATTTGTATGAGACTATGTATATTCAAATATGTTGTTTTGTATTAATTGTGTATTGTGTATTAGTACGTTATATATTTGGTGTATTAGTATTAGTATGTAATTTGTGTTATTTTTTTTTAAGGAATAAAGTTGTTTTTTTTTTTAAAAAAAGAGAAAATATTAATAGAACACAGCCTCAAAGCCTTGAAAATGAAATGCCTTGTCTGAAATGAAATGCTGTTAATTAGAGGAAAAAGAAGACACAACACAATCTTTGCAAGCTATGTCCTGTGACTTGGAAATTATATCCATGCAAGATGAAACAAATATTTAGCAAGAGATGGAGAAAGTCAACATGGTTGATTTTGGAAAGACAAAGAACCTAAGGGATGTCATAACCTAACTTGCAACTATGAAGTTGAACAACTTGGACTGTGAATGGACATTATTTTGTAGAATGTATGACAGTCAGCTTGTCAGTCAACAACTCACTGATGGACCTATTGAAGGGCAGTCCCAGGAAAAATATTTGTCTCAGCTGGGATTGATGAAAGGAATTGATTTTCAAGTATAGGGATGCAAGACACACAGATTATGCATGGTTGTATTGATACAAGACTTTTTTGGAATGTGCAAACATGATCTAGTGCTTGGGAAAAAGAAACTGAAAGTCTAAAAGAGGAAGAATGTGTATGATGAAGAAAATGGTTTATGATTTATGGTTTATGAAAATAGTTTGTGATTACCGGTTATTAGAGTAAAAATTATGACGTGAGGAAGGGACTGAAAATACTTGATAATAAAGAGAGCTTTTTTCTTTTCTTCTTTAAAGTTCTAATTTTAAATTTGTTATTTTTATTATTGCAAGAAGATTAATTGGATAGTAGCTTTACTTTGTTTGTTGCTTTTAAAAGTTACTTACCGTATAGATAATTATTTTAAGTATAAATTTTAATATAGAATAGAATAAGAATAAGGTGCTAATGATTAAAATCATTAGCCAATTATTAAGTTTTTAAAAATAATATCCAATAATTAACTTAGAATTACTATTAATAATTCATATAGAATTACCATTAATAATGTATATAGAATTACTAATTATTAACTAAATTCATAAGTTCAGATTTACTATGAAAATATATAATAGGTAACAAGTATTAACTTTATTTTAGGATCTAATAGTTAGTTGTTACTGCTGGTTTATTATTTTCTGTTTTCAGCAGGGGTGGGTACTCATATTTAGTTACGTGTAGTGTTGTAGTTGTACTATTATGTAGTTTGGTTTGATACTTGTAGTTTGCTTTTTTCTGTTTTTCTTTTTTGGGCAGTGTATTTTTGTGTAGTTTATTTTCTTATGTATTAGTATGCTTTATGTATTGCTATTGTGCTTTTTTAAAATTCTGTCCTTTTCTGTTTCTTTTTTATTATTATTCCATTAAAAAAAATCTTTAAAAATAAAATAAAATACAGTACTGTCGTGGGGATCTCCAGGGAGCCCATGAACAAACAAGCAGGAATGCCTCAGGGAGTGATGGGACAGCACTTTTGACAAGATAGGAGATGGAAAGGAAGAGGTGCGTGAGCAGGGTGAAATAGTCAAGCAGCAAGCTACAGACTCACAAATAATCAAATCCTCGAAAGAGAAACCTGTGAATGTGGAGGGTGGACTGTAATTAGTTCTCCAATTCCTGAGGAAGTATCAAAATATTCTTGAACTAATACGAAAGCCCACATTTATTTACTGCCCCACCCATAATAGTGCTCACTTCTACAAGAAAAAGCATCTGTCCTTCCTGTGTTTGAGGTACACCATGGCCGCACAGCTGCAGCTGTGTATTTGCTGCCTCAAGTTTGTCCTTTAGTTGCTTTTCTAAAGTGGGTAGTGATTTCTGAAAGAAAAAGGCACCAAAAAGAAAGGTGTTAAGCATTAACAGAATATTCCAACACGTCTTAGTAGAACAAATTCATAGAATCATTTATTCATCTATCTGATGGAAACCAGTGTTGATGTAACTCCCCAACGTAGTTAAGATACACAAGCCATAAACTTCCTGTAAAGGTTACCAGTTGATAAAGCATGCTAGCAATATTTGTTCACAAAAAAAAACTGGCCCCACAGATATGTCCTATGAGCTGAACAAATTAAGATGCCCAAAAGAGACAAGTGAGTGTTTTCTGTCTATGTATGTCTGTTGTTCCTGTGTCATTATGATTTTATTCATTTATATTCTGCCTTTCTCTCAGTAATAAAATGCAATGAAACCAGCAGCTTAGTTAAAACAATAAAAACTATGCAAAATATTCTATGCGGGTATAAATATAAAAGTTGCATTAAAAAATTAAGCAATTTATAAATTAAAAACATTATATTTCATTAAAAGACTATATAGAAGCCTTACAATGCTAAACATTATCTCCTGAAAGATGTCAGCCCCAGGAAAATTGTCGCCTGTCTAACTGCTTTCTAATTTCTAATTAAAAAAACAACTGCTTTCTAATTTCTAATTTAAAAAAAAAAAAAGGTCACAGTATATGCATATTTAACTATACTTAGGTCCTTGAGTGGAAATCACACATGACATATAATGCTATGTATTTTCCCCTTTTGGGTTTTTTTTTTTAATTACAGTATTCTGGACAGAGAACAGGGGAAGGGGTACTTAATCCTTTTCCTTTCCCAATCTAAATTTGTCCACCTCCCTCTTAGTTATTCCCCTTCCTCTGAAAATACATGGGAGAAGTTGGTGCAGCTTTCAAGTGAAGGCACAACTATATGAGAAAAAGTAAACCCTTAGATTGGCCCTAAGACCAAGCAGAAGAAAACAAAACAAAGCAATGAGTGAAAGATGCACTGTCATTTGTACTTTCAGCCTATGGGTCAACCTACATTTGATCTGAGATATCTGTGGCTTAATTTCCCTTTGTCTTTTCCTTTTCCTAAAAAGTGGCTGTGTGATATACCCTGGCTTGAAAAGATCAGGGCACAGTGTGGTGGGAGGGAAGACTTTAACTGTTTCTCCCTATAACAATTTCCCAAGCAAATTCCCTCAAACCTGCTATTAGTTGTGGAGCAGGGAATACACAGACTATATTAATAGCTGTTAATGGTTACTGTACACTGTTAATTGTAACTAACAGATATAATAGAGGCAACTTTATACAGGAGAATAGAAGGGGGGAAATTTAAGTCTGATCCTCATCGTGCCCTCCCCCGCCCGCCGTTCAGAAAAGAAAATGAAGACTAAGGCCATTTCCGCACTACACTGTTAAAGTGCTATTATTCCACTTTCAACATCCTGTGGAATTCTGGGGTTTGTAGTTTACTGAGGCCAAAGAGCTCGCTGGCTGAGAATTCTAAATGACCTTCTCTAAACTGCAAACCCCAGGATTCCACAGGATGTTGAAAGTGGAATAAAAGCACTATAACAGTGTAGTGCGGAAATGGCCTAGGACTAAAATCCCATATTATATCTGCTTCTCATAGAAACAGTTACTTCGGTACTGGTCCCAGCTAACAGAAAGAAACAGAGAAAAAGTAGCAAAAGTGACATATTTCATCAGCAAAGGTTTGGCATTCAAAGGATAGACATTTTCACAATTCTGTGTTTCCTCATTCCAATCTGAAAAGTGTCTTGGCAAATCCTATCAGCTCCCACTAAGGTCTGATGTTAAGAGAAGTCCCCTTCATGTGGGGACCACGGGGCATGTTTCTGTCCCCGTCCCCAGACGTGTTTATCCACTCACATGTCAGCTTTCTTACACAGATAGTCCACACCACTGCGTGGCCAACAGTACAACCCACTTCCTAGTCAATGGGATGAACTCATAATGAATTTACATCTACTTCACAACATCTGTATCTTGAAACCACACCAATGATTTTAAAGCAGTTGCAACTTTCAGTTCTGAAATGTATGTGTATTCTCTTACATTAATGTGTTCTATCAGTTCCTGAGTAAGCTGTTCGGCCAGAAGAGGGATGGTTGCTTTGCCCTCCTCCAAGAGACACCTGGAAAAAAAACAAAAAAACCCAACAGAATATATCATCAGGTATAAAAATATTTCATTTGCATCTAGATACGTAAGACAATTCCCAACATTCTCTCAAGCCTGGCTGGTTAGGATGAAATCTTCAGCCCGAACCAGCCCATCGCAAGGAGCAGAATAAGGATGAGGCCGTTCTTCAGCCCCTGCCCCCAAAAACCTAGTATTCTAGCCTTCCATGTCACATGGGATACCATATCCAAAGTCCATTTATGAGTGTAATATAAAATATATGTAAGACAGGCCTTAGCTGTGTGGCTAGTTCCAAGGAATTTCACCACATGTTCAAGACCTTGGTTTTCATACCAGTTTTGCATGTGCTGTCCACATGAGGCCAGTAGGATAGTCATGCAGACTTTCACTCTAGGGGCCTTTCCACATTACACTCTTACAGTGCTATTATTCCACTTTCAACATCTTGTGGAATTCTGGGGTTTGTAGTTTACTGAGGCCAAAGAGCTCCCCAGCTGGGAATTCTAAGTGCCCCCCTTAACCTGAAAACCCCAGGATTCCATAGGAAGATGTAAGTCGAATGATAGCACTATAACAATGTAGTGTGGAAAGGCCCTCGGATTGCCCTAGATGGACAAACTGAAGTATCTGTAGGGCACATTCTTCCACTCAATTTTCTGCAAAGATTGGACAAAGACACTGGTATTAATTATGCTAAATTATGGATGATGATGATGATTTTTTTAAAGAAAACAACTACAGTCAGCCCTCTACTTTCACAGGGGTTACAGGTGCAAGACCCCTGCAAAAGTTGAAAAACCATGGATAAAAATCAAAATCATGATCACTTTATTTTTTTTTTAACCTGAGAACATATCTTTAGGAATCTCTACGTCCTCCAACATGATTCTATGGTCAGCTTCTGGTGGAACCAGACCATACAGTCACACTAGAAGATCTAGCAATGCCTAGAGAAGTTTTTTTCTCTAGGAATCTCTACACCTTCCAGTGTGAGACTATGTTCCACTTCTTGTGGAAGTGGAACATAGCATTGTGGGGGAAGACCTAAAGATTCCTAGAGAGGGCAAATACAGTAGGATTTTTTAAAATAAAATACAATAAAACAACCTGTGAAAAATCAAATCTATGAACGCCGAACCCACAGAAGTGGAGGGGCAAATGTAAACCAGAACATATTGTACATTTTTCCCAACAAAACTGCAAGTAATTTTGAAGGCATTTTTCTGGAAATAATATGGAGGATTGTGTTTTTGTTTGCTACATTGTTCCTTCCCTCCCTTTATATCACTGGAGTTTCTCACTTCATGGTAGGCAGCAGCCACCATAAGCAATTGAAACATGATAGCAACAAGGAGGGAAGGAGGGAGAGAGAAGCAGAAAGAAGAAGTCTGCACTGTGCTACAGAGGAGATGGTCAAGAGGAGACACAACCAAGCAGTGACATTTATTTTTACTTTCCATCTCATCATCCTGCCTTCCTCCCCTTGCAATTTGGAGCCTTTTCTGCCTCTTTTCAAAGGCAGTCCAGGTGTCTGGAACTTGAACTAGGGACAGGTAGATCATTCGGTCCTCTTCCTGTTGGCCACGATTCAGTTTTGCTGATGCTATTTAGTATGGCTTGTAGGTTTTGTAACTGGTCATGTCATTAATTCATATATTACCCCTATATTGGGACTATGAAAATACTGTATTGATGGGGGAAGTGGTTTAGATCACTGCTGATTCTGGAAATTCTTCTTTTGGAAGATTTCTTCTGGGTTTGTTGGGTTGACTTTCTGGTTGTTTGGTTTATACTGGGCTGGAATTAACCCAGCTTTTCTGTTCATTGTGCTCTCTTGCTCCCTCCATAGCATCTAAAAACTATTTCTTTTTAAGTCTCCCTTTCCTTTTAGCAAGTAGATGGAGAGAAATGGCTTTTCAAAAATTCTGACAGCAGTACACCAATTTTTCAGCATGCATTTATTTAATTCAGCGTATTTTAGCCACAAAAAAAAGGAAAAAAGAAAAAAACAATACTGAGGTGCCTTTCTTTGCCTTTTTTTTTTTTTTTTACTACCACTACCTGAAAATGTCATGCTCTTCAAAAAATCTCCTCTCTTGCTGGATTGCATCTTCTAAACTCACTTTCTTATTGATGTCCTTCTGGCCACGGCATTTAACAATCATGTAACCTTTTCTCAGGGGAACTCTCTGATTTCGGACTATGTCTACTATTTCTTCCTCCGTTCCCTTATCAGCCAAGTCAGGCTTAGTCACAATACCTGTGAAATAAATAGCACAAGAAAGAAAAAAAAATATTTTTATGGCTAAAATGGAGGACTTATTTCAACTGAGACCTCACTCCTGAACCATATGTGGTACAAAACAGTCCATCTCTGAACATCTTTTTCACTTAATAATTACGTCCCTGTATGTGCCCTCCTGGGCTTGGAAAACAAGTTTTTCAAGTGAGAAAATACAAGGGATTCTCAGGTAGGAATGACAGGCTTATTCATCCAAAGTGCATCTGGTTTTACTGGGCAACCACTTTTGTCTTTTGCACTTCAGGTGTTCTTTGGACAGCTTTAAAAAGCTTTCACAAGAAACAGGTTTGAGAATCACTTGAACAAAAGCATCTTAGAGAATATAATGAAAAATGAGTGAAAAAGAGAAATCTGAGATGAAGAAACTTGAAGGGCTTCATCCAAATGAGATAAAAATATGTTCACTGCTAACTTAGAGCTTGGATCATCACCACTTTAAAAAGACCATATTGTTTTCCTTATCCCAGCTGCCAAACAGGTTATTAATGTCCAAGCTGATGATCACCAGGAAGTAATGCACTACATTAGCAATGCATTAATACCAGCGTTACATTGTTGCCTTCTTATTTAGCAAGTCTATCACCCTGGGTCCCTGGTGATGTGCTGCAGCACTCCCTTGCACTGTCTGCTTTTCCTTATTTTTTTTTTAAACCTTGGCATCCATATCCCATGTAGTTTCTTCAGAAATCTAATGTTTCTTCAGTTGGCTACCCTGGCATAGAGTGGTAGAATAATTATCCAGGAGTAAGGTATTTATTAATTCAATTTATATATCACCTTTCACATAGTATGAGACCCAGCAGCTCACATCAAATTACAAAAGCAAAACAAAAACAAAACAGGAATAGTTATTCAGATTCATGAGCAAGGATCCCTTCCTGGTCAAGAGATCCAAATTCCTGAAATATCTGTTGAAGCATCACATACAAAATCATGGGGATGTAAATTTTGCCATTATGAGAAGTCCACTCTCCTATCAACAAACCCAGATGTTGAACAACTAGTGGTTTCATCTAGGATTTGGTGCAAACTTAGAAAGGTCCTGTAATGACTGCAGATATTACAGCATGAGAAAGTAGAAGCTAACTTAGTAACATGGGGCTTCATCCTGTGAGTTCTAGGGTGTTTCTGAAATGAGTGGAAAAGACTAACCTAGTTGCAAACAATTTTTACTACAATGACCTCCTTCTGCAACTAAAGATTAAAACAAAACTGTTTTATGTACTTACCAAGGGTTCTCTCTCCATGAGGGTCCACTTCCTGAGCCATTTTCAGTGCCTCTGTTGTTGCAATATCTACATTACCTGGCACCACCACCAAATTGATGGTTTCTTGTTTAGTAATGTATTTTTCAATTAATTTCTTTATCTGCAACAAAATCCAGACAAGATCTGCACTGCATGCCATTGATACATGTCTCTCATCCAGCTGAGTCTTGACAGTACCCCAGATAATGCCTATAAGCGGAGTCTATGATAATTTTTTTAATGAACTTGGACCAGTTAGGACAACTTTGAAGAAGCAAATTATGCTGCTAAGCTTAATTTTTCAGTACTAAGACCACACGGTTGTTTCTCTACACACATTTCTACATAGTGTGAAATGCCAGACTGGAATTTGGAAGACCTGAGTTCAAATTTTGTATGTTTTGAAACAGCTGTAAGTCATCTGGAACCATTTGAACAGGGCATCTATGTAATCTAATACATTACCATCATGGCTGTTCTCTCATTTTG
Source organism: Iguana delicatissima (assembly GCA_948472985.1). Lineage (NCBI taxonomy): Eukaryota > Metazoa > Chordata > Lepidosauria > Squamata > Iguanidae > Iguana > Iguana delicatissima. Next base: position 296,998 of record CAOKZL010001484.1, on the reverse strand, counting down.
GCTTCTGTTACCATCAAGTGTGGGATCCTATCAGTCTGATTCTGTGGTTGGGGGCTATAGGGAAACAGTGGTTTCATTCATACTTGCAGGATTAATTTCAAAAAGTAGCACTGTGAGATTGTTGCTCAACTCCATGTTGTCTGAAGTGTGGAGTCATGCAAAATTCCATTTTATTCCCCATGCTCTTTAGTTAATCTAGGGATCTCAAGACCTACAATTAAAAATAATGCTGCCAAAACTACACAATACCTACACTGCAAGCAGGAGATTAAAAAAATAAAATTAATAGTAGGAGAATTTATAATATTTAGGAAAGTAAACCTTGCTGTACAAACATGGTTTTATTTGATTGGCACGTAAAATATAGCAATTTTAATACAGGCATAACTCCATGGGGAGGGATTTCAACAGCTATGGCCAAAGAACCTGATCCTTTCAAGCAGAGATAGCATTTGGAGGGGGATGCCAGCTAATCATCTTAGCACATGGACAGGTTGATAAGACAGGGAGTTCACCCATATCTTGATGAACCCACTGAACAGACGTTAAGAACCCTACTACCCAAGAATGTAGATCTATTTTACCTGTTGTCCAATGTCTTCTGGCTAATTACCTACAGCCACTCTTGCAATCCCTGGCAGATCAATCAGAGTAAGGTCTGGAACATCATGTGAGCTAATTTCCAGGCTAATTAAATTGTGACTAATGCCCACTCCTTCACCAGCCATTGCATTTTGGGCTGCATTATATTAGGAAAAACAAGAGTGAAAGACTTGGTTTAAGGAAGCTGTTGGAACAAAACAATTAAAAAAAACAACAGTCTACCATACAGATGTGTTTCTTTAACAGTCATAACTCAAATAAACATGCTACTCATTCTGTATGCTGGGACTGAGGTGCAAACTACAGATACAATCCTGTGAAACTTTATCTTTGTTAATATTAAACAGGATCCATGATTTGCAAAACAGGTTTAAAGTACGGTAATAAGGTAATGCCGGTCAGCTTTAACCTTGTTTGGTGGAAACATGAACGCACACTTTATTTGTAAGCTATCTTAAGTTTGAATGGCAGGATATAAATGGCTCAACAGGAAATAATGCTATGCCATGGTTAAACCAAATCATGGAAAGGAGGCAGAGTTCACTGAGAAAAATGGAATTGCAGGGGATGGTTTGCTGTTCTTGTTGCTGCTGCTGTTTGTGCGCTTTCAAGTCATTTCCAACTTAATGGCGACTCTAAGGCAAATGTATCATGGGGTTTTCTTGGCAAGACTTGTTTCGAAGAGGGCGCCTTTGCCTCCTTCTGAGGCCGAGGGAGTGTGATTTGCCTAAGGCCACCCAGTGGATTTCCTCAGCTGAGCGAGGATTCAAATCTGGGTCTCCAGTTGTAATCCAATGCTCAAATCACTACACCACACTGGCTCTCAAATGACGTGTCAGAAGTGGGATGGCTGTGGAAGTAACGTTGCTTCATTTTCTATGATTACTTGGACAATTGTACTGAAACTAACTAGGAAGCTGTTCTGTAAGGTTTACGGTTCAGTAATTTCACTCATTCCCTCACATATTACAGTGAAAGGGGAGGCAAGCAGTTGTGGGCAAGACGGACCTAAGCATTTCTCTGAATCTGAGGTGAGGGAATTGCAAAGGGATGAACCCCTATCCCCTCAAGTACAACCCAAAGTTCAGCTGAATCCTGGGAATTTATGTTGTAAGAGCCCCAGCAAGCCTCTGTCTCCTGCCTCCAACTCAGAATTAAATAAAAGAACAGACATGAGATCCTCCACTGAACAGGCGGTTGGACCTAATGGCCCATGAGGACCCTTCCAATTATGTGTTGGTATGATGTGCTTCTGTACCTGCTGGGCATTCTGTCTGGAAGAGAAAACTGTACGGCTTTCCCCTGAGCATCTTGGATGCACGACATCAGAGAGCCAACCCAACAAAAAGGCAGCTTCTGTTCCACTTCACCTTGAACTGGCGGGCGTGGGGTGGGGTAGAACATTGTTCTACAGTATTTTAAAGAGATTTTTATTCTACCTGCAGGCAGCAACTTTTTGTTACAGGTTCTCTTCCACTTCAGAGCTGTCAGGATCAGTCAGAGGTGGGTTCCTTTGTGTCTGTTCCTGATAAGGAGACAGAATGCCCAGCAGGTACAGAAGCACATCATACCAACACATAATTGGAAGGGTCCTCATGGGCCATTAGGTGCAACCGCCTGTTCAGTGGAGGATCTCATGTCTGTTCTTTTATTTAATTCTGAGTTGGAGGCAGGAGACAGAGGCTTGCTGGGGCTCTTACAACATAAATTCCCAGGATTCAGCTGAACTTTGGGTTGTACTTGAGGGGATAGGGGTTCATCCCTTTGCAATTCCCTCACCTCAGATTCAGAGAAATGCTTAGGTCCGTCTTGCCCACAACTGCTTGCCTCCCCTTTCACTGTAATATGTGAGGGAATGAGTGAAATTACTGAACCGTAAACCTTACAGAACAGCTTCCTAGTTAGTTTCAGTACAATTGTCCAAGTAATCATAGAAAATGAAGCAACGTTACTTCCACAGCCATCCCACTTCTGACACGTCATTTGAGAGCCAGTGTGGTGTAGTGATTTGAGCATTGGATTACAACTGGAGACCCAGATTTGAATCCTCGCTCAGCTGAGGAAATCCACTGGGTGGCCTTAGGCAAATCACACTCCCTCGGCCTCAGAAGGAGGCAAAGGCGCCCTCTTCGAAACAAGTCTTGCCAAGAAAACCCCATGATACATTTGTCTTAGAGTCACCATTAAGTTGGAAATGACTTGAAAGCGCACAAACAGCAGCAGCAACAAGAACAGCAAACCATCCCCTGCAATTCCATTTTTCTCAGTGAACTCTGCCTCCTTTCCATGATTTGGTTTAACCATGGCATAGCATTATTTCCTGTTGAGCCATTTATATCCTGCCATTCAGACTTAAGATAGCTTTTCTGTACCTACCTGCCCCCTCCCCCACAAACTCAGTCTTTAAGAAAGAAGAAAGAGATATTCCTCTGATCTTGTACTGAGGGTCCCAGTTGCAGCCTGAAGTCAGGGAAAAGACTATGCCATTTGGGCAAGTTGTGGACAGGAGGCAGAAAATAACAACAACAACATATCATCATCATTATCACCATCACCACTATACAGATTCCCTGCACATACGGCATATGGCAACTTCAGAGAGGAAGAGAGAGAAATTTGTAATTAAACACATTTAAAAATCATAGGTATCTTAATATACGTATGACATATAAAACATAATTATACTGAAATTTCCAGCTGCAAAAGTAAGACAGACACAGATGTTTGGAATTTCTGTTTGATGCAAGTGAGACACTGAAATCACCAGAAGACATCTCTGTTTGACATATATAAAGCCAACGCAATTCTCGGCTGCATCAGCAGGAGTATGGTGTCTAGATCGAGGGAGGTACTGGTACCACTCTACTCTGCTTTGGTTAGACCTCATCTTGAATACTGTGTCCAGTTCTGGGCACCCCAATTCAAGAAGGACATGGTCAAGTTGGAGCGAGTCCAGAAGAGGGCAACCAAAATGGTGACAGGCCTGGAAGACATGCCCTATGAGGATAGACTTAGAGAGCTGGGGATGTTTAGTCTGCAGAAGAGAAGGTTAAGAGGGGACATGATAGCCATGTTTAAATATTTGAAGGGATGGCATGTAGAGGAAGGAGAGGGCTTGTTTTCTGTGTCTCCAGAGAGCAGGACAAGGAGCAATGGATTCAAGCTGCAGGAAAGGAGATTCCACCTGAACCTCAGGAAGAACTTCCTGACAATCAGGGCTGTCCGGCAGTGGAATCTGCTGCCTCGGAGTGTAGTGGAGTCTCCTTCCTTGGAGGTTTTTAAGCAGAGGCTAGATGGCCATCTGTCGGGAGTGCTTTGAGGGTGTTCCTGCATAACAGGTGGTTGGACTGGACGGCCCAGGTGGTCTCTTCCAACTCTACATTTCTATGATTCTATGATCCCTGCCCTGTAGCACTTCTTTATCTGTATTATAAGCTCATATAAGATGCAAGAGGGCATATAACAAACAAAACAAACAAAAATTAGATTTGGGCTATGATCCTACCTACATGGAATGTGCATTAAATGTGTAGAATTTCACTATTATGCCTGATCACAGACAGTTACCTCTTACCACTGCAGCTTCCACCTCTGATGAACTATTCAGTTCTTGCACTGTACTTGAATACTCAATCTTCCCCTTCCATTCCTTTTTGTGCTGAATTTTCTTCAGTTTGAGCTCTAAGGGGCATCTAGTAACAATACCTATAAAGTTAAAACACACACACACCCATGATGTTAAAAAACTGAGAAATATGCTAAAGACGTTTTTAAAAAAATCTCCTGACCTCCACAACGCCCTTAAGAGTGTCATTAAGGCTTAGAATCTTCAAAGAAAAAGTCTGATTCTACCAGCAGAATGCAGTATAATACTGTTGGAAATCTTTGGGTGCCAGGGTTTTTTCAGCTATTTCTGGCATCTTTCAGATATGGGGCGGAGCAGGGGACAGGTAGGACATTGTTTTATTTTACAGGGATTTTTATTCTGCTTGTAACAACAAACAAATATGAGGCAGCTTGAAAAAAAACTGTAAAGAAGAAACACCAGTTAAAACAAACAGTGAGCCAGGTATTAGAAAACTAGTGGTGAAGAAAAATATCACATCTTAAAAGCAATCTCACAGAAAGGGAAATTCAAGTGATTTAAAAGGAATGTGTGAGAAAAAGAGAGGTTCACTTGGTTCCCTGAAGGAAACACAGGCCAATCTCCCCAGGGAGAGAAATGCAGGGTGCCACCACATGGAAAGCATCACTCTTGTCTCCACCCATCTTACTATAATGAGGGGGGCAGGAGCATGACCCCAGAAGACAATTTTCATAAAAATGTTGAATATTTCAAAGAGGAAAGGCTGAAAAAGAATTCTCACCACTGCCCCTTGGAAGAGCAACTCCAGATAGAGCTTCTAGAACAGAACTCTTCCCAGAGCTCTGATCACCAATCACAGCAATTGCTGGCAGTGCCAAATCTTTTTCCACACCGAGGGCCCGCAGAGAATCAATGAGGTCAATGCAAGGACGGACTTTCACCTCATATTGGCTACACAAAGATGCACATGCTGTTTTCTGAGGGGGAAAAGAAATAGCTGCTGGAGCTGAAACAGGGATAGACTTCCAAGACCTAATGAGATATTTCTCACCGCATTTGTGATATCGGACAAGTGCTACATGGAGTTCCCAGATTCTGTCAACCAGATTAGTGAACTAATGCAAGTGTGCATACATAATGCAAGTGTGCATAAATAAAGAAATGCTTAAATATAATAAAGGTTTTCAGTATGTTCATGAGTATGGATTAAAATGGTAACTAAATTCACATAAGTAAACAAAGCATACCTTAGTATTGCCAATGCAACCATTGGATACCAAGTACTATGTTTCTAGTTTTCATTAAAACATTGGCAAAACAAGATGTACTACAGACAAAGCAAGGTGGTTTTTTAAAAGTGTGCTCACTTTCACTTTAGCTGAAACTTATATTTCTAATAAAGTATATAGATTTGCATGCATAAGAACTGTAAAACTGAATTATATACTTTTTTTTTAAAAAAAAAAAGATTGTTGGGAAAGAACATGAGAACATGGGCACAGATATGTAGACAAATGAACCTATCTCCTAGAGACAGAAAAGCCCTGATGGGGAATGTGCATGAAACTAACCACATGGGATCTTTTCCTCCATGCAACTACCACCAAGTAGGTTTAGGAGCAGCATTTCGGTTATGAGGATTCACAGGCCTGGCACCACCCAAATGATCTTGAGGTGGGAAACTACAGAAGGCTAAGGTGCACATTATATCTCCAGGAAACCTTAGTGGGTCATACTTGCACCATAAAATCCCCTGATTTTCCTGCCTAAAATGCCCCTAAACGCCCCCTAGGGCTTAAATTAGCACAGGGCCTCCCAAAACGTGGTGAAAATGGAGCATTTGGGAAGGGACATTTTCCTTCATATTGTTGACAGATATTTTTTGGGGGGGAAGGCAATTTTTCAAAGCCCTGTAGAGGAACACACTTTGCCCACCCCTAGATTACTGCAACACTATGGGATTAAATAATATAAACACCTCCCCCAAAACTCTGTCAATATCTGAAAGGCACCATGGTCACATGAAAAATGGCAGAAGATACTTTAGAGGGTTAACTATAGGTCTGAGGAAAACACAAGAGCCACATTTTGATATACCTCAGAAGAAACTGATGCCGAGCTGTCCAAATTTTCATGTTGGTGACACACTTTTTCAGACATGCATCATTTCGCGATACAGTAATTCAGTTTTACTAGCAGACCGGAGGTTAAGCTAACCCCTTATAAGAGATACAGACACATACCTAAATTGTAATAACAAAATGTATGGGGACACAACATACCTCATGAAAACTTTTCATATATTTTTAAAAATATATGCTTTATAAATAATGACATACATTTCCAAGATGGTAGGTGACACACCTACACATTTCAGGTGACACGCCAACATATTGTGGCCCACGACACAGGAACATGTCGCGGCACACCATTTGGAAAGCCTTGAACTAATGTCTTATTTTTCTTTCATTTGCAAATACATATGCCCTTTTCACATCTCATTGTCACACATGTCACCGGACCACTGCCACTAAATATTTATGCTTTCTTTGCACTACTGTTAACACTGCAAACAGTTACTGATGAGGGTATGCCTTTGATTTAAAAAACATGTTTTCAATTATGCAAATTAGGCATTGAGGAGATAAGAATTTTAACAAAAACTAGATATAATTTTGGATGTACTACAGGACAGTACCTCTTTGTGTTGATTATTTGGTGATGGTGGGACACCTTTGTTCACATCGTCAACAGACATTTTGCTCTCCAGGCAGCAAAATATTCTCCTAGAATAAAAATCAGTTTGTTAGACCACAGGAAACAAGTAAGTTTTTGATGAAGGCAGGGCTTTGGAGTCAGATACAGTCAGATGCAACTTTGGGTGGAGTTGGAAAAATATATCATTTTATACTTACATTTTACGTTTTAAAAGTGTATTAAATGCCTAGTTTGTTGCATATTTACTCTCGCAGGAATTTAGAAAAGTTTTCTTGTTCAGAAATTTTAATCAAATAAATAAATTTTATGTTCTATCAACCTAAATAGCCTGATGATTCATGTGGTAGTGAAGAAATCCCTTGTGCTACGATTTTACTACAGTAAATTTGTTATTATTAATTAATATATATTTGTCATTTATGAGCGGGCTGGCATCAGAGACAGTAGAAAAATAGAGGAGCTAGAGTTTAAGGTTTGGTATACAAACTCCATAGACCTGGATGAAGGAAAAGAGGAACTCTTATTCTTTTTTTTTGTTCTCGTTTCCACACTGATTCCTAAGCCCAGCATCTCTGTTGGAAGTAAACTGCTGTTGACACAATTAAGCAAGCAGGCATGTCTCAGCTATTAACTTTCTGAAATCAAGGTCAGTGGTTTACTTTTTTCCCACTATCCATGTAACTAGGCATAAAACTGCAAAACAAAATACATGCAACATAATTATTCTTTGTTCTTTTCCCCTTTTTTGATTTTTTTACATTTTTAATAGAAGTATAAATACTGGCAGTGACTGTATTATGGATGTGCACTGCTTCATAATCAGAAATAAAAAAAATGGATTTCTATTAATATATGATGACTTCAAAAATATTGCCTCCTTCCAGAAGGGGGCAATAGTGAGTCTGCGACAGAGTGGACCAGGAGGTTTTCAGTGCCCATCTATGAGAGTTAAAGGCTCTTTTGAGTTTCGTGGGGACCATGCTGTAGGAATTCCATTAATCAGTACTCTGCAGTTCTGAATGCACAATAGTTAACAATTTGATTCACTCTGACAGGTAGACAGATTATTCCTCTGTGGCTCGTTAATCAGACAATCTAAATCTAAATTACCAATTCACTTTTTGAAGATTAACAGCACAGTTATTTACATATATCTTAAATAAAGGTTATTAAGATCACTAGGACAGAATAAAGAAATAGATTTGCCACAGGTGGATGCATTAGTTCAGAGCAAGGCCATTTCCGCACTAGACTGTTATAGCGCTATTATTCCACTTTCAACATCCTATAGAATCCTGGGGTTTGCAGTTTAGGGAGGAACCAGCCTCTAATGAAACCTCTAATGAAACCACTAAGATAGGAAGTGTTTCTCCTAACATGATTGGCCTTCTTATGTGTCAGGGTGGACTTCACGCAGCCCGTTAGCTGCATGCAGCTCCCTAGACTCCCCTGCCGCCAGCTCCCCTGTAAAGGCCCTGGACCCCTTTCCTCATCTATTTTAGTAGTGTGTTTTGAAGACTTCAAATGGGGAGCTACCACTGAGTGACATTCCTCTTTTTTATCTCTCCCACTCCCAAACCCGATTAAAGACAGCCAAGGATCCTGGAATTTGCAAGCGGAAGTGGAAGTGAATCCTCTTTTTGGCCAAAAATCGCACCAAAATAGCACGGTGCAACCTGAACCAGGGATAATAATTGTCTACCCTAAAATTTCCTGATGGTGAGAACAGTTTGACAGTGGAACATGCTCCCTGGGAGGGTGATGAGTCACATTCTTTAGGAGTTTTTAAGCAGAGGCTGCATGGCCATCTGTCAGGAGTGCTTTGACAGTGTATTCTTGCATGGCGGGGGGTTTGCTTCTACCTCAGACTACTGGGAAGGGCAAGATTCCAGCCCTACCTCTTCTTTCCCTCTGCTGAGCTGAGTGCAAACTACTTTTGCACTTCGAACTTAGTTTGTAGCATCTGAGGTATGCTGAGGACAAAGAGGAAAATGGGAGGAAAAGAGAAACTGGGACATTTTAAAAGCAGCAGAAAAAAATGGGATGACAAAGGATTAATTGGGACTGTCTCTTCCAAACTGGGACAGTTGGAGGTTATGTACTTAGCCTTTGCACCTGCTATGGCTGCTGCCCCCCATTATATGCCCCTTTCTCTCAGAACCTCTCGCACATTCCTGTATTGCATAAGACTTCTCAGATTCTCTGACCTATGCTCATCTTCTTCCAGAAAATCGTATCTGAACACTTGCCTGGACATATGTTGTACATATATTTATTTCTTCTAGTGATCTTTAGATGGCTTATATTATCAGCTAAAAAAAATTGCATTGCATCACTCATGAACATGACAGTCTAAGCTCCAAAAGAATTTAAGTGCATTAATTTTTTGCATTAATTTTTTTTTTACTTCAGTTGTGTGCCCAGTTTATTTCTTGACATCGTTCTCAAACCCTCAAACAACTATCTGCCCTAGCATATGTCCATACCACTCTGAACACACCTGATTTCATCTGGTTTTGGAAGCTAAGGAGGAATGGATCTGCTTAATACTTGGATGGAATACTACCAGGAAACTCCACAGACCTCTAGGTAGGGGATTAGCCAGAGCAACTACTGCCATGCAGGTTTGACACAACTGGGTTAGATGAACCATTGGCTTGACTCAATTACAAGAAAGCTTTCTATATAATTCTTAAATTTTATTTATATTAAGCTCCCAACAATGCCCTAGGGACATTTTCAAGGCAACTCATGTGGCAACAGGTCCTGCTATCATTCTTTGTTTTTTAATTGTGAAATGGAAGTGTGTTTAATTAAAGTATTCTTTCACGAAAACATGCAAGAGTTCAAAATATTTCAACCTCAAGAGGGCAGACCACAACCTTTTCTTCTACCTACTCCTATTTGCTTCATAAAGCCAAAATGGAAAAGCAAAGCTTCTCAATTTTGAGAGGTCTCAGGGCTTCTCAACGTTTGTTCCTCCAGATGTCTTGGACTTCTGTCTTCCCAGAATTCCTGGCCGTTGGCCATGCTCATTGGGCTTTCTGGGAGCTGAGAATAAAAAACACACCTGAAGGTCCAAAGACTGAAAATCAGTGGCCTAAATACTACCAGAAGGCTGGTGTTTAAGCCAATAAATAGCATTTAACAATCCTATCCCATCTATGCCTGCTCTACAATAAGACCCAGTGAGTTTAACAGATCTTCCTCTCAGGTAAGAATTGGCAGGATAACTCTGCCTCATTCATGGAATTCCAGACATTTGTTGCCTGCCTGTGTTTTCATATCACTTCTTTTTTGCTGCAACTTTCCCCATTTTCTTGTCACAGAAAATGTGTAAATAAGAAGGGAATGGCTTAACACTGCCATAAAGCCTGTTGACTACTCATGCTAGGAGCTGTCTCTGAAGCCACTGAGTGATGAGGCTGACTTACTGGTACTATTGACTTACACATCATACTGGTCTTACAAAATCCACATCAATCTAAAACAGCAGAAAGCACAGGAAACTATCAAAATACAAAACTTGCTAGTCACAGAAGGCAATACTTCTTCAAAAGGTAATACTTCCCAAACTTCTTCATCCTTCCTAAGTTTGAAATATGTGTTCTCATCACTCAGTGGTCTGTCTGAAGAAGCTGGTATGTGGGTGGGTGGGTGGGTGGGTGGGTGGGTGGGGGATTTGTGCTCCTCATGGGTGGGTGGGTGGGGGATTTGTGCTCCCCATGACTGGATGATAACTCCCATCAACTCCAGCCAGCTAAGTTTACCTGCAGTGAGAGATCATGGGAGTTCCAGTCTTCCTCAGCTGGATAGCTGTATGTTTCTCAACTGATCTGTACTCACAAGTATATATATAGGCATTATGCCGAACATATAATTACATGGATGTGGATGCTTAATTCAGCAATCGCATGTGAAGATTTTTTTTAATTTTGACAAATTTTTAGGGAACCCATTGGTTATAGGGAACATTTTTGTTTAACAGTGTGCTGCACTGCCTCTATTTCTTGCCTTTTTAACACAACTGTTTTAAGTTGTTCTGAATTATACAGATAGCTTCATTCCATTTCAACAGTCATTTTTTGGATGGTCTTAGGAATACGTTTTCATCTGTTTTGCTTTTTTGTAAGTTGCCTCGCATCCCAGTTCTTCAGAAAAGACAGGCTGCTGCTAGTCATCAGGGTGCTGGTGGGGATCATGATGGAAATCAAAAAGAGAATTCCTCCAGCACATCTATTCATTTTCCCCGTGCACACACACACACACACACACACACACACACACACAAAGTGCACAGAAAACGTGGTCACCAATCAGCAACTACAGCACTTCCCCTTCTCTCAAATTACACAAAACTAACGAGGGAGACAGCCCCTTCTCCCCACAGGTTGTGGATCACTGAGGATCCTCAGACAAGCGTGTTTGTTTCGCCTCCCTCCGATCCAGTGGTTCTCAACCTGTGGGTCCCCAGATGTTTTGGACTTCAGCTCCCAGAAGCCCTGAGCACTGACCACAGTGGCTGGGGCTTCTGGAAGCTGAAGTCCACAAACATCTGGGGACCCACAGGTTGAGAACCACTGGATTCCCCTCTCCTCTCCTGCGCGCCGTCCTGCAGCTTTGAGAACGATCGGCTTCTCCTCTACTCAGTGATAACAGCATCTTACCTCTCGGCGTCCAGATACCCCTCGGCTTCGCTGCTGCAGCCTCACTGGGCTCCTCAGACCGGCGGCACACCATAAACTCCACCCCTTTCCTGTTCTTCTTTTCCAGGAAATCGAAACTTAAGCATAATACGAAACCAAACGAAGCGCACGCTTCATTAAGTCATCTCACAGCCCGCGCGGTTTCTATTTCTTTCCATACAGGACGGTACGGAGAAAGGAAACTGCAAACCAGCGCCAGCCTATTAAAGCGGGGATGCTGGAGCAGAGCGGAGAAACGACGCTAAAACCAAATTCTTCCCCGCAACGGGAAACTCTTCTTTGCTAACTGCCCTCAAGTCGACTTCGATTTATGGCGAGCCTCCAAATCAGCCTGTCATCAGTATGACCCTGATCCGGTCTTGAAAACTCAGGGCCTTTCTGCGCTATTATTCCACTTTCAACATCCTGTGGAATTCTGGGGTTTGTAGTTTACTGAGGACAAAGAGCTCTCTGGCTAAGAAGTCTAAATGCCCCTCCCTAAACTGCAAACCCCAGGATCCCGTAGGATGTTGAAAGTGGAATAATAGCACCATAACAGTGTAGTGTGGAAAGGCCCTCAGTCTTCCTCTTTTCCCCCTGCCTTCTACCTTGCCAAGCATTATTTTTTTTCTAATGCATCCCATGATATGTCCAAAGTACCATAATATTTGGCCATCTTAGCTTCTGAGGGAGTTCAGGCTTGATGTCCCCTAGGACACAGTTATTTGATTTTTTGGCAGTCCTGGATATCCACAGAACTCTGCTCCTGCACCACATTTCAAATAAATTGATTCTCTTCCGATCAACTTTCTTCACTGTCAACTATCACAACCATATATAGAATCTGGAAAACACAATGGCATGGACAATCCTGATTTTGGTATTCAGTAATAATCTTCAAGGCCTAAAGACTGTAAAGGCAACAGAACCTGCAATTTTGGCTGTTAAGCAAGGTCAGCCCTGTTAGTATTTGGATGGGAGACAGCTAGCAAATACCAGGTGCTGTAACCTTGTGTGTCTTAATCTGGGGTCCAGGGACCCCTGAGTGTCCACAGAGCCCTCACCAGGAGTCTGCAGAGCTCTGCTGCTGTATAGCAATAGCAGCAGCAGGAACAAGGACGTGGCAGTGGGGGGGGCTCTGGGTGCTGAAATTGCTCCCTCGTTTGCAAAGGAGAGAGCAGTTCAGTCCATGCACACACACTCCTGTTATCACATCCCTGATGAAAGGGACACAGCAGCAGACATGTGCACGCACCTGAACTATGACTCTGGAGCCCAGGGTTTGAATCTTGTTCGACCCTTTGTCCTTTGGTCTGTGGGATCCCTCATGGTTCAGTTTTGTTCCACATGAAACCACTGGGAGAGGTTGTTGGGAATTTTGGGGTTCAGTACCATCAGTACTGATGATACTCAACTTTGTTTCTCCTTTCCACCACAAGCCAAGGAAACGAGTGCCTGTCGTCAGTAATAGACTAGACGAGGGCAAACAGATTGAAACTTAATCCAGGCAAGACAGAGGTGCTCCTGGTCAGTCAAAAGTCAGATCAGGGGGTAAGGATTCAGCCTGTGTTAGATGGGGTTACATACACACCCTGAAAACACAGGTCTGCAGCCTGGGAGTGCTCCTGGATTCAATTCACCCTGGAAGCCCAGGTTTCAGTGGTAGCCAGGAGCAATTTGCATAGTTAAGCCTTGTGCAACAGCTGTGCCCATTCCTTGACAGCCAGACTTGGCTGTGGTAACACATACCTTAGTTACGTCTCGGATGGATTATTGTAACGTTCTCCACATGGGGCTGCCTATGAAGAATGTGACTTGCCTAAAGTGACCAAGTGGGGATTTGAATCCTAGTCTCCAGAAGCCTTTGTTTGAATATTTAAATCTAAATTTAAATATTTAAATCTTGAGTTAAGTTTTGCAGGGAGCCTCCGGTAAAGAAAAGGTTAAGAACCACTGCTGTAGCCTATATTTCAGAGGAAGGACCTGGCAAAACCAGTTTTCACACCTCCTTCCTCAGAGCCTAATCGAGCTTTGCATATGGTATGTTCAGCATCCAAGTTAAACAGATAGGGCAATAAAATGCAGCCTTGCCTGACCCCCTTGCCAACCGGAAACCATTCTGTTTCTCTGTATTCTATCCTGACAGTAGGCTCTTGTCTGAGTATAGGTTGTACATCAGGACAATTCAATGTTGCGGAATAGTCATTTCTTTAAGAGCAATTTTTCATGACCTACACAATGAAAGGCTTTGCTATAATCTGTAAACCACAGGTTGATTATCTTCTGAAATTCATTGGTGTGCTCCATTTTCCAACATATGTTTGCAATATGATCCCTAGTGCAAAGCTGGATAAAACTATGAAAAAGGAGTTGTGAAAACTGGAGGAAGGAACATCAATAATTTAAGATATGAAGATGACACCATACTACTGCTAGAAAATAGCAAAGACTTGGATTGACTACTGAAGAAAGTCAAGGCAGAAAGTGCAAAGGCAGGTTTACAGCTGAATACTAAGCAAACAAAATTAATGACCACAGATGATTTACATAACCGTAAAGCAAATTATGAAGACAGTTGGTCAATGTCTGACTAGAAAAGACAGTAATTCTGGATAAGGTACAAGGCAGCAGGAAAAGAATAAGACTACATTACAGGTGGATAGTCTCAATCAGGGAAGCCACAACTCTGAGTCTGAAGACATGAGCAGGGCTGTTGATAAGGTGACTTGGAGGTCTCTTGTTCATAGGTCACCATAAGTCAATGTTGACTTGATGGAGTCAACTACAAAAAATAGTTTTCACCATCTTTTTGTTTCTTCTTGATCATGCAGTGTGTTCCCCTGGAAGTTGCAGAACATCTCCATCCTGGTTTAAATTTCCCTTTGATTTCTCAGATTTTGTAGAAG